>CM077149.1:120359934-120882393 GCA_039583875.1 Platanthera guangdongensis | reverse complement strand
ACCGTAAGATAACTGCTGGGCAATCTGCTGGGCATGCTCAAAAACAGAGAGTGATTGTGCCATAACAGAGAAATGAGCTGGAGGAGCACCAGGGGCACGTTGCTGACCAGACTGCTGAGCCCTCTGAAGCTTGCGACACTCAGCTCTCATCATCTAAAATATCATCAAAATTAAGGCTAGACACATCACACTTCAAACTTCTGTCAACCAGGAGAAAAGCCTTAGACAGTCTACATCTAAGTGTGAGCTCGCGAGCATCCTCCATATTAGGCTCCACCTCTCTAGTCCAAATCTCATCAAGAACCTCCTCGCCAATCAAGCAATGGTCACACATGTAATCTAGCGAATCCATGTATTTGGCAAGACCGGCAGCCTTCAATTCTATCACGTGGTCTTCAGATGAAAGCAACACCACTTGAGCCCTCGACGCCCAAGATTCGTTCACAAATGGGAAATCTCCCCTTGGGCATTCTTCAACATCTGCGCGGTTCTCTCTACCAAATATTTTCTACCTCCAATGACGCCCAAGTCTCCTCAATTCTTCCTTCAGCTCCGACCCGATCCGAAAAATCGAGAAACATCCTGAGCATAGTCATCTCTCACAGAGGCGAGCGAGATTGCTGCTGCTCAAAACTTTTCCTGAAGAGCCAAATATCTGCCTTTCAAGCTCACGTAATGGTCGTTCCAAATGACAGCAATATGAGCCTGGGGCTTAATCTACATGAAAAAGAGAAGAGACAATATGACACAAAAAACTAGCAAAAGAAAAAAAACCAAAACTAGCAAGCTTGTTTACCACATCATTCGTCGCCAGAGAGAAGAAGACATCCGCGGAGCAGGGGCCTCAGGAAGAGGAGCCCGGGGGCAGAGCATCTCAGTACCTGCATGTCAACCTCCATAGAAGCAGTCTCGGCTCGATAACCAGAAGGAACAACCCCATCCAGAGAAGCCATACAAGACCCTACACCCTCGTCAGCACGGATAACTGTAACATCCTTCCTCTTTCGATCACGAACAGGAGAAGTCTCGGCTGTCCACATTGAATCAGAAGAGATCCCGCATTGCTTCAAACATTTTTCCTCCAAATAGGGTAATACAAAAAAGGCGATTGGCTAACTCATGGGGTTCCGTGAATCCAATAATCGGGGAAAACTCCCGCACTCTCCACTTCTGACAACGACAACGGTCCGACAACGCATTCCATAATTCCAGCAAACCACGCGAATTTCTAACATAGCTAAACAAAGTATTCTCATGACGACGGTCCTCCTGAGTCTTGAAATCAAGCTACCTTTTGTTGCTAGAAAATCTCAACACGGTCACCACCATCAACATGAACATCGCACCAGTATCTAAAGCAGTCCAAGGAAAATCTCGAACCGTGCTCCCTGAAGAACACAACCAGTCCTACCAATGCCGCACACCATCCCAAGCAGAGTTAACTGAGACATCGGAATTCCACAAAACTTCAGAATATTGATCACCTCCTCGCACGGTGGAAATCAAAAGCCCGATCTCAGAGTAATCTCGCAAATCGTTAACCAACCCCTTGGAGGATTTTGAACCCTTTCCTCGGTACGCGATTCCTCACCTCAAGATCGGCAGGTAAACGTATATCTTTCTCCAGATTGCAATCCGATCATTGGTAAGCAATGAGCGCAGCTGCATCGTTCATGCATTACTCTTAAAAACTTGAAATAAAAGGAGAAGCAAAAATTGGTGCTCGAATATAAGATCAAAGCCCCGTGCAGCAAAAGCATTAGCGTAGGCATAGACGCGCGCATGCGTGGAATCGAACTCACCCAATAGCGCGTGCAACCAGTACACACGTACCCGGGAACATGCGATCTGAGACCACGTATGCGTACACGCCCAGATGCCCGCGCGGTCAGGTGTGCGCGCGACCAAGCGCATACGCACCAGAGCCTGCACGGCCAGGTGTGCTCGCCACCAAGTATGCTTACACTTGGGTCCACACGCACGACATGTGGCCTGCACAGGTACCTGTGCGGCCAGGTGCTTGCGCGACCTGGTGCACGCACACCCAAGGCTGCGAGACCAGGTCCGCGCGCACCTGGGTCCGTGCGCGCGACCTGGTGCCCGCATGCCCAGGTGTCCGCGCGGCCTGGTGCGCGCGTGCCCAGGTGTGCATGAACCTAAGCCCACAGTGCACATGGGCCCGTACGGCCAGGCGCTTGCGCACTTGGGCCCGTGTGCGCGACCTGTTGCCCGCGCGCTCAAGTGTCCGCGCGACCTTGAGTGCACGCGCCCAGGTGCACGCACACCTAAGCCCGTGCACACAGACCCACTGCCAACACAGGTGTCCGCGCAGCCAGATGACCGCGCGCCCAGACATGCACGCGCAGCCAGGTGCCCATACGGACACAACCACATGCACCCGCGACCGTGCTCGCCTCTAACTGTGCGCTCCAGTGTTTTCCCCGCCGTTCTCTGCCCATACTAGCATTATACCTGAGCTTACAGGGTGTCACTGTATTCCTTCTCCGACCTTTCTCCGTTCGCCATCGCCGTCATCATTGCCAAAAGCCTTTAAGGGAAGAAATCCTTATTCTTCACCTGTACCGGTTTCTAGCACCAAGGATTGGGGAGGGGGGAAGTGATTTGAATGGTGTTCCATTTATAGAAGATTGGTGTGTACCTAGCCCCCTCTCTCCATGAGCCCCATGATGTTAGTGGGGTCATGGGTTCACACGCGATCGCACGCGATCGCGCGCGATCCCTACTAGTAGGATCCCGCTTTCGGTGGTCGACCGAGGCCGCCCAAGCTGTCGACCCCTTTCCTTCTTCTTCCCGCTGGCCGCCCGGCCTGAGAATGCCTAGCCTCCAGCCAAGGAGGGGGTCGCCCCTCGCAGCCGTGCCTTTGTGGCTGCATGGCATGACCCCCGCCATCCACACACAGCCTCGACCAGTCACCATCGGCGAGGAGGTCGTGTCTCCTGGCCGCCCCTTGTGGCCTCACGAAGCGGCCGAACTCCATCGGTCGCGCCCTAGCTGCGAACCGACCACGTTCGGCCTTCAGCCAATAAGGAGGCCATGCCTCACGGATGCCCCCTTGTGGCCACATAGGGTGACCAATCCGTCGGCTGCGCCCGACCTCCCGACAGCATATAGCCCTCCGGCCGGACGCATTGGCCAGTTGTACCCGAAGCGCCCAGCTCTGCTGGCTCTGACCGGCCGCCCCATGGCCGGCCGATACATAGCCAGTGGGAGGTGAACAGTGCCGAGGCCGACCGCCTCCCCTGTTGGGAGCAGCGCTTCTCTCATTGATCGAGGAACCACCACCATCCTCCACTATCTGATTGCTTCATTATAATTGTAACGGCCTCCCCAGCCCACGGCTCGAAAGGACGGCCGTCGGCACCCCCAACACCACGGATCGAAAGGGTTCAACCTAACCAGGTCTGCAGACCATGTACCCCAACCCCTCTCCATACACAGGCGGGTTGTTGAGGCCGAGGATCGAACCCGAGACCTCCTTGATAAGGAGTTTTCAAACCTTTCCTCATCACCAACTGAGTTGTAGCCAACGCTCGCAAGGATGGCCGCCGACACCCCCAGCACCACGCTCGAAATGCTTTAGCCTAAACAGGTCTGCAGACCATGCACCCCAACCCCTCTCCATCCACAGCTCAGTTAGTGATGATGAGTGGTTTGAAAACTCCTTATCAAGTAGGTCTCAGGTTTGATCCCCGGCCTCAACAACCCGCCTGTGGATGGAGAGGGGTTGGGGTGCATGGTCTACAGACCTGGTTAGGCTTAACCCTTTCGAGCGTGGTGTTGGGGGTGTCAGCGGCCGTCCTTGCGAGTGTGGTGCTGGGGAGTCCGTTACAGTAATCACGGTCGTTTGTTCTCCAGAAAAACTGCATGCGTAACTATTAGTGCGCTCAAAGCATCTCGTGTGGCCGTCAAGTTTGGAACAACCTCCACATTGCCTCTAGTAGGGGTATTTATAGGAGTAACCCTAAATCCCCGGCGATAGGTTATTGGATGTCTAATGGATCCAATCGAACCCAATAAGAACCTGATACCATTATTAAATATACTTCAACAATCTCCTCATATATTTTGTATAATAGTACCACATAACAAGTCACTTAAAATTAAGAGTTGATAACGACAAAAAACATGAGTTTTTCAGAAACATAAACATGAGTTTTAGAATACAGATAAATCTAAACTCAAACAAAAGGTCCCAAACAAAGCAGTAAATAAAACCAAAAACTCAAACTAATGACCGTTCTATGGTCTATGCAAACAGCAGATCATCGTCATTCGGGTCGAAATCAACCGTCTCTCCTCCATTCTCCATTTGATATGCAAATAGTTATAATAAGAATATCTTGAGACAAATCTTTATGAATTCAAACATTTGCTATCCAAAGTAAATGATCAGTTCTAGCGATAAAAGAACATAACACTCTAACTAGGAATAAAGAATTGCACATCAGCATCTCTATCTAATTTACAAAAAATTAGAAAATTGATTTCATAGAATCAGACCATGTTTCTTCGATTAGTAAGATTATTATTAACCATTTCACAATTGTGTTGTACCATCAAGTTTGGATTGATAAAACAAGCTGTGACTATTATATCATCAAGTTTGCAATGATATAACTAATAATCATAATATCAGGGCACATATCAGCAACTTCAGCATTCCTTTTTGGAATGATACCCAAATCAGTCTTTGAATAAAATAATTGTGTAAGTCATCAAGTTTGGAATGACTGACAACTATTCATCTTTGGATTTCATTAGATAGCATCTGAAATACTTCAGTATACTCTCTCTAAATGTTGAATGTAAGCAGACTATGGTTCTAAAATTTAAAACATAAGCAAGGTATTAAGTCATACTAAATGAACTTTAATCTCATCTCCCCCGATGTTTTAGTTGTTAGAACCTTATATAAACCCTTAGTAAAGACATCTGCTACATTATCTTTTGATCTCATGTCTAATAGAGAGATTATCCCCTAACTAGTGAGATAGGTCAACCAGGCCTATTTCATCCTTAGTTGTCTTCGCTTTTCATTGAACAACGTATTTATTGCAGTGGTCTTTGTGGTTTGGTTGTCACAAAAGATCAAAATAGAGTGAATTTTCAGACTCTTTGTTGGATTGTTCATTATCAGATCTTTTATCCACTCTGCTTCTTCTTCTACTGAAGTGAGAGCATAGAGTTCTGATTTCATTGAGGATAGATCAATGCACGTATGCGTCTTTGACTTTCAAGCTATTGATGCTCCTCATAGTGTAAACATAAAATTATTAGTGAATCTACTTTCAGCAATTTCTGAGAACAGAGAGGCGTAAGAATACCACTTAAGCACAAGAGGATGCCCACAGTAATATAAAGCATACTTCTCAATGTACTTTAAGTATCACATTAGCCTTTTTAAGGCATCCCAATGGTCCTTCCCAGAGTTACTCGTAAATCTACTTAACATGCCGACCACAAATGTTATGTCAGGTCTAGTGCAGGTTGTAGTATACATGAGATTTCCTATGAGTTTGGAGTAATCCAACTATCTAATAGGTGAACCTTCATTTAGTTTTAGTCTATTGTTGTAGTCGTATGAAGTCTCAATTTTTTTGCTCTTATCGTAACCCCCCTTCTCTAGTAGATTTATTATATAGTGACTATGACTCAAGATAATACCCTTTTTAGTGAAGTTCACTTTCATTCCTATGATGGTTTTCACCACACCTAAGTCTGTCATGCTAAATTATCTCATCAAGATAACTTTCTTGTCTTCCACATCAGACTGATCAGTACCCAGAATTAGCATGTCATCTTTGTAGAAGCGTATAATACAACTTTATTTGAACATGTTCTTATGTACAGATATTTATCTAATATGCTGGATTTGAAACTCATGCCTTTAACACAAGTGTCAAATTCTTTGTGCCATAATTTTGGTGCTTGCTTCAATTCGTAAAGTGATTTAATCAACTTACAGATCTTGTTTTCTAAACCATGTATGACAAACCCTTCAGGTTAGTGCATATAGATCTCCTCAGTCAGATCTCCATTAAGAAATACAGTCTTGACATCCATCTGATGAACGATTAAATGTTCAATATATGCTAACGTGAGAAGAATCCTAATTATCGCAATGTGACAAACATGTGAGTATATATCAAAGTAGTCTATACCACTCACTTGAGTGAAGCCTTTTGCAACTAGACGTGCTTTGTATTTGGCGATACTCCCATCAGGATTTAGCTTCTTTTTCAGGACCAATTTACTACCAATTATTCTAGCCCCTATAGGCAAGTCGACAAAGGTCCAAGTGTGGTTTTGTATGAGAGAATTCATCTCATCATCTATGGATTCTTTCTATAATAGAGAATCTCAAGATCGCATCGCTTCCTTATAGGTAGATGGATTAGCTTTAATTTGGTAAGTCACAAAGTTTGTACTGAATCTTTTAGACACTTGTTCACTATTAGATAACCTTTTAGATACTAAACCACTATTATTTATGGGCTCAGTGTCAAAGATTCTTAGTTCTGGCTCAATAGTAGTCTCAGTACTAGTCGCTGGCAGACCTGGAAGCGTCATGTTTTTATCTTTAAGGAACTTATCCTCAAAAAAAACAACATCTCTATATTATATTACAATATTAGTTGAGAAATCTATAAATATGTATACTGCACTATCCTTTGCACATCCTAGATAGACGCAAGTGTTTTCCTAGGTCCAATCTTAGCTCTTCTAGAGTCAAGTATCCTAACATAAGCGATAAAATCTCAGGTCTTAAAATTATCAAATATATGAGGTCTCTTAAACCAAAGCTTATAGGATGTTTGTTTCAACTTTGCATGAGAAACCTCATTAAGAATGTGATTTAACATGAGCGCAACTTCACCTCAATAGGTCGCAGACATGTCAGCAGTTAACAACATAGAATTCAACATTTTTGTTAACGTTCTATTTTTTCTCTCTGCGATGTCATTGGATTGTGGTGAGTATGGAGCGGTGGTTTTAGGGATTATGTCATTACTGACAAGAAAACCTCTATACTCCCCTGAGACGTATTCTACTCCTCTATCACTCCTTAACCTTTTTATTTTCATGCCAGGTTGATTTTCAACCCTATTTTTGAATATATGAAATTTTTCAAAAGCTTCATCTTTAGATTTAAGGAGATAAGTGTGACTGAATCTAGAGTAGTCATCATTAAAAGTTATCAGATACTTCCGACTTGCTCTTGTGACAAAGCTTTTGTCGTCATATATGTCAGAATATTTTAACAATAATAATTGTGTGCTCCTAGAAACCTGACTAAAAAGGTGTTCTAGTTATCTTTGTCTTAACACAATTTCACATTTGTCAAATTTAATTGTTGTGTTTAGGGAAATATTACGAATTTTAGCTAGTAGTAGTTTTCTACAATTCGCGTGTCCTAGTCTTGTATGTAAAGTCTTATAATCTATCAGATTTGAACTAACATGGTTTACTACTTCGTTTGTTAGACTCAATCTATACATCTCATTAATGACATAAGCACAACCAAAATAATGTGCGTGAACCATTAAAGTTACTATACCACCACTAATATTAAACGACATACCAACATCGCATAACAGGCTAACTGAAACTAAATTAACAGATAATGAAGGTATAAATTTAACATTTTTCAAAATTAGATTTTTACCTGAGGATAACAGTAATGTTATATTTTCCACCTTCAGCGCGTCAGCTACTCCACCATTAGCAATAATAACAGTCTCTGTTGAGAACCAAGGTCCAGCGGGATTGGGTGTGTGTGGGACCGCATATTTGGGCTTCCCTATCGCGTTCCAGGTCTGGGTGTTGACCCCGGTGGGCCCCCCGTGTGGCGGAATATCCCCGCCATCCCGTGGATGGATTAGTCCCACATCGCCTGCAGCGGGTGGTCCTTGATGCCGGAACCATGGTGCTGGGAGATTCACGATCTCAGTGGCGCCGAAAAATGAAAATAAAAAAATGAAAATCGGGAGAACACAGGAGTGGGGGCTAGGGCACACCAACAAAAACATCGAGAATGTTAGTGCACTCGAAGCATCCCGTGTGGCCGTCAAGTTTGGAACAACCTCTACGTTGCCCCCAGCAGGGGTATATAGGCGTAACCATAAATCCGCGACGATGGGTTATTGGATGTCTAACGGATCTAATTGAACCCAATAAGAACCCGTTACCATTATCAAATATACCTCAACAGTAACTTCTGCCGATAGTGGGAGGAATCATGGTCATTGTGGCGGCCTGCATATAGCGAGAATTATACGTTCTAAAGCTATGGTAAAAATATTAATTTGGGTGATTATGGTCTGCAAATAGTCGCATAATCGCTGTAACCACCTCCTGAAGGATATAAAAAGACCCACATGCCTCCTCATTTCTCACCTTTTCACTCCACAACTTCCTCCTTCCCCAGGCCAAAGCTCTGTCGGATTCCTCCTGCGTGTCATCTTCAAGCCGCATTCAAGTCTACTTCAAGCCGCATTCAAGTCACCTTCAAGCCATCTGCAAAGTCATCGCCGCCCCGTTAGATCCTGCTTGGATTTACGACAAGCATCAAGAAGGAAATTTCCGCAACAACAAGCTGCATTCCGTTCATCCACGTCCTCCCTGCAAATAAGCCTCGCACAGAGCAGCCTGTTGCCTGTCGCAAGCCCATAACTCTCTCTCTCTCTCTCTCTCTCACTTGCAAAGCGTAACGAGAAGGGGCATGTCACTCTCGATTCTCCGTAAAATCTATAACCGCAAGCGAATTGTGGAGTTAGGCCGGCACAGACCCGGTTGCGTGATTTTTTACTCAGTTGAGAGGTTTTTCCACGTCAACATCACCTTGTATATCTGATCTTTAATTCTTTGACTGATTGCGCGCTCGACCACTTTCGGGCTAAGACGGTCAAATTTGGACCGATTTAGGAGCGTCGAGTTAGACCGCAATAATTCAATTGAATGCAAACATTATTCTTATTGTTGTGGTGCTCTCTTTTCTACCGTTATCCCCGTGTTCGAATTTTTACAATTTCAACGGCCGGAAAGTCTAGCTTTTTGTATAGCTCTTTTAGAAACACGCACCAACAAAGCTCAAGATCTTCAATGGCAAAATGAGCTCAAAAATTAAAGCACAAATGTAACCATTCCTTATTCACTCCACCGTAAAATTAAGGCTCCGTTTGGTTTACTTTGGTTGGTATCCAATGCCTTCCAGGGTGCCCAGCTTAGCACTGGTTCGGGAGGGAAAGTTCTTCTAGATCTTCTGTGTGAGTGGCGGGAGCTCTCCGGTACAGCTCAGGGTCTGTTCCTTAATCCAAAGTCTTTGACCAAGAGTTCTAGCTAGGGATTAATAAGAGCAGGCTACCCCCTTTGGGTCCGAACTCCTCTTGGCACAATCGTACCAGGTTCCAGTTCCAACAAGCAGTAGTGGGCTGAGACTGTGAGGACTCCTGTAGCAGTTGTGGCAAGCTTGTCCTGCAGCGGCAAGCTCTTCCTCAGCGGTGAATTCTTGCGGTGGGAGGCGACAGACTGTTGCAGAGGCGGCCGCCATTAGCACATGTAGAAAAATCGACAGTTGTCTCAGTCCGGCGAACTCACTGTAGTCGTCCATGTTACAGTGGTGGTGGTTAACAATCACCTTTTTTTTTATTTGCATGTCTATATGTGTGTGTGTGTGTTTCACTGTATGTTGAGACATTGTTTTGCAATAGTCCTTTATTCAATTGAAAGCAAACATTATTCTTATACCCGTGTTCGAATTTTTTATAATTTCAACGGCCAGAAAGTTGAGCTTTTTGTACAGCTCTTTTAGAAACAAACACGGACAAAACTCAAGATCTTCAATGACAAAATGAGCTCAAGAATTAAAGCACAAATGTAACCATTCCTTATTCACTCCACCGTAAAATTAAGGCTCCGTTTGGTATGGTGGTGGCGGTCATAAACGCATGGGTTAAATCGTCATTCGTTAAGAATCACCTAACAAACATCATCCCTTTGAACATAAAAATGGGCGGATGAAGTTTCTTAGGTGGGCATTAACGAATGACGTACAATTTAACCTCCATGTTCATGATCACCACCACCGTGCCGAACGGAAATAATTTTTGGGAACGCTACTCGCTCCCAGAGGAAGGAGCGCAGGTGCGATCTCGCGTCCAATTGGGCTTTAAAATTTGTGATTTTTTCCTTTGTTTTTGTTTTTTATTTCGGAGAGATCACCGACGTTCGATATACGAGATCAACTGCTTAAATTTCACCCGCTCCCACAGCGAAAAAAATACCCGTACACAATTATTATTCGCCAAACAGAGCCTAAAGCACAAATAGAACCGCCTTAATTTTGGAGTTTTCGGTTCTCGTTAATGGGGGTGTGCCAAAAACAACAAGATTATTCATAAAAACCGCGTTAATTTTACAGTGGAGTGAGAAAGAAATCAGAGAGTGAGAAATATAAAGCATTAATTACAAAAGAATGCAAAAATTATTTGTAATGGCAAATGATATCATAAAATTAATTAAATATAGTAATGCTTATAAATGGAATTAAACCGGTGAAGAAGATATACAGATTTTGGTCAAAACAGATTTATTCAAATCTATATAATTCGCAAGTCTTTCTAATTTTATCTACTTTTATTCCATCTTTTCCTTTTTTACATAATTTTATTGAATTTATGAAAACTCATTTTATTTCATTTTAAAAATAGATTTTTTAGGAGTAAAAAATTTTCCCCACAGGACACCAAAACTGAACCTATTAAAATTTGTTGGATTGAGTCATCATAGTATAGTAAGAAGTTGATGGTAGTATTGTTCGTAAATCAAATAATTCGTGAATAATTTGAGAATCGATTCGTAAAGATTCGATTATAATTCATTATTTTCAAATTCAAATACATGCCTCTCAATAAGGCAAGATTAGTGAATTGTACGTTTAGAAATAATAACAATGTCTTCACAATATTAAAAGTAAAAAAATTGTCTTCAAAATTATCAAATATAGCTTTATTATTTTTATCTATAATTTATTTAAAATATATAATATAATATTGATTTAAATAATTACATCATATTCTCAATTTAAATTAGGATGAAATTTATAAAATTGAAAGCTATTATGATAGGAATCTCAACTTCATTAAAATTGATTTAGAAATAACAATAAAAATTATTAATTTAATTTTGAAAAATAACAATGAACAATTAATAATATTTGAATAATAATAATTATTTTTTTTGAAAAAAAATGAAAAATAATGTATAAATATTTTTCACATTAATTAATTAACAATATGCTTATTTTTAAATGCACTAATCAATTGATAGGGGCGAAGCTCCGTGCCTATCACGGTGTGCGTACTGTAATACTTGAGTTACTGTCGCAATCGGATTACTGTTGCGGTTCGCCGTAGGAGTAGAGCCTCATGTCTGTCATTCGTGTGTGTGTGTGTGTATATATATATATATATATATATATATATATATATATATATATATATATATATATATATATATATATATATATATATATATAAAGATGATTAGAACGGTCCAATCAATATCTATTTGTTACTTAAAAAAAAAGAGAATTAGAATTCCATTCCAAGCACGAATTCATATTTGAATTCATGAGTTCATCAACGGTGGTAATATTACCAGGTCAAAAAGTTTTCCCAATTAATGAATTATTGATATATTTGATATAATTATATCCCTACATTTTACTAATTTACCATTAATTAACGGCAAACAATATATATCAGCGCTAAATTTCTATAACTACAGCCGTTTTAATGACTGTAATTATATAATTAGATATGGTAATAATGGGCATAATCGCCGTCATTAACGCTAACCAAAAACAAATTAATTTGTGCAGGGAAAAAACAGCTATAAATAGTCTTATAAATTAAACAAGCATGGCAAAAACTTTGGGAGCAGGAAGCAGCAAAAGTTCTTCAGGAAATATATAGAACAAGTGTTGGGTTCAACTTTTAGCCATGGCTAGAGCTGCTGCAGCCTTCATCCTTCTCATTTGCATTATTGCAAATGCTAGTATGATTATTATTCTCTCCCTTTTTGCCTTTAATTTTTCACTATATATTTATGTAGACAAACAATATAATCCTTCATAGTCCATATATACTAGTGTTGTTTTGTGCTTAGACGACGGTTTCAGTACACTCACCACTCGTCGTCTCCATGAAATTTTTTGTTGGAATGTGTACGCACACGTATATATTATATATAGTTATATACACACACAAGTAATAATAGTGTTGTCGTGCCAAAACGGCTTCGATACACCAACTACTCATAGTTATAGTGAAATGTTTTTTGTTAGAGGTAATACTTAATCTAAGGTTTCGCTTGGCAAGGTGGCGGCGGTCATGATCGTATGAGTTAAATCGTCATTTGTTACGGATCACCTAAGAAACATCGTCCGTTTGAACATAAAATTTGATAAAGTTCCTTGGGTGGGTGTTACTGAATGACAATTTAACCCCTTATGTTCATGACAACCACCACGGTGCCAAATGAAGTCTAAATAAAGTGGAGGAGGGCTCGTGCGCGCACATGTGTGTGTGTATATATGATCATTAGTTAAAAAAATAATAAAAAGTATAAATTGAATCTTACATACAAAAATTGCAAGAAAATATAATTAAGAAAACTCAAACGTTGAGAGGAGATTCTAGTAAATAATTCTTTTTATATATACACTATATTAAAAGAAAAAATATTCTTTGGTTAAACATTTGTTTTTCCATTTTACTCATCTTTATTAAAAAAAATCCATTTTTTAAAAATTTGTGTGTTTTTTCTTTTATTTTTTTAAAAAGTGCTCTCATATAAGCAATAAGAAAATGTGTTCTCCACGCCCCTCGCAAACTCCTGCGCATGCCGCAAAAATGAGAGACGAGCGAAGAACAACACTTAACGAGTTTGTGAGTGGCCGGAGCACCAGCACATTGGGATAATGTCGTGGCCGGACTAATGTCGAGCGAGGCACGGGAGCCCCGCAGACACTATCCCAATTGAGATAGTGTTGTAGTTGGTCATGAGAGCACAGCCCCGTACAAATCACTCGTATTATAAATCACAATCAACCAATTTATATTAAGATGACTAATAACATATTAAGTTATTAACATGATAAACACAAAAGGAGATATATATGCATGATATAATGATTAAATAATCATTTATTGAATAACCTTCGATTTACATGTAATTTGTTAGGTGCATGGCATACACTGCCAATTTAATTCTAATTAAATATTAATTTTTTACTGGCAATTAAATATAAAGACTACTTTGACCTCCTCTAAATACATCAATTACAGTACTGAGCAGATATTTTTTTGGCTATATGCAGATATTATAATTGCCCAGGAATGTTGTAGCGACCATCATTGGTGGGGGGGCGGGAGAGTTGGCTGCGACAACTACTCTGAATCTGCATGCAACGAATGGTGCTCTGCAAATTGCAGAGGAGGACTGTGCAAAATTCGCAACCACAAACAAGTCTGCCATTGTTATTGTTAAATTAATGAGGGGTATTTTAGTATATTCGTCTTGGGGTTTTGAAGGAGATAATTATTATGAATAAACTTTGTTTAAGCTGTTATAATATTATGTGCTGTGTTATGATTTATGATTAATGTTTTGTGTTAATTTGTATTTTTTTAAATACTAATCAATTAGTAATATATTATTATTATATGATAAAGAATGCCAATTGATGTAATATGGGCAAGTATGATATAATTACTATTTTCTGAGAGAGAATTTTTTGTGTGCTCATTGCATCATAAGCATGGCCCTAGTTAGACTTCGGACCGGGTGATCCGGGCCGGGCTCTTGGGCCAAATAGAGTCCCTATATATGTTCGAGGCCCAGCTCGGTGCACAGCCTTGCAAAAAAACAGGCCCGGCCTCGGGTGGCAAAAGCTTGGGCCCGATAAGCCCGGTCCCGGCGGGTTTTTCTTGGACAGTCCTAGTTGTAAGGTAATTTATTTGCTGTAAAAACACTGTTCTAAAACATTAAAAAAAACACCATCTTTACTACTGTATTTTATCTCAAAACATATACATGTGAACGTTCAAAATGACTGTAAAAAAACATAGAGCCAGTAATATTTAATTAATTAATTCTTTTTAAAAAAACTAACAAATAATTTCTTTTTTTTCAAAAAAAAATTATCCTCCGCACATCATCATGTTTTATATGTCCTCGATCATCGCATAAAAAAATTGTCATTTCTGAAATGGATCCGTTTATTTCGGCAGTAACGTTTTGAAGCGTTAGGAATAAAGATTATATACAGGTTTAATTTGAAACGTTGAGAATTTAATAAGAAGATTTATCAAATAAGTTTTTTCACATTCGCATTTTCTCCTGTGCTGGAATACTTTAATTTAATTTATATTTTTTATTATTTCATTGTTCTAACAATTTATATTTATAATATTATTTTTGTTTATGTTTCAAATACTTATTTATTTTTGATCACTTTTTCCTTATATTATTTGTCTTTGCCTTTCTCTAACAATCTATCTTTAAAGTTTAAATTATGTAAGATATGTTAAAAAATTAAAGTTAATATGGAAAGCCAAAAAGTTGCATAAAAATATGAAATATATTAACAATGTTTATTTTTTAGTGCTAATTTTAGCATTTCCTACAAAAGAAGTCGTCGTCTAAGTTTTTTTTTGCTGCGCTAAGTATATAATGAATGTCCAGAAGATAGATAAGGCAAATGGTGAACTCACAAAGGGTTCCTTTGGTGCGTCGTTGGAGCTCCGGCGACGGAGCAAACTCTATTAAAAATGTTGAAGTTTGAAGAGGGCAGTCTGAATGTGCAGACCGTACAGACCGCACAGATCGCGGGCAGCAACGCAGACGGAGTGAAATTGCACAGACCACGGAGATCGCACTGGACGCGCGGCTTGGTTCTCAGTTTGCTTGGATTGTTCCTTGGCCATCTGAAGTCCATGCGATCCGACTCAGTTGTCTGCATAGCTGTGCGGTTAGATGTTGCTAACCGACCGGGCGGTCTGCTTTCCGGGAGACCGCTGGTTGTGCGGTTAGAGGTTTTTATCTTCCTTTCTGAAGGCGGTTACCCTATCCTCTTTGGCGGTGACCGCATCCCCTTACCCGCTTATAAATAGGGGCCCTGACCCCATTATTTGTAACTGAAAGTGTGAGAGCTGTTGTTTGTGTTAAATTTGCGGTTAAGTTTTTCTAACCGTGAGATAAGAAGAAATAATCTCTGTAGTTGTATTGTAGGTTGTACGGCTAGCACTGAACGACTATGCGACTAGTTCTGTAGGTTTGTCGGTGAAGTCTCAGTGTGGAAGGCGGGTAGCAGTCGGTGGTTAAGCAGCTAGGTCGTAGTCAGAGCGACTACTTCACGATCTTCTTTCATGGTAGTTCACAAGCAGTTCAATAGATTAGTTTGCCCGTTAATTCCTTGTGAGTTGACTGTTTTCCAGTTCAATAGTGTAGTGTCTATTCGCACAATTTCAACGGTTAGGCGACTTCAGCGGTTAGGCGACCAGAGGTGTGAACCGTTGGTTATCCGGCAGATTTCAATAAGGCAGACTGAGCGACTTGGCAGTTAGAGTAGCGGACAGACTGCTCGGCAGTTTTAGTGTTCAGTCCGCCAGTTTTGTACTTATCTATTTTCTTTAGTCTTCATCGGGCGTGTTGCGATCTAACTCGACGTACGGTCAGACAAGAATAACCTGGACCGCCTTAGTTTTCGGAACGGTCAAACGTACATGCAGTCAATGAGATAGATCAATCGTACACACTAAGTTTTAACGTGGAAAAACCCCTAAACCTGATAAAAAACCACGTGACCGGGGCTGCGTCGGTCAAAGTCCACTATTTGCTCGCAGTTACAATTAATTTGCTGAATCGAGTGCGACAGACCGCTCCTCGTTACAATTTTGAGGTGAGAGAATACTTTGCACCTGGCGGACTACATACCGTCTTGCTCGGTGTCTTGCACAAATTACACTTGGAGGTGATGGACGTCTTTGAGCTTCGCGATGCCGCTAGTTGCAAGAGTTGAGCACTCAGAATGGTGTTGGTAGGGACATCTAGGAAGTTACGAAATAGGCTTCGTTGGTTGGCTCAGAGGTGTCTTGAATGCGGTTCATAGATGGTTTGGATGTGGCTCGAATGTGGCTTAGGCGCGGCTGGAAGACGGCTTGATCGTGGCTTGGAGACGGCTGAAATGATACTCGTAGGAGCAACCCGACAGAGCTCTGCCCTTAGGAAGAAGAAGACTCGGAGGAAAAAAAACTGAGAAATGAGGAGACATGAGACTCCTTTTATAGCCTTCAGGAGGTGGTTATGATGGTTATGCGGCTATTCGCACACCAAAACCACTCAAATTAATATTTTTCTTATAGTTTAAGGGTGCGCATTAAGATCGTTTATTTCGCTACTCGTAAACCAATTAATTTATTAAAAAAATTCTCTCACTAACATGGCGGTTAGTGAGTGGTTACACACGAATCAGAGGATGATGAACGATCCGAGTAGATCGGACGGCGGGGAGGTTTCCCTCGGGCGTTCGGCGAACCCGCCGCCAACGGTTGGGAGAGCGGGCGGCGGCCACGCCTGCTGCGAAAAGGGGGAGCGGTCGGTGGTTGGCCAGGGGAGGCCGGCCCGGCCGCCTCCTCGGCCGCGCGTCGGCAATCAGAGAGGGGCGGCCGGCCCGGCAGCTTCCTCAGCCGCGCGCCGGCTGCCGCAGAGGGGCGGCTGGCTCGGCCGCTTCCTCGGCTGCGTGTCGGCAACTAAAGGAGGCGGCCGGTTCGACCGCCTCTTTGGCCACGTGTCGGCGGCCGAAGAGGGGCGGCCAACGACGGCAAGAGGGGGCGGCCGGCGTCCGGAGATGACGTCGGCGAGGCGATAATGTCCTTGGTGGTTCTGAAGTCATGCGTGGTGGGATCGGCGCGTGAGGGGATCGGGTGTGGCTATGTGCAGCCTTATTTCTTTATAAAAGGAGCTCATCACATCAATTGCCCCTCAAAATTCTCGGCGTCAGAAACCGATACAGATAGATAAAGACCGAGGACTTCTCACTTTGACATTTTCAACAAATATTTCTCTGCATTTTATTAATTTTTCATTAATTAATGTCAAACAATATATATATCAGCGTTAAATTTCTATAACTACAGCCGTTGTAATGACTGTAATCCGGTATCATTATACGGTAAATAGTAATTCCAGAGGAAATTAACAGCGTGAGTGAATATAATTAGAAATCGACGTCATTAACGCTAACCAAAAACAAATTAATTTATCCAGAAAAAAACGCTATAAATACCCTTATAAAATAAACAAGCATGGCAAAAACTTTGGGCGCAGGAAGAAGCAAAAGTTCTTCAGGAAATATACAGAACAAGTGTTGGGTTCAATTTTTGGCCATGGCTAGAGCTGCCGCAGCCTTCATCCTTCTCATTTGCTTCATTGCCAATGCTAGTATGACTATTATTCTCTCCCTTAATTTTTTTTGTGGAAATATAATACTTCATGTAAATAGAGGGGAGGAGAGCACGAGTGCGTACACACACGCGTACATATATGATAACTATTTAAAAATAACATATATATATATATATACACACACACACACACACACACGCACAAGTGAAGGCAGTGTTGCCGTGCCCAAACGGCTTGAATACACCAACTACTCATAGTCCTAGTGATTTTTTTTTTGTCAAATGCAATACTTAATCTAAATAGAGTGAAGGAGGGCAGGTGCGCACGCACACGTGTGTGTGTATATATATTATAATTATTTTAAAAAATAGATTTAAATCTTGCTTGTAAAAAATTGCAAACAAATAGGATTAAGATTTAAGAATGAGAAAATAAGAAGACTGTCCTAACAAAGTAGTTGTGTTTATATAAATTACAAAGTAATGTTTTTTATATTTATATTTGTGAGTGACAGACACAAAGTTTTGTCCATACGGTCAATCGCGACAGTGCCTTGACTACGATAGGTTCGGGGCTTCGCCCCTAATATTTATTTAATACAACTTAAAATAAATACAGGGACGGATCCAGAGGGGGCCCGAGGGACACTGTCCCCCCCCCCCCTCCCCCCCCTCCCACATTATTTTTCGTGCATTTTAAAAATATATCTTGTACATGTATTTTTAAGAAAAGTGTTCAACACGAAAGTTGTAGATCTCGATAAGATCTACAACTTTAGTGTTGAATATTTATTTCCTAAAAATACATGTATAACACGTATTTTGGAAATACGCTCAGATTTCACACATTTTAGAAATATGTATTGTACATGCATTTTTAGGAAAAGTGTTCATCACAAAAGTTGTAGATCTCAACGAGATCTACAACTTTTGTTTTGAACACTTTTCTTAGAAATACATGTAAAAAAATATTTCCAAAAAACGCGAAAAATTGCGAGAAAGTGTTGTGTTACTGGCCAAAACTGCGGTGCTAATAATTTGTTAGGTGCAGTAGGCAGTAATTAAAATCTAATTAAATATTAATTTTTTTTCACAATCACATAGCAAGACTATTTTGACCTTCTCTAAATACATCAATTACAGTGAGCTATACTTTTTTTGCTATATGCAGATATTATAATAGCTCAGGAATGTTGTAGCGACAATCATCAGTGGGGTGGCGAGATAGTTGGCTGCGACGTCTACTCTGAAGATGCATGCAACGAATGGTGCTCTGCAAATTGCAGCGGCGGACTGTGCTTAATTCGCAACGGACGACAAGTCTGTCATTGTCGTTGTGAAAGTAAGACAGATGTTATTCACAAATCATAAATATTTATTCATTAAATTTTTCATATTTATACATTACTATCCGCAGACAAGTTTAAACTTTAAAAATCAATGTTTTCTTTTCACAAGTAATGTCCGACGATGAATGAACATCTTTAACAATTTTTTGAGCCAGTGCCAGAGAAGAAAATGATGAATTTCAAGTCAAAATTGTGAAATTCACGTTAAAATGAAGAAATCCACGTCAAAATTGTAAAAATCATGTCAATTTGTTGGAATGGAGTCGTCGGCATATGCTCAAAAGGTTGTCGGAGAAGTCCTTCGTTGTCGGGCATTGCTCAGAAAAAGAAGATATTAATTACTAAAATTTAAAGTTGGTAAGCGGGTAATAATTTATAAATACGAATAATTTGATTTTTGGATAATCCATTATGTTTTGTGAGTAACAACTGCCTAAATGAATGGAGGGGTGTTTAAGTATATTGTTGGGGTTTTGAAGGAGATCATTAATATGAATAAAGCTTGCTTAAGCTGTTATAATGTGTTATGTTATGATTAATGCTTTGTATTAATTTGTTTTTTAAATACTAATTAAATATCAATATCTATACTAAAAAGATCAAAGATCATTTGGTTAAACTTCCAATTTTCCAAATTAACCACCCCCCCCCCTCTCTCCCTCCTTTTATAAAATTTGTAGTTTCTTTAATATGTGTTTTTTATTTTAATTAAAAAATGTGCTCTTCTCGTTGCTCCCAAACTCCCGTGCACAGGGCAAAAACAAGTGACGATAGGAATATAGGACTGAGGGGTTTACGAGAGTTGGGAGTGATGTCGGGCCGGGGCAATGTTATGGTCAGGGTATTGTCGCGTGGGGCACTGCCCCCCCCCCCCAATGCACTATTGCAGTTGGTCGTAAGGGGAGGAGCTCCTGTTGAGATATAGCGCGAAAACTATCCCCTAGGCGCAATCAATTTAACATTGGGTGTACAAGCACATAAATCCGAACAAGAACAATGCATATGTACAACCCCATATCCGGCGAGTGGTGATCGACAGGAGCCAGATCGGCCAAATCCCAGTCATTCGGGTCCTAGGCGACCCCTGGAAGCTCCTTCGGCTCGCCCAAGCGGGGTGGATCGTTTGAGGGGTGAGTGGAGCAGGTCAGCTCGCACTCGTCCCAGGGGCTCGACGAGTAGCAGGCGAGTGGGCAGGCCAGGCCTGCACTTGCCCAGGCCAGGCCCGCACTCGCCCAGGGCTGGGAAGAGGCGGCGAGTGCCATCTCCATCGAGCACTCCCCGCCCCCAGCGATTGGAGCTTGTAGCGGGCCATTCACCCAGTTTTTTTGTGATGTATCTTTAGTATTCTGCCCCCGTTAGCCTGCTCATAACCTGTTAGAACAGCGGAGTTACGCTGTTGGCATACCTAGTTTGTAACACCTCCGTCCGTTCAATAGCATATAATAGAAGGTCCGGTCGGGGCCCCACACCATGTGCCACAAACAGGCGACGAAGTTACGGGTTAATCTCAGAGTTGCGCATCCTAACACAGAGCATTCTAGCGGAAACTTTTATGTTGATTGAACTCAGCTCAGTCGAATGTCCACAATATATAAACCAACATTAATATATATCACACCACGAAGGAATGTTATACAAGTACACAACAAGCTTGGCCTTATGACTGTATAGTTAAGCTTAGCACATATAGCTTCCATACATCAGCACGCAGACCGGCCACACATGAACAATATCTCATATACACTTCTTTGGCCTTCTAGGGCCAACATAGCAGCAGCGGCGACAGAACCAGAAAAAGGGCTTCAGCCCCTATTCCCGCTCGTCTCTCCTTCACCTGCACAGGACAGTCCACTGTAACGGTGACAAACAAAGCAACGGTCAGCGTTCAGCTGATCAATTTATAACGATCTCACCCCTTACCCGGGGTAGTGGCAATTCGTCCCTGCAGGCATAGCATTTTACAAGCAGATATAGTACACAATGTGAGCTAACGCACAATCCACATATCACAAACGTCGCTCATGCGGCCCGACATTCTGTGCACTCAGGGCACATTATTGGTGTACCGGATAAACCAGCCGCCCACCGCCATTCAAGGCCCAAAGCCCCACGACAAACTTGAGCATTTTGCTCCATGGCTGTCAGCCGGAGACTTAGTCTTATAACGACCCGGGATTGGCCCGTAGCCTCCCATGGTATCGTAGCGCCCAGGCCTAAGACTTCTGCCGAATTCTAGGCGCCCAGGAACTCATGGCAGATAACCCGGATACAGTTCAGCCTTTGCCCGTTGCTCAAATAGTTAGTTCAATGCAAAGACTAACCCGGGTCGGCATCCCCTTTTCCGTTCGACACGAGGCCTTTTGAAGAGTTAATCAAGCTCACAAATAGCCATGTTGTCCCCGAAGGACTGACTTCACAATCACAGGTTAACTAAGAGCTATCGCTAGTGGCACTCACTCTTGCCCGGCATTAGTGACAGAACTCACTTTCCATCCCTAACCCTAACCTTATCGTTCATAGCATACAGCACAAGCACTGAGTGGGTATTTTCCTGGATTTTCATTCCAGTACTTCCTGCAACTATCCTTCACAGGTATAACCCACTGAGATCATAAGCATAGTCCTTTATACACTGAGACTTCTCCGGTGTACAACATAAAACATCACCAATCCAGACCAACCTGTCCAGATGGGCTTCACACAGTATGTCTATTCCGTACTTCACGTTTCCGGATCTATATGCAAGACATCTTGGGGATATCTAGAATCAACCCAAGGAATTCCCTTACTAAGTCACCTTTCGGTGGGGGAAACATATGCATATGCCAAATCAAGGACTTCACATGTCCAAGGAAGAAAGATCGTTACCTTTGACGACCTCTTTGGATCCATGGACATCTAGCCGGTTGGAAAACACTGCAGTGGCCTTGCCTCCACAAATCTGGCCTCGGATCTCGATACGAAACTCTGAAGCTCCACCGGCGGCCGGATCCCTTTCTCCTCCTCCTCCTTCCTCTCCCTTCTCTCTAGCTCTTTTATAAAGAGAATGCCACGAGTTAAATGAGACTCACCTTCTCAATTTCGGCCTTAAAGCAGCAGGGAGAAGCCTGGGCCATCAGATCCCGGGTAAAGTAAATGGACGGCCACAAATTTTCCACAAAGGTCTATTTTTGGGCTGACACGACCTGTGACACGCCCGTGTCACAGGTCTTGTACCTTAAGCGGCACACAATCGACTTACCCAAGCAGGACACGTCCATATGATACGCCCGTGTCACAGGCCGTGTGCCCTGACACGCCTTCAGACACGCCCGTGTCTGCGGCCGTGTACCTCAGGCGGCACACACCCGATTCAACCCGAACTGGACACGGCCATGTGACATGTCCGTGTCAAAGGCCGTGTGCCCATATGCATACCCATGTCTTGCCCGTGTTCACAAGGCCTCAATATCTTGGCCAAAACCAGAGAATGACACGGCCATGTGACACGCCCGTGTCACATGTGACACGCCCGTGTCATAGGCCGTGTTCCCCACTCGAGGATCGTCGAGTACATTTACTCGAGTGGAGGTCGACGATCCAGAGGAGGACACGCCCTCGGACACTCCCGTATCGCAGGGCGTGTTCCTTCTCGAGAACTCGTCGAGTGCATTTCGTCGAGCACTCGACAGGCTGTTCAGCTAAATAGAGCAGGACACGGCTTGGGACACGCCCGTGTCCCAGGCTGTGTTGCCCAACCTTAAACCCAATCTTGGGATTTAGGGTGTTACAACTCTCCCCTCCTTACAAGAAAGTTTGTCCCGAAATTTACGCATAGTAAGGAAATCAGCAGTCACAATGGTATAACTTTAAACATGTCTGTTACAACAAGAGATGCACTGAACAACGGGTTTAAGCAAACAGCTCGGGAAATTCAGCTCGTATGGTCTGCTCTCGCTCCCATGTTAGCTCTTTACGGCCACAGTTGTCCCACCGGACTTTGACCATCCCGATTGTCTTGTTCCGCAACTGTTTATCGGCTCTATCCTCGATCCGAATGGGCCTAACCTTCGTCGTTAGCCCATACGCCACCGGCACACGATCGTTCTCGATCACTTGAGCTGGATCTTTGACGACTTTCCGAAGCACAGATATGTGAAACACATCATGCAATCCACTCAATTCTGCCGAAGGAGCTAGCTGATAGGCAGCTTACCAAACTCGTTCTGCCACTTCAAACGGACTAAGATATCTCAGACTTAACTTTTTAGACGTCGAATCCTGGACACGCCTTTGAAGGGTTTGATCTTCAAAGATACCCAATCTCCCACCGCGAACTCCACGTTCCGGTTCTTGACGTTGTAGTATTTTGCTTGTCGATTCTGTGCTATCAGTAGCCTCTCCCGACTAGAGCGTATCGTCGAGTTAACTTCATCGACTTCTTTACGCTTCGATAGTTTGGATTCGCCTGCTTCCGCCTAAGCCAACGGTGTACGGCACTTCGGACCATACAGAGTTTCAAACGGTGTCATACCAATGCTCACTTGGTAGCTATTGTTGTAGGCAAACTCCACCATATAGAGATGATCTTCCCATCTCTTACCAAAATCCAGGGCGCACATTCGGAGCATATCCTCCATTGTTTTGTTGGTCCTCTCAGTTTGGCCATCCGTTTGAGGATGAAAGGCCGTACTGAACGTCAACTTCGTTCCTAACAATTGATGGATTTGCCTCCACTCGTTCGATGTGAATCGCCCATCACGATCACTCACAATGCTACGAGGAATACCGTGCAGTCGTACGATCTGCTCCACATAGCGCTTTGCCAAACTTTTCACTGAATCGTCCCGCTTGTTCAGAAGGAAGTGAGCCCTTTTCATCAACTGGTCTACAATCACCCAGATGGAATCATTCCCGCGTTGAGATCTCGGCAACCTATGTCATTGAAATATCATGAAACTTTCATTCTGGAATCGGTAACGACTTCAATAAACCTCCGGGATTCTGAAATTCCACTTTCACCAAAGCACAAGTTTGACATTTAGCCACATAATGAGTTATGTCTTTCTTTAGTCCTGACCACCAAAACAACTTCTTCATATCCTTGAACATCTTTGTGCTCCCAGGGTGGATTGAGTATTTTGTAACATGCGCTTCATACATCAATTCTTCTCTCAACTTACCCATACTCGGTACGCACAACGACCCTCTTTCCGCAAAAGGTCGTCATCCCAGGAGAATTATCCATCAAGCCCATCATTTGCATAACGTTGGAGACTTTCATCTAGCTCTGTTGCTCGTCGAATTCTGTCTGCAAGGTCATATTGGACCTCCATCCAGTGTAAGCATGCATCGGTTGTGGAATTCTTGTCAACATAAGAAATCTCTAACGCTTCCGACTCCTGGATCAGATGCTCATTATGCATCTGCAACCAATTTGCCCTTGACAGAGTTCTACTACTCAAGGCATCTGCGACCACGCTTCCCTTCCCGTGAATGTGATGAATCTTACACGTATAGTCTTTGAGGAACTCTGCCCACCTTTGTTATCGCATATTGAGATCTTTTTGCTCCAATAAGTACGTTAGGCTCTTATGGTCCGTGAATATATCCACCTTCACGTCATATAAATAATGTCGCCATAATTTAAGCGCAGAGATCACCGCCGCCAACTCCAAGTTGTGGGTGGGACAACTTTGGTCATGCCCCTTTCACCTGGCGTGAGCCGTACGCAATCACCTTTTCAACTTGACGAAGAACGCAGCCATTTGTTCCACATGGCGACGTCAAAACGGGCACCGTGGTCAAACGACTCTTTAGCTCTTCAAAAGCTCACGCACACTCTGCCATCCAAACACACTTTTGATCCTTCCTCGTCAATGTGGTAAGAGGCAAAGCGATCCGTGAAAAATTATCTACAAAACGTCTATAGTCGCCTGCTAGTCCAAGGAAACGCCTAACTTCGGCCACCGAAGGCAACACTGGCCATTCCTTGATGGCTCTTATCTTTGACGGATCCACCGCAATGCCCTCTCCACACACCACTGACGAGAGCCAAAACTCACACGTTGAGAACTTGACGTAGAGCTTATTCCTCCGCAAGGATGCAACACCAACTGCAAGTGGTTTGCATGATCAACTTTTGATTGAGAGTACACCAAGATACCATCAATGAAGACAATCACAACCAGGTCAGTACACTCGTACTGACCGTAGTGTGTTCCAAACGTTGTCTTAGGAATGTCACCTTCCCGAACCTGCAACTGGTAGTAGCCCGATTTCAAAACCAGCTTTGAGTATACTTTCGATCCCGCCAATTGGTCAAACAAATCATCTACCCTTGGAATCAGAGATTTATTCTTCTTTATCAGTGTATTCAATTCACGATAATCAATACCCAATCACAGGCTACCGTCCTTCGTTTTCACAAAAGAACAGGCGCGCTCCGAGATGACATACTTCGGCGTATATATACTTGTTCCAACAAATTTTGCAGTTGCACTTTTAGTTCGGCCATCTCCTTTGGCGCTACACGATATGGCGAGCGGGCCACTGGTTTTACACCTGGCACGCATCTCCGAGAGCCAATTCATATCAAAGGGCGCAACCAACTCCGATATCGGCAACACCAATGCTTCCAATTCGAACTCCCGACTTCCTATTCGTACCTTCACAAAACAAGACCTATCCACATATGCAATACACATCCATTTGGTAATGACACCGTCACACTATCTGCCATTGACCGAATCGGTACACCGATCCGTGATACGAGGTCCACATAGAACTGAATAAGAAGCACCAGTAGCACACAGTGCTCTCGTCGGACAGACGCGAATCAGGACAAAGCCGAATACAAACACATCATACACAAACTACAAATAAGGTATGAAAGAGCAAACACAACACTTCCATATGTCACCGCGTATTGGTGACAACGTCACTTTTGTTGGAGCATGCGCTCCGCGCTTCTTAGTTTGAGAATAACAAATCCCGGATGTATTTGATCTTGATATGTGTTTTAAATGTGCAGGGATAACAACATTTTTATGTACAAAAGACAGACTGAGCATGACATTGATGAAAAGGAAAACCGCGCTATCACTGACGATAACACTACCGCGGGCGATAGCATAATCAGTTCCTGCTGACATCAGCCTTAATCTGCACGTTGCCGCACGAAGTCACGATCAGCGCTATCGCGGGGCGATACCGATATCGCTGAGCGATATCCCACGATCGTCACGTTCTCCGCTCAGATCTGAAAATCAACGCGACGTGTGCCACGTGTCAACCAACGGAGAGTTATCACTATCGCGGGGCGTTAACGCTACCACCGGCGATAACATGAAGTGATATATACGGCCAAAAATTTCAGGGAAGAGTTGGATCGTGCAGAGCTTTGTTTTCCCAGAGAATTTTCAGAGCCTTCATCTCCGTTTCCAGACGAACTCCCTTGGTCGGTTGAAATCTCAAGAGCGAAGGAGATACGACCGTGCGTTCAAGATTGGAGATCTTCTCGTTGGTCCACCATCATCTTCAGAGCTCGTGATTTTGAGGGAGTTTTTAAGTTTTACTATTGTACTTTCATTTTCACTCTTTATCTTTGTAATTGGGAAGGGAAAATCACCACCTTGTGTGTGGTGTCTAAGTCCATGTGTAGCTTAGGGGCAAATCACCACCTTGTGTGTGGTGTCTAGGTCCGTGTGTGGCTTAGGAGTAAATCGCCGCGTGTTGTGCAGCGTCTAGATCATAGGTTTGATTTAGGGGGAGGCTAGTAGGCATATCTAGGGAGATATTGACTATAGCCTACCGGTTCTTGGGAGAAGGATCAGTGAAAAAGCTAAAAACTATTATCGTTGTAAGCCTTGATTTCAAGCTTTATTGGAATCGTTTTACATATATATTTTGGAGAAATATAATCTTGTTTTTCATTTCATTGATCTGTCTCAAACATAGTATCTAGTTTCATATTTTATAAAAAGTTCAAAAAATTTTAAAGAGCCCTTATTCACCACCCCCCCCTCCCTCTAAGGGCGCCACAAGATCCTACAAGTGGTATCAGAGCTGGTTATTCCTAATACGGTTTCACCACCAGGAATTATGGCGCAGCATGACCATGCTTTCTCTGAGGGGCAAGGAATTAGTAGACCTCCATTATTCACTGAATCTGACTATAATTACTGGAAAACTAGGATGAAGTGTTTTCTTATTTCTCTTGATATTGAAGTTTGGAATATGGTAGAGACTAATTATGCTCATCCCACTTATACAGTAGGCGATGTAGAAATGGAAAAACCAAAAGATAAATAGGATGATCAGGATAAGGTAAGGTGCAAAAATAATGCAAAAGCCATGAATACATTATTCTGTGCATTAGATAGGACTGAATTTAATAGAACTTGTGCTTGCAATAATGCTTATGAGATTTGGAATTTACTTGAAGTAACTCATGAAAGTACCTCGCAAGTGAAGGACTCGAAGCTGTTTCAACTGGAATCAGAATTTGAAAAGTTTAGGATGGAAGTGGATGAGGACGTAGACTCAATGTACACCAGATTCACCAAGATAGTGAATGACTCAAAAGTGCTTGGTAAAAATTTTTCAAATGGTGATTTGGTGAGAAAACTGCTTAGATCTCTCCCCCCCTAAGTTTAATCCCAAAGTGACGGCTATTTCTGAATCTCATGATCTTAAATCTCTTAATATTGAAAGCCTGATTGGGAACTTGCACTACAAGAAAAATCTCATTTAGCAAGGAAAATTAGGAAGGGTTAACAATCTCATACTAATTAGCATCAAATTTAGTTAGGATTTTTTTTTAACTTTACCTACGAAAATAGCAAGGAAATTTTTTTGTTGCAAATATAGCAACAAATTTTTTTGTTGCAAAATTTGTGTTGCTAAAATAGCAACGAATTTTTTTGTTGCAAATTTTATGTTGCTAAACAACAACAAATTTTTTGTTGCAAAATATTTATTGAGAGAAAAAATTCTCGTCCAAAAAATGTTATGCCTCTTTACAAAATTATTCCCTCCCATAAAATATAATTATTGTTTATATATATTTTTATAAAATAGTATAAATTATTTTATTTAACAAAAAAATTAATAATATATTTAATTCTTTGTATAATTTTATATTGTTATAAATTATTTAAATACCTATATATATTTATAAATTAATATAAATTATTATTAAATTATTATTTAACATAATAATTGTATATATATATAAAAATTATATAAACAAAATCATGTGCGGGTAAACGGGCGTACGGGCAAGGGTCAAAATGATCTCAAATTGAAAAGTGATCAACATGAAAGTTGTAGATCTCGGCGATACGAACAACTTTCATGTTGATCACTTTTTTATTTGGAGCCGTCTTGGCCCTCGATTTGGGCTCCGAAATCTGGGGGGGCGAGATTGTTACTGTAGCACTCACGCCGCCCCAGATTTTGGGGGACAAATCGAGGGACAAAACGGATCCAAATCAAAAAGTGATCAACATAAAAGATGTTCGTCTCGCCGTGATCTACAACTTTCATGTTGATCACTTTTCGATTCTAAATCATCTTGACCCTCAAATTGCACTACCCATACGCCCGCATGCAAACTTGCTCGCACATGATATCTCCCCATATATATATACTCACGTATGTATTATAAAGTAATATAATTATATGAACTATATAATTTTAAAGAATATTAATGTTAATATAAATGTTATATAAATTAATATAAAGAATATATATTATAAAAAATTATAATTTTATAAATTACATAAACATTATAATTATATATAATCTTTATATATAAATGATATCGGTCTCTTTTAACAAGTAAATTAGTTGGATCGGTTGGTAAGAGTGATGAGTTGTATGGAATAGGTTGAGGGTTCAAAACCTGGCATATCCAATTAAATGAATATATTTTTATTATTTATAAAACAATATTTTTAATTTAATAGAATTATTAAATAAAAATATTAGCAACAAATAAAATACCTTGCTAAAAATTTCTTGCAAAATAGGAAGGAAAATTTTCCTTGCTAAAATTAGCTAGGAGGATATTAGGTAGGAATTTTTTTTGTTTCTAAATTCATTGCTAATTAAAATTAGCAACGAATTTACCTAATTAGCAAGGTATTTAGCTCCTTGCTAATTAGAGTTTTTCTTGTAGTGTTGGAAACTTATGAAGTTGAATTAAAAATTCAACAACAAGAGTACATGGAGCCTAAGAAGAAGGTGTTGGCTCTAAGATCTAAGAAAGAGGAATGTAGTAGTTCTGAGGAGGAAGAAGAAGATGAGGAGAGCCTCTTTGTTAGAAAATTTAAAAAATTTATGAGAAATCCGGAGAGAAGAAATATGTTTAAAAATATTTTAAGAAGGAGACATGTAGAAGGAAAAAACAAAAGGATGACGACGATGCGGAGGAAGAGAGACCCCCACCGGAGTGCTATCATTGCAGGAAGTTAGGACACATTCGAAGCAAGTGTCCAAAGTACTTGAAAGAACTTAAAGAAAAGAATCACAAAGGGAAGAAGAAGGTCCTGAAAGCTGAAACATGAGATGATACTACTTCTGAGGGTGCAAGCAGCTCAAGCTCAAGCGAGGAGGAGGAGGCCAATATGTGCCTAATGGGAAAAAACGTCATATCTGATGACGAGTGCAGTGTCCAAAGCGACACCGAGGTAACTCCTCCAACTTATGATGAATTATTTTCTGAATTTTTAAAGACTTGCAAATATCTTGAAAAAAGTTTAAAAGCTAATGATCTTCTTAAAACTGAAAATAAAGTTTTAATTAAAGAAAACAAAAAATTGTTAAATGAAAATAAGACTATTGGAAAAGAAAAAGTCTCTTGCCAAGAGTGTGATCACTTTATGGGAAGAATAAAAGAGTTTGAAGAATCTCTTTCCAAATCTCATTCAGAAATAAAAATTCTCACTAAAAAGAATGAGATTTTAGAGAGAGATCTGAAATCTTCTATTTCCAAAGTCCATGAAGGAAAGAAAGCTTTTGAACGTAGATGTGTAAATCTAGTATCCGAGAATAATGAAATGAGAAAGCATATTCATGGCTTAACACTAGCCATGAAAAAGTTTGGATTGAGCCAAAGATCACTGGATATGATCTTAGGTTACCAATGTCACGGATCTGGAAGATTTGGACTCGGATACACGACTGGTAACTATCGCCCGACGATAGGTACTACCGCCGGCGATAGCGAGAATTCCAGAAAATCAAGTTTTAAATATTATGATGATAATAAATTAACTGATACTACTTTTTCTTACAGTAAAAGTCCAGAGAAGTTATATTCTTCTTGTTATATTACATGTGCCAAATGCAATAGATTTGGTCACACCACGGACTCGTACTGGAAGAAAGGAAAAAGAAAAATTAAGCAAATCTGGATGCCTAAGGCCTCTACCTATACTATGGGTGGAACCACTTGGGTAGCCAGATCTTTACTCACATCCTCTTTCTAGGTGTGTTGGCAGGCTAAGGACAAAGAAGACGTGTGGTACTTGGACTCAGATTGTTCAAAGCACATGACGGGCAATAAAGAGAAGTTTCTTAGCCTGGAGGTGAAGAAAGGAGGAGTGGTTACATTTGGAGATAATGGAAAAGGAAAAATCATCGGCATCGGTGTTGTGGGTAACGAAAGTTTTTCAATTTCAAATGTTTTGTTCGTAGAAGGTTTAAAACATAATTTGATTTCTATTAGCCAATTATGTGATAAGGGTTTAAATGTTTTGTTTGAATCTTCTACAAATTTATGCAAAATTATTGATTACAAAACAAATGAAATTGTTTTTACCGCACCTAGATGTCATAACGTATATATGATTAAATTTTATGATTTTTCAAATTCTACTTTAAAATATTTTTTATCAAAAAATGATGAGTTAGAATTATGGCATAGGCGACTTGGACATACTAGTGTAAAGTTAATTAAAAAACATTCAAAAGATAAATTAATCAAAGGTTTACCATTGCTAAATGGGAGTTTATCTTCATTATGTGAGCCTTGCCAAAAAGGAAAATTTTCAAAATCATCTTTCAAAAGTAAAAATATTATTTCTACAACTAGGCCACTCCAATTAATTCATATGAATTTATTTGGGCCAATTACTATTTCTAGCTTAGGAGGTAGAAAGTATACATTTGTATTGATTGATGATTATTCACGCTTTTGTTGGACTTTATTTCTAACCTCCAAATCCGATGCGTTTTCAGAATTTTCTAAATTATGTTTGCGTATTCAAAATGAATTTGAGTTAAAAATTAAACGCATACATTCGGATCATGGAGGGGAATTTGAAAATGAAAAGTTTATTTCTTTTTGTACGGAGTTAGGAATTAAACATGAATTTTCCGCTCCACGCACACCACAGCAAAATGGTGTAGTGGAGAGGAAAAATAGGACTCTTCAAGAGCTAGCCCGTACGATGTTATCTGAATTTTCTTTACCAAAATCCTTTTGGGCTGAAGCAGTGAGTACTGCATGTTATGTAATTAATAGAGTAATGCTTCGCCCTATTTTAAAAGTAACTCCTTATGAATTAATTTTTAATAAAAAACCAAATGTTTCTTATTTCAAAGTTTTTGGTTGTAAATGTTTTATTTTAAATTCTAAAGATTCCTTAGGAAAATTTGATAAAAAATGTGATGAAGGAGTTTTCATTGGGTATTCTTCAACTAGTAAAGCTTATAGAATTTTTAATAAACGAACGAAAATAGTTGAAGAATCTATTCATGTTAGGTTTGATGAGTTTGTTTCATGTGTATATAAGAAAACTACAGGAAAAGAAGATACACCCCTTCCTTTGATGGAAAATGATGATGAAGAACATGAAAGGAATGAAGAAGGAAAAGAAGAAGAAGAAAGAGAACATGTCCCTCCAAGGGAATTGATATTTTCAAAGGATCATCCGAAGGAGCTTATTATTGCAGATCCACAAAAAGGGGTAAGTACTCGTTCTTCTTTACATGTTTTATTTTCAAACCTTTGCTTTGTCTCTGAAATAGAACCAAAAGATGTTTTCATCGCTTTAAATGATGAATTTTGGTTTTTAGCAATGAATGAAGAACTTAATCAATTTGAACGTAATAAGCTTTGGAATCTTGTAGAACGACCCAAAAATCATCTTGTAGTTGGAGTAAAGTGGATTTTTAAAAATAAATTGGATAGTGATTCTAGAATTGTTAGAAATAAAGCCAGATTAGTTGCAAAAGGTTATGCACAAATTGAAGGGGTAGACTGTGATGAAACTTTTGCACCCGTTGCTAGACTAGAAGCGGTTAGGATATTTCTTGCATTTGCTTGCTTTAAAAGATTTAAATTATATCAAATGGATGTCAAAACTGCGTTTTTAAACGGGTATATAAAAGAAGAGGTTTATGTAGAACAACCCCCTGGATTTATTAATGAAAAATATCCAAATTATATTTATAAATTAGATAAAGCACTTTATGGGTTAAAACAAGCGCCTCGGGCTTGGTATGATCGTTTAACTCAATACTTATTAAAGCACGATTATAAAATGGAAAGTGCCGATTCTACACTCTTCATTAAGCAAATTGATCATGATTTAGTTATTTTGCAAATTTATGTTGATGATATTATTTTTGGAGCCACTAATGAAGAGTTATGCAATGAAGTAGTTCAAATTATGAAAAATGAATTTGGAATGAGCATGGTAGGAGAACTTTCATATTTTCTAGGTTTTCAAATTACGCAAAAATATGATGGTATTTTTATTTGTCAATCCAAGTATATTCATGATATGTTAAAAAGATTTGGATTTGACAACCTTAAACATGCAAATACTCCTATGAGTGCTTCATTGAAATTGAGAAAAGATGAAAGTGGTTTTTCAATTGACCAAACCCTTTATAGAAGTATGATTGGATCCTTATTATATTTAACTTCTTCTAGACCCGATATTATGTTCGTCGTTTGTTTATGTGCTAGGTTTCAAGCTAATCCAAAAGAATCACATTTAAAAGCGGTGAAACGTATTTTTAGATATCTTATAGGAACATCTAAATTAGGCTTATGGTATCCTCATAATGACTCTTTTATTTTACATGGATATTCTGATTCTGATTATGCGGGGTGTTCATTAGATCGAAAGAGCACAAATGACACTTGTCACTTTATCGGCCCAACACTTATTTCTTGGTCGAGTAGGAAACAGAATTCTGTTGCCCTCTCCACTACTGAGGCCGAATATATTGCACTTGGTAGTTGTTGTGCTCAAGCACTTTGGATGACACAAACACTAGAAGATTTTGGTGTATACCAAAATAATGTTGAATTAAAATGTGATAGCAAAAGTGTTATCGATTTAACGAACAATCCTGTATTACATTCTAGATCCAAACACATAGATGTTCGTCATCATTTTATTAGGGATCACATAAAGAAAGGACATATTTAAATAAATTTTATTGGAACCGATTCTCAAATAGCAGATATTTTCACAAAACCACTTAATGATTCACGCTTTTCAAGGTTAAGACTAGAACTTGGAATCTTAGAATTATAAATAAAAATTAAGAACTGGCCAACACATAAACATAACATAAAACATAACATAAAACTGGGCAGCACATAGGATAACACTAAAAAAGAGAGTACAAACAACAGAACCACAAGTTAATAGAGCCTTCACTATCGCCAGGCGACAACACTATCGCCGGCGATATCACAGATTCAGTAAACCATAAAATATTACATCACTGATCATAAAACGTCATTCATCCATGTTCTCTTCAGCAGACACATTCACATCTTCACTGGAAGTCGGAGTTGGTTCTCTAGGCCTTCGCGTCCGCCTTATCGAATGTCGTGGAGGATCCTCGACTAGACTCCCCCATTCTCGTTCTTCTTCCGGAGTTGGCTTTAGTTTCAGCCCCTTTACCAGAAATTTCATGAATTTGCGAAAACCGGAATGACTACGCCTTTGTTCCTCTTTCATCTCCTCCACAGTCTCTCTTAGATCCTCAATAGATTCACGCAAAGAACCTCCTCTTTGGAGTGGTTGTCTTGATGACGAGGCAGCCCTAGGAGATGGACCTCTAGCTGGTTCTACGGTATGTATCGCCGGGATACAATCATCAATGTAGAACTCTTGATCTATCCAATCATATTTTTGATATACGATCCTTTGAATAACACTTCCTAAAGGAAGTGTATTCAGTTTCCTCCTAAGGGGATGCTTCATTTTATATGTATATCGTATGATGGATAACACAAAATCCGCCACGTCAAACTTGACTCTCTCTAATACATAATACGTCACTAAGCTCAATTGAGCCGTGATCTTCCTTGTGTCACCGGACTTCAACATAATCGTGTTTCTTAATATGTCTTGAATCACAAATGCATCGCGAGAGAGTGATGAGATATCTTGAATCAAACCCCTATTTTCCTTTCCATGAAGGACTTGCTTCAATATACTCCAATCACGATCCTTACGGTAATTCTCCACTATATCAATAAAATGTTCCTCACAAGTGGCAAGACTATATTCTCGTCTTAAATCAGCATGAGTAATATCTATTTCAGCTCATTGGATTTGAGACCTTACTCCTCCATTCAACCCCGTATGTTTAGGGTCTTCCAAATTATTATAAAAATCCCTTACGAAGATGGAGCTAAAAGTGTTCGGTACAATGAGAGATATTATACCTGACTCCACAAGTAGTACATAGATATGTGGTGGCAATGATTCATCTAAAAGTTTAGCAATACCAACTGACGCATTCTCAATCCCCGGGCATGTTTGATATGATGCATGTGGGTTGCGGCTGGTGCTTTTTCTTGCACGAGATGATGATGTCATTTCCTGCAACCATTGTGCCAACATCGTGATTAACTCAAAAATTTAATTTAACCAGATTTTTTTTCTGTCGCCGGCGACAGTACTATCGTCGGGCGATAGTGTATAAACTTCCCCTCTTTTGCAATTTTCGTGTAGATCTTCTCTAGTACATCCAAAAAAGTTACTAAAATTGAATCCTCTAGTAAATTCAGCAAGATCTACCACCTATAAGTCATTTTTTGTAAGGCTTTTGCATCAAAATGACATATGTTCTTCAAAAATTTTTTCTTAACAAAATCTATGACCAAAATCAAATTTTTTTTCCTAGATCTATCTCCTTTCATACTCTATAGTGCAGATCTATATTTTTTTTGAAGTAAAACACCACCATAAAGAGGGATCTAAACCTTACCTTTTGAAGTTTTGAGGGTTTCCGCTGAAAAAGACGATGTCACACAGCCCAGGGTCGGTCAAAGCAGGAAATGAGTCAGCCCCCTTCGATTTTTCGCCTTTAATATCAAAAACCGCTATCGCCGCGCGGTATCGCTACCGCTGGCGATAGTGTATTTTTCAGCCACACTTTCCAAAAAATTCTGCCATTTTTAAACATGTTTCTAGTATTATCGTAAAGTTATTGATGCTTATCAGAATACGATACCTAGTACCTGTGTGATTATTAATTTATCAGTTGTTTGAACATTGTTTTTAACTTGTCGTGCTCTTGATATTTACCTGTATCATTGATGACTGGAACTTGAATAGACTTGTTTCCGCATGCCTCTAAGTATGAGTAACATTTTATGCTTGATAATGTGCTCACACTGACACGAGCTGATAGTTACACATCCTTAAGTTTCTTATTACATGCTATTGGTTTGTTTCAAAGATTCGAATACATTGCTAACATTTTTATTTATGCCTCATTCAAATTGATTTTCAAAACTGATGGCCATTCTGAAAAACCCTTTTTTGTGCTTGCAATACAAGTGAATTCGGAGTCCTAAGTCAAAGTTTTTTTTAAAAAAAAATGAATGCAAAACCATTAAAAAAACAACAATTACACATGACTAGGATACTTCAATCAAGCTCTACTCACCCTCCTGATAAGTCTTAATGATCATTGTGAGGTTGAGCACCTTGACAAGTATTGTAAAGTGTCTTGTGCAAACCAACTTGGCCATTTTTTTAAAAAAGAAAAATCTTTATGACATGAGGTTATCTATGTAAAGATGTTAGCTTCTTGTATCCATATCTTGCAAACCTTCCTGTAATATTATTTCTTAAGGAATATGTATACTAAATCACTCTTCACATGTACACAACATTATCATTTATAAAATTTCTTCTCATGAGAATTGGACCGGTCATAGTTTTTCTCTTCCATTTCATCAATTTTCCTATTTTCGATATCTTGACCTGACAATTTTCAATGTTTCAATTCAACTCTTAAATTAATTTTTCCATAGCCTACATTTTTTTGATAAACTTCCAAGTCTTAAGGTAATACTATTCCATGGTTTTTACTGTCTATATCATACTCCTCGTGCTTCTCCATTCTATTTATACTCACTCAGCTTCTTTCAGCTTCCGCATTTCCACCTCGTTTTTTTTCCCACCGTCTTTTGCTAATAACAAAAGGGGGAGATTCAGTACGAAATAACTTGATTAGTACATTTAGGGGGAGTAACTATTTCTTCTTTTGACTAGGGGGACAATATAGGGGGAGTACCTAGTCTTTATTATATGAGGAGTTTATTATAACTGTTTATTATAACTATTTATGCACTTTGATTCATAATGATTATTTGAATTGTTTCACATTCTCCTGATCTCACGCAATTTCTTTCTTAGTGGATTTGTTATTATCAAAAGGGGGAGATTGTTGGAGCATTCGTTCCGCGCTTCTTAGTTTGAGAATAATAAATCCCGGATGTATTTGATCTTGGTATGTGTTTTAAATGTGCAGGGATAACAACATTTTTATGTACAAAAGACAGGTTGAGCATGACATTGATGAAAAGGAAAACCGTGCTATCACTGGCGATAATACTACCGCGGGAGATAGCATAATCAGTTCCTGCTGACGTCAGCCTTAATCCGCACGTTGCCGCACGAAGTCACGATCAGCGCTATCGTAGGGCGATACCGATATCGCTGAGCGATATCCCACGATCGTCACGTTCTCCGCTCAGATCTGAAAATCAGCGCGACGTGTGCCACATGTCAACCAACAGAGAGTTATCACTATCGCGGGGCGTTAACGCTACCGCCGGCGATAGCATGAAGTGATATATACGACCAAAAATTTCAGGGAAGAGTTGGATCGTGCAGAGCTTTGTTTTCCCAGAGAATTTTCAGAGCCTTCATCTCCGTTTCCAGACGAACTCCCTTGGTCCGTTGAAATCTCAAGAGCGAAGGAGATACGACCGTGCGTTCAAGATTGGAGATCTTCTCGTTGGTCCACCATCATCTTCAGAGCTCGTGATTTTGAGGGAGTTTTTAAGTTTTACTATTGTACTTTCATTTTCACTCTTTATCTTTGTAATTGGGAAGAGAAAATCACCACCTTGTGTGTGGTGTCTAAGTTCGTGTGTGGCTTAGGGGCAAATCACCACCTTGTGTGTGGTGTTTAGGTCCATGTGTGGCTTAGGAGCAAATCGTCGCGTGTTGTGCAGCGTCTAGATCATAGGTTTGATTTAGGGGGAGGCTAGTAGGCATATCTAGGGAGATATTGACTAGAGCCTACCGGTTCTTGGGAGAAGGATCAGTGAAAAAGCTAAAAACTATTATCGTTGTAAGCCTTGATTTTAAGCTTTATTGGAATCGTTTTACATATATATTTTGGAGAAATATAATCTTGTTTTTCATTTCATTGATCTGTCTCAAACATAGTATCTAGTTTCATATTTTATAAAAAGTTCAAAAATTTTTAAAGAGTCCTTATTAACCCCCCCCCCCTCTAAGGGCGCCACAAGATCCTACAACTTTACTTTATGGCCTCCTGCTGGCCAAGATTATATACTCGGAGTCGCGCATGGGCGGCAGTGGACTCCACCACTGCCTTTCCCTTGTCAGCATCTGACGCTCCGGTCATCGTTTCAAACTTTGGCTGACCAACCCGACAGTCACGGTCTATATGCCCCACTTTACCCCATGTATTATCTCATCAACTTTCCATTCATGTTCACGACTACCGTGCAAGCACGTTTATTCCAATCATATATATATATTGTACCAGTCTAAGTACACAAGGAACATTTAAAGCCTCCATTCAAAGACTAACGACATGTTTGTACACACACAAAACATGCACAGTGCAGGAGCATAGTTATTTATGTACATAAATTCGAAATTCTCTTCTTGTTTATTGTCATCTAACGACCAACTCGGCAATCTCGGGCTTTATGTCCTTCTTTGCCACACGAGTAACACTTGTGTTGCTTCTTTGGCTTCTGGTCACCACCCCAACACTCTCGGGCAAGGTGTCCCTTCTTTCCACAAGTATAACAAGCACGAGTTTCGTGTTTCCCCCTCCTGCGGTGAGCAGGCTTTCTAAACCATGAAGAACTTGATTCCCTGATCGCAGGAATTTGATGGGCTCTTGTCAAGTCCATCTCCAATAGTCTAGCTGACTCCACCAATGGTTGGAATCCTATTAACTTCGGCCCCATCAACAGAAAACGTAGTTCCTGGCGTAACCCATCATAAAACCTGTTGATTGTAGTTTCCTCGGTTTCAAACACAAACTCTAGATGTTGTCTCAGTGCAACAAATGCATGAAAGTATTCCTCAACCGTGTCCACTCCTTGGTTCAGGCACATGTTCAACAGCGAAGCTGATGCTCTTCCCCTTGATGTCTACTCAAGTACACCGACCGATATGGGACGCACCACCGGAATAGAGGGTTGGACCCATCCCTCATGTTGGGCCTTGATCACTGTGAAGACCACATCAACGATCATCTCTACCGAAGTAGGAGGTGGTGGTACCACAGTTGGTGTCATCAGTTCCATCGAATATTGGGGTTCATGCTGCCCCGCATGCACGCTAGTCTCCTACAGTCGTGAAACACACAAGTAAGCAACAAACATAGTGCCAACGAAAATATCAGGAATGCACAGGTTCCCCAAACAAGTGTATTTGCATTCATTAGTGGACATTCTTGAGTTCATTAATGTTATAGTGGGTCGCACTTGCACGTGCTCACCACCCCACAAAAGAATTCGACCACGAATTCGAAAGGGAAGGACCAAGACAAACTGATACCAAAATTGTAACACCTCCGTCCGTTCAATAGCATATAATAGAAGGTCCGGCCGGGGCCCCACACCATATGCCACAAACAGGCGAAGTTACGGGTTAATATCAGAGTTGTGCATCCTACCATAGAGCATTCTTGCGGAAGCTTTTATGTTGATTGAACTCAGCTCAGTCAAATGTCCACAATATATAAACCAACATTTATATATATCACACCACGAAGGAATGTTATACAAGTACACAACAAGCTTGGCCTTATGGCCGTACAGTTAAGCTTAGCACATATAGCTTCCATACATAGGCACGCAGGCCGGCCACACATGAAAAATATCTCATATACACTTCTTTGGCCTTCTAGGGCCAACATAGCAGCAGCGGCGGCAACATCAGCATCAAGGGCTTTAGCCCCCTATTCCCGCTCGTCTCTCCTGCACCTGCACAGGACAGTCCACTATAACAGTGGCAAACAAAGCAACGGTCAGCATTCAGCTGACCAATTTATAACAATCCTACCCCTTACCCGGGGTAGTGATAATTCATCCCTGCAGGCATAACATTTTACAATCAGATATAGCACACAATGTGTGCTCACGCACAATCCACATATCACAAACGTCGCCCACACGGCCCGACGTTCCGTCCACTCAGGGAACATTATTGGTGTACCAGATAAACAAGTCACCCACCGTCATTCAAGGCCTGAAGCCCAACGACAAACTTGAGCATTTTGCTCCATGGCTGTCAGTCGGAGACTTACTCTTATAACGACCTGGGATTGGCCCGTAGCCCCCCATGGTATTGTAGCATGCAGGCATAAGACTTCTGCCGAGTTTTAGGCGCCCAGGAACTCATGGCAGATAACCTAGATATAGTTCAGCCTTTGTCCGTTGCTCGAACCGTTAGTTCAATGCAAAGACTAACGCAGGTCGACATCTACTTTTCCGTTCGGCACGAGGCCTTTTGAAGAGCTCATCAAGCTCACAAATAGCCATGTTGTCCCCGAAGTACTGGCTTCACAATCACAGGTTAACTAGGAGCTATCGCCAATGACACTTACTCTTGCCTGACATTAGCGACAGAACTCACTTTCTATCTTGAGCCCTAACCTTATCGTTCATAGCATACAACACAAGAACTGAGTGGGTATTTTCCTGGACTTTCATTCCAGTACTTCCTGCTACTATCCTTCAAAGGCATAACCCACTGAGATCACAAGCATAGTCCTTTATACACGGAGTCTTCTCCGGTGTGCAACATAAAACATCACCAATCCAGACCAACATGTCCAGATGGGCTTCACACAGTATGTCTATTCCGTACTTCATGTTTCCGGATCTACATGCAAGACATCTTGGGGATCTCCAGAATCAACCCAAGGAATCCCTTACTAAGTCACCTTTCGGTGGGGGAAAACATATGCATATGCCAAATCAAGGACTTCACATGTCCAAGGAAGAAAGATCGTTACCCTTGACTACATCTTTGGATCCAAGGACATCTAGCCGGTTGGAAAGCACTGCAGCGCCATGCCTCCACAAATCTGGCCTCGGATCTCGATACGGAACTCTGAAGCTTCACCGGCGGCCGGATCCATTTCTCCTCCTCCTCCTTCCTCTCCCTTCTCTCTAGCTCTTTTAGAAAGAGAATGACATAAGTTAAATGAGACTCACCGTCTCAATTTCAGCCTTAAAGTAGCAGGGATAAGCCTGGGCCATCAGATCCCAGGTGAAGGAAATGGACGACCACAAATTTTCCACAAAGGTCTATTTTTGGGCTGACACGACCATTGACACACCCGTGTCACAGGCCGTGCACCTTAAGCGGCACACAACCGACTTACCCAGAGAAGGACATGGCCATGTGACACGCCCGTATCACAGGCCGTGTGCCCTGACACGCCTTCAGACACGCCCGTGTCTGTGGTCGTGTACCTCAGGCGACACACACCTGATTCAACCTGAACTGGACACGGCTATGTGATATGCTCGTGTCACAGGACGTGTGCCCATAGACATGCCCATGTCCTTCCCATGTTAATAAGGCCTCAATGTCTTGGCCAAAACCAGAGAAGGACACGCCCATGTGACACGCCCGTATCACATATGACACACTCATGTCACAGGCCGTGTTCCCCACTCGAGGATCGTCGAGTACATTTACTCGAGTGGAGGTCGACGATCCAGAGGAGGACACGCCCGTGTCGCAGGGCGTGTTCCCTCTCGAGAACTCGTCGAGTGCATTTCGTCGAGCACTCGACAGGTTGTTCAGCTAAACAGAGCAGGACACAGCTTGAGACACGCCCGCGTCCCAGGACATGTTGCCCAACCTTAAACCCAATCTTGGGATTTGGGGTGTTAAACAGTTGAGCTGCACATAGCTGAACAACCCCGTACAAATCACTCGTATTATAAATCACAATCAACTGATTTATATTAAGATGACTAATAACATATTAACATGATAAACACAAAAGGAGATATATCTCCATGATATAATGATTAAAAAATCATTTATTCAATAACATTCGATTTATATGTAATTTGTTAGGTGCATGGCATACGCTGCCAATTTAATTCTAATTAAATATTAATTTTTTACTGGCAATTAAATATAAAGACTACTTTGACCTCCTCTAAATACATAAATTACACTGAGCAAATATCTTTTTTGGCTATATGCAGATATTATAATAGCCCAGGAACGTTGTAGCGACCATCATTGGTGGGGGGGCGGGAGAGTTGGCTGCGACAACTACTCTGAATCTGCATGCAACGAATGGTGCTCTGCAAATTGCAGAGGTGGACTGTGCAAAATTCGCAACCACAAACAAGTCTGCCATTGTTATTGTTAAATTAATGAGGGGTATTTTAGTATATTCGTCTTGGGGTTTTGAAGGAGATAATTATTATGAATAAACCTTGTTTAAGCTGTTATAATATTATGTGCTGTGTTATGATTAATGATTTATGATTAATGTTTTGTGTTAATTTGTATTTTTTTAAATACTAATCAATTAGTAATATATTATTATTATTATATGATAAAGAATGCCAATTGATGTAATATGGACAACTATGATATAATCACGGGTGGATCCAGCTGCATATTTTAATTGGGTCTATGTTTAATATTGGTACGTGCGATAAAAAATAACAATTTTGCATAAAAATTTATCTAAATTATGACATTTTTGATTAACAAAATAAGATTACATTTGTTGCATTTTCTGAAGAATAATGGATATTTGGCCTAATTTTTCATTAGCATTTATTCCTCTACAGTTTCATGCTGGAGCTACATCAGAAATTCAACACAAAATTTAGAATTAAAAACATTATGACAATTAATTCTTATAAATCTTTTTAATAACAAAAAAGAGGATGTAATGGTCATGCTAATAAGTGAGATCATGCTATATCCTAATGGACCCGACTTACAAGGGATTGCAAGTTAAACTATTTCTTAAGCATAGTCATGGGAAGCCAAGGTAATAGATTTTAATTTATAGGATTAATTACAAAAATCTCAACTCAGAAATAAGGAAGAATGGAATCTGAAGACGAGGAAGATGAAGACAAAGATAAGGAGAAATAAAGAGGTCAGAAAACTCACCGGCGACAGCGGCGAAGACTCCTGTCATGATCAGCGCGGCGAGAAAATGAGCAGTGTCGCGTGAATTCTTCCGTCAAAACCTAGGGCCGACCAGTCAGAGACGAATGAGGAATGCAGTTTATTTATTTGATTCAGTAGTATATTTTAAATTTTTTAACCGTCCCAAATACTATAATAGTATTTGCTATGGTTAAAAACTGTGACAAATATTACTTGAAAAAAAAATTTATTTCAGTGTGGGTGGTCGCTCACATTGGGTCTATGGTAGATCCACCATTGATATAATTATTATTTTTTGAGAGAGAGAATTTTGTGTGTGCTCTGTTGGGGTTGTGGAACACTTCCGGTCCTCTTGTTTCTCACACCGGGTTCGCCCACGTGAGCTTAGAGGAATCGAAGTGTGATCCCCCCTCGACATCTCTGGGACCCACGACAGCGGGGGTCCGGGGGCGGCAGCCCCCGGCGGAGGTCCCGCTGTCCGGACAGCGGGCAGGGGTCCAGGGGACAGCGTCCCCGGTGGGGGCTCGGGGGCAACGCCCCCGGACCAAATTTTTCTGATGTGAATTTTTGGATCGGCGATCGTCGAACGCTGTGGTTCGACGATCGACGATCGTCGACCGGCCCTTTGGTTCGACGATCGTCGATCGTCGACCGGCCCTTTGGTTCGACGATCGACGATCGTCGACCGGCCCTTTGGTTCGACGATCGACGATCGTCGACCGGCCCTTTGGTTCGACGATCGGGGTCGCGATCGTCGACCGGCCTTTTGGGTCGACGATCGACGATCGTCGACCGGTCTTGCTTGGTCGACGATCGTGGTTGCCGGCAGACGTTTATATACGTTGTTATTTTCCCGATTTAGGGATACGGCTTCATTGCAGTCTGCGGCGGCGTAATCTTTTGGAGGCGATACGAGGTATCTCGTTGAGATCGATCCAGAAGGTATTCTTCTTTGGTTTTCTTGTCCAGAAGAGAGGAGAAGAGGTAGGATCGGATTTGATCCTTGCAACCTTTGTAATCTGTTTCTTTTTGGTGAATACAAGAAGGAAGAAGAAGGGGAGAGAGGACGTAGCCCGGTGTTGGGTGAACCTCTGTAACATCTTGTGTTTGTTACTGCTCTGTTTTTTTGTTCTGTGTTTGTTATTCGATATTCGGATTTCTGCTTCTCGGCACCCCGGATTTCCTACATGCTCATCAATTACATTGTAAGCATGGCGTGTGGCTCCAAACTTCTACTATTCAAAACTTCTCATTCCTCTATTTTTGAACCCATGTCCTAGGCTCTGTTCGATAAGGCTTATTTGTTCTCATGAGTTTAGACAAAAACATCATCGTCATAAAACATATGTTTGATAATCTAATTTTGAACATAAGATGAATGAAATTCCGTAGGTGAGGTCGAGCGTCGACGAACAATGATTCCCGAGCCAAACGGAACCCTAGTTGTTTTTTGTAGGAAACTCTTTACACTCTCGAGTCAGCGGCAAATTTTTCAACAGGTGGCAAAAAACAACAATGGAAATATTTACATAGAAATATTTATGTAACACAATAACAACAATGAAAATATTTATGTAACATGGAAATATTTACATAGAAATACTTTATGTACAACAATAAACCTCTTTACAACAACAATAATATCACCTATTGTAATCTCATTCCATATCATAATTGCAAAAAAACAATGAAATATAATCTCTCTTGTCATAACTATCAAAAACATCAACATAATAATAAAGTTGCTGCATTGATTGGTGAAGGATTCATGCTGTTGTTCAAACAATGCTAAACCTTAAGAAGTCTGACCTTCATCCGACATCGCAGCCGCTTCATTTAGGGGAACCACAACTGGAGCATACTGCAATTAGTTGCACAAGTAAATTATGTTGATAGATGTTTTTCGTCAGCAGAACGCACAAACTATTTATCCCGATACATAGCTGGCAGGTGTCACACGCTAATGTTTAAGTTCGACCATTAATTATATTGAAATGCGACGGTAAATGATCGAAGACAGAAATATTTGCATCAAAATGCTCTAACAATGAATCAGATCAAATGATTTTTATGTGTTGTGGAAGGTATATATACCACTTACTCCCGATTTAATCGAGTTATGGTTGGTTTTACGTAAGGTCTCTTTTACGTTCACAATCATAGGGATGACTGGAGTCTGTCTGGAGCGATATTTTTGCTTCAATGTACCACCAATTTACATATGTTCGGCATTAAAAACCACATTAATTTTACGGTGGAGTGAGATAGGAAAGAAATGAGAGAGTGGGAAATATAAAGCATTAGTTACAAAAGAATGCAAAAATTATTTGTATTAGCCATGACTGATGAAAGACAAATTATTTGAGAGACATATCAAAGTTAGGAGGATGGTGAAAAAAGAGAGATAAGACAGGTTGGAAAGATTTTCTCTGGATGTCCTTCGGGGGGGGGGGGTATTTATAGCCTCATGAGGGCCCCACCAAAAGATTCTCTTAGAAACAACCCTCACTCGCTGAATACCCGGGGTTGAACTGTTCTTTCCAAGCTTGGGACAATCTCGTAAAGAGCAGAGATTGTGTACAACACAGTATTCACCGAGTGAATGCCTTATCGCAAGATCAAAGATGAAGGTGTGAATTCTGGAGTTCAGGAGAGTCCGACGGGTAAGTGTCGTTGGACTCCTCCCCGACTCGCTTAGGCCCGTGCGACCAAGGGGGCTAGAGGGCGAATGGGTCTCGCATTCCCGCATTCGCCCCATGATTGAATCGAGGGAGTACGTGGCGAGTCCAACCACGGGGGCGCACTCGTACATGCCCTCCGGTCGGAAGCAAGTGCATTCCTCATCAAAGGCACTCGCAGGCCCGAGCGAGGGGAAGTAGCGAGTGAGATTTGCCGAGTAACATTTTTACCATAATGCCTCTGTATGCATGCTAATAGCCCCTTCAGACAGCGGAGTCTGACTGTTGGCAAACCCATTTGGACTGCGTATAGCATGTCCAAAAGGCGAGATTGCACTATTTGCAGGCCGAGTCAGAAAAATTATAAATATACCCTTAATGACACCTTTGTAGGGATCCTTTTCTTGACATCTAGTTCATATGGTTTACTTTGGTTGGTATCCAGTGCCCTCCAAGGTGCCCATCTTAGCACTGGTTCGGGATGGAAAGTTCTTCTAGATCTTCTGGGTGAGTGGCGGGAGCTCTCCGCTACAGCTCAGAGTCTGTTCCTTAATCCAAAGTCTTTGACCAAGAGTTCTAGATAGGGATTAGTAAGAGCAGGCTAACCCCTTTGGGTCCGAACTCCTCTTGGTACAATAATACCGGGTTCCGGTTCCAACAAGCAGTAGTGGGCTGAAACTGTGAGGACTCATGTAGCAGTGGTGGCAAGCTTGTCCTGCAGCGGTGAATTCTTGCTGTGGGAGGTGACAGACTGTTGCAGAGGCGGCCGCCATTAGCACCTGTAGAAAAATCGACAATTGTCTCACTCCGGTGAACTCACTGTAGTCATCCATATTACAATGGTGGTGGTTAGCAATTGTGTCGTGCCGACCAACTTCTTAGAAGTAGTGGCAGTTAGATGCTGTGCAGTGCCGACTGTTGGGTTGACAATTTGACTTGGTCAAATTGTCAAAGTCCTTTTGTTTAAGTTTTTTATTATTATCATTAAGTTTTCATGCATTTATGAATGGGAGAGAGAGAATGTAATAAATGGGTAGGTGGAGAGTTGTATTTATTAGGAGAGAGTTTTGGGTTTTGGTTTTGCCTATAAATAGGCCTTGTATAGTTCATTTCTTGCTTGCTGAAAGTAGAGAAGAAAAATCCTCCCATCTTGTTTGAGTTTGTGAGAGAGAGCGCTGCAGCGCAAAGGGAGTTTTGGAAGTTGGTTTGCCGAGCGGGTAGAGGGGCAAGCCGGGCGAGTTGCTTCTAACTGGGCGACTAGAAGTAGAGGCCGCGCGGTCTGGCGAGCGCGCAGCGAGTGAGAGCCCGCGAGCTTTGTGTGACTCGCGTGTCAGGTGATCTCGGCAGGGGGAGCTCGCAGAGCGGGTGGAGCTCTCGCAGGTGGAGCTCGCGCGGGTACAGGTCGCAAGTTGGGCGGTCAAGCTGCGAGTGGGGTGCAGGCTCGCCTGGTGTTTTAGGCGCGAGGTGGTGAAGGAGATCTCGCTGGGATTGAGCTCGCGAGTGGTGGCGGGAGCTCGCTCGCGAGAGGCGGTACTCGCCTATAGAGAGAAGGAGCCCGCGCGGTTTGTTGCGGTCTCGCCGGGGTGTAACCGCGCGACCTGGCGGACTCGCCAAGTTGGTACTCGCTTAATAGGGGAGGTCGCGCGGCTTGACTTGGCGGGCTCGGTTTTGGTGTTGACCTGTGGTGCCAAGTGAAGTCATTTGGGGTTTGGGATCGCGTGGGAACCCATACACGTTTCCAACAAGTGGTATCAGAGGCAGGTTCGGACCCTCGGGAGGTTTGAAGTAGAGAAGAGATGGAGTTTGGAGGTGCAGTGCCGGGGCAAGTCCCCAAGTTGACGAAGACCAACTATGGGAACTGGAGCATCCAGATGAGGGTACTACTAGCCTCCAAGGAGTTGTGGGAGGTAGTAGAGGATGGTGTGGAGGTGCTGACTGCCGAAGCAGAAGCTGCGCTAACAAATGCACAGAGGACCGCATTGAGAGAAGCTAAGAAGAGGGATAAGAAGGCTTTGTTCATTCTGTACCAAGGGGTGGATGAAGCTACGTTTGAGAAGATCTCGGACGCCGAGACCTCGAAGGAGGCATGGGAGATCTTGCAGCGCTCCATGCAGGGAGTAGACAAGGCCAAGAAGGTTAAGTTGCAATCCCTCCGAGGCCAGTATGAGATGATAAGGATGCAAGGCTCAGAGAAGGTTGGCGACTACGTGACCCGTCTGCGGACACTCACAAATGAGATGAAGAGAAACGGGGAGACGATAGACGAGGTCAGCTTCATGGAGAAGCTCCTGCGTTCTATGTCTAAGAAGTTCCGACACGTGGTGGTGGCCATCGAAGAATCGAAGGACCTCACAGTGATGACGGCGGATGAACTGATAGGTTCGCTACAAGCACATGAGTATCGGATGGTGCAAGATGAGGAGGAGTCGAGTGGCTTGGGGAAAGCACTTCAGACTCAACTCAATTTTGGAGAAAGTTCAGGAAGAGGAGGAGGCCAGCGTGGTCGAGGCTACCAAGGCAGAGGTAGAGGAGGAAGAGGTGGAAGAGATTTTGGAAGAAATCAGTTCAACCAGGGAGCGGTAGAGCAACATCATGGTTGGAAGCAAGATGCAGGAGGTAGAGGAAGAGGCCAAGGTAGAGGTCAAGGCAGAGGACAGGGAAGAGACCAGGGAAGAAGTCAAAGAGGAGGAAGAGATATGTCTCAAACTCAATGTTACAACTGTAACAAGTTTGGACATATGAGTTACGACTGCTGGGCTCCCAAGAGAGGTGGTGAAGCCAACCACTACGCGGAGGCTAGCAACACGGGTGGAGACCCGATGATGTTCCTTACTATCCAAGGCGCTGCAGGAGGAAGGAATGGAGTGTGGTACCTAGACACTGGAGCTAGTAACCACATGTGTGGTGATAAGGAGCTATTCACCAGCCTTGAGCCGAATGGAGGAGATGTCAGTTTTGGCGATGCCTCGAAGATCTCTGTGGAAGGAAGAGGAGTGATCGCGGTGACGATGAACGGGAAGAAGGTGCTCATCAACGACGTCTTCTATGTACCGGGCTTGAGGAGTAACATCCTAAGTCTTGGACAGCTGGTGGAGAAGGGCTATCGCGTCCTGTTGAGGGATAGCACTTTAGCGATGAAGGATAGCCAAGGAAGAGAGGTGGTAAGAGTGAAGATGGCGACGAACCGCCTCTTCCCTCTAAGTTTGGATGCCAAGGAGACGGCATGTCTTGCGAAGACAGGAGAAGAGGAGGAAGCTTGGTTGTGGCACCACCGGATGGGGCATCTGGGGTTCACAGGCCTGAAGCTGTTGTCTGGATCCAAGATGGTGGAAGGGCTGCCTATGACCACACCTCCTCAAAGGGTCTGTGAGGCATGCACGAAGGGGAAGCAAAGAAGGGAGACATTTGAAGGTGGCAAGTCTCGGAGAGCTACAAGGCAACTGGAGCTAGTTCATTCGGACATTGCTGGTCCTTTTGAGACTACTTCAATTGGTGGAAGCAGATACTACATCACGTTCACCGACGACTTCAGTAGGAAGTGTTGGGTATACTTTCTGAAGGAGAAGGCAGAGGCTCTGGACAAGTTCCAAGAGTTCAAGGCAATGGCTGAGAAGGAAGTTGGGCAACCACTGAAGGTGCTCCGGACAGATAGAGGAGGGGAGTACACCTCTAGGCTGTTTGATGACTACTGCAGAGAATGGGGGATCTCACACCAGTTGACGGCGGCGTACTCGCCTCAACAAAACGGAGTGGCGGAAAGGAAGAACCTAACCATTATGAACATGGCGAGGAGCATGGTGAAGGGCAAGGGGTTGCCAAAGAAGTACTGGGCGGAAGCAGTACAGGTAGCGGTGTACTTGCTAAACCGTTGCCCAACCAAGAGTGTGAAGTTCAAGACACCGTTTGAAGCTTGGTGTGGGAGGAAGCCCAGTGTGAAGCACCTGAGGGTCTTCGGGTGTGTAGCTTATGCTCACATCCCGGACCAGAGGAGGAGGAAGCTGGACGATAGAAGTGAAAAGTGCATTTTTGTAGGCTACGCTCCTGCGAGCAAGGCTTACAAGTTGTACAACCCGGAGACGGAGAAGGCCATTATCTCAAGGGATGTTGTGTTTGAAGAAGGGAGTAGCTGGAGCTGGGATGAAGCAACGAGAGGGATCAAAGGAATGTTCTTCGAAGATGATGAAGAAGAGGATGGTCAGGAAGCAGAGGCTGAGATGGGAGGAGCTGAGCCACCATCACCACCCAGCAGGGAGCCAGGGGGAGCTCTCACTCCCTACTCTAGTGGAGCAAGCACTAGTAGAGGTGGTTCCAGTGGAGCAAGCACCAGCGGGAGCAAGGAGGATCGTCCTCAACCTCGGATGAGGAGGTTGGAGGAGATCTACGAGGAGACGGCACCAACTGCTAACAATTTTTCTTTATATTGTCTCTTAGCAGATGTTGAGCCATACTCTTATGAGGAAGCAGCCAAAGAGAAAACTTGGAGGAGTGCTATGGATGTGGAGATAGCCTCCATTAAGAAGAACGACACCTGGAAGCTGGTGGATCCACCTGTAGGCCAAAAACCCCTCGGGGTGAAATGGGTCTATAAGGTGAAGAAGAACAAAGATGGGGGCGTGGAGAAGCATAAGGCGAGGCTAGTCGTGAAGGGCTACCGCCAAGTTCAGGGAGTGAACTATGATGAAGTCTTCGCACCGGTAGCGCGGATAGATACCATCCGGCTGATCATCGCGCTAGCCGCACATCACGGGTGGAAGATAATGCAGATGGACGTGGTCTCTGCTTATTTGAATGGCTACCTGGAGGAGGATGTGTACATCGAGCAGCCTCCTGGGTACGTGGTGAAAGGGCAGGAGAGAAAGGTCTGCAAGCTTGACAAGGCACTCTATGGGCTGAAGCAGGGAGCTAGAGCTTGGAACGACAGGATAGATGCTTACTTACAGAAGCATGGCTATCAGAAGAGCCCGCATGAGCACGCACTCTACACCAAGGTAGACAAGGATGGAGGCATGATGATTATCTGCCTATACGTGGATGACATAATCTTCACAGGGAACAATGCTGGGATGTATGAAGAGTTCCGGGGTATGATGAAGAGAGAGTTCGAAATGACTGACTTGGGAGAGTTGAGCTACTTCCTGGGAGTGGAAGTGAAGCAGGGAGAAGATGGGATCTTCATATCCCAGAAGAAGTATGCAGAGGAGATCTTAGAGAAGTTCAGGATGGAGAACAGCAAGCCCATCTCTACCCCTGCCGACCCAGGCCTGAAGTTGAGCAAAGAGTCTAAGGAAGGAGCGGTAGACTCCACCTTATTCAAAAGCTTGGTGGGAAGTCTACGTTACCTAACCTTCACCCGACCGGACATCATGTATGCGGTCGGGGTAGTGAGCAGGCATATGGAGGAGCCGAAGGAAGACCACTTCACGGCAGCGAAGAGGATCCTGAGGTACATCAACGGGACAAGAGGTCACGGGCTGAAGTACTCCACTGGAGAGGAGCTGAAGTTAGTTGGATACTCCGATAGTGACTATGGAGGCGACGTGAACGATCGGAAGAGCACTTCCGGATATGCTTTCAATATGGGGACGGGGGTGTTCTCTTGGAGCTCAAAGAAGCAGGCAACGATAGCTCTATCGTCCTGCGAGGCTGAGTACATTGCAGCAGCAGCTGGCACCTGCCAAGCCATTTGGCTAAGGAATCTGTTGGAGAGCTTGCAGCATGAAGTGGATGGGCCAACGACTATGTTGGTGGACAACATGTCGGCCATCCAGCTCGCGAAGAACCCGGTACTACATGGAAGGAGCAAGCACATCGAGACGAGGTATCATTTCCTCCGTGAGCAGGTAGAGTTGAAGACAGTGGAAGTGAAGTATTGCCCGACCGGAGAGCAAGTCGCGGACATCTTCACCAAGGCATTGAAGGTGGACACGTTCCTGAAACTCAAAGGCAAACTCGGCATGTGCTGCCAAGTTTGAGGGGGAGTTTGTTGGGTTGACAATTTGACTTGGTCAAATTGTCAAAGTCCTTTTGTTTAAGTTTTTTATTATTATCATTAAGTTTTCATGCATTTATGAATGGGAGAGAGAGAATGTAATAAATGGGTAGGTGGAGAGTTGTATTTATTAGGAGAGAGTTTTGGGTTTTGGTTTTGCCTATAAATAGGCCTTGTATAGTTCATTTCTTGCTTGCTGAAAGTAGAGAAGAAAAATCCTCCCATCTTGTTTGAGTTTGTGAGAGAGAGCGCTGCAGCGCAAAGGGAGTTTTGGAAGTTGGTTTGCCGAGCGGGTAGAGGGGCAAGCCGGGCGAGTTGCTTCTAACCGGGCGACTAGAAGTAGAGGCCGCGCGGTCTGGCGAGCGCGCAGCGAGTGAGAGCCCGCGAGCTTTGTGTGACTCGCGTGTCAGGTGATCTCGGCAGGGGGAGCTCGCAGAGCGGGTGGAGCTCTCGCAGGTGGAGCTCGCGCGGGTACAGGTCGCAAGTTGGGCGGTCAAGCTGCGAGTGGGGTGCAGGCTCGCCTGGTGTTTTAGGCGCGAGGTGGTGAAGGAGATCTCACTGGGATTGAGCTCGCGAGTGGTGGCGGGAGCTCGCTCGCGAGAGGCGGTACTCGCCTATAGAGAGAAGGAGCCCGCGCGGTTTGTTGCGGTCTCGCCGGGGTGTAACCGCGCGACCTGGCGGACTCGCCAAGTTGGTACTCGCTTAATAGGGGAGGTCGCGCGGCTTGACTTGGCGGGCTCGGTTTTGGTGTTGACCTGTGGTGCCAAGTGAAGTCATTTGGGGTTTGGGATCGCGTGGGAACCCATACACGTTTCCAACACCGACGAGCTCTCCTGGTAGTGTTGGTTGTCTCTCCTTGTAGCAACAACACTTTTATGAGCAGTGATGCGAGCTCTTTTCTCGTAGTGACGACTAAGGTCTTTGTTGCAGTAAGCAGTGAGTTCTAGAAATTTCCTCAACGGGAAACAAACACAAATAGTGAGTTCTGTTCAGCTGTGGCGACCAGGTTTTGGTGGGTTTCTCCTGTTGCAGCGGCAATGAGCGTGTTGAAGTGGCGGCGCACTGAGTGCCTAATCAGAGTGTTTGGAGGCATCAAAGAAGTTTTTTTTTTATTTGCATGTCTACATGTATGTGTGTGCGTTTCACTGTATGTTGAGACATTGTTTGTAATAGTCTTTTATTCAATTGAAAGCAAATACTATTCTTTTTGTTGTGGCGCTCTCTTCTTTACCCTCATCTTCATGTTCGATTTTTTTACAATTTCAAGGGCCGGAAAGTTGAGCTTTTTGTACAGCTCTTTTAGAAACAAGCACCCACAAAACTCAAGATCTTCAATTCAATGGCAAAATGAGCTCAAAAATTAAAGCACAAATGTAACCATTCCTTATTCACTCCACCGTAAAATTAAGGCTCCGTTTGGCATGATGGTGGCGGTCGTAAACGCATGGGTTAACGAACATCATCCCTTTGAACATAAAAGTGGGTGGATGAAGTTCCTTAGGTGGGCATTAACAAAATGACAATTTAACTCCCATATTAATGACCGCCACCACCATGCCAAACAGAGCCTACCCCAACTTATTTGCTCCGGTGAGGTTGGACAAAAATGTCATTGTCATTAAATGTATGTTTGGTATGACAAATGTTTCAAAAAAAAATAAATTTGAGACATAAGATTTTGACATGACAATGACATTTTTGTCCAATCTCATCGAAGCAAACAAATCATGATAAGCCACGCCAAACAAAAAGGCGTTAATTTTGCAGTTTTTGGTTCTCCGGTTAGCATGGGTGTGCCAAAACAACAAGTTTATTCATAAAAACCGCTTTAATTTTAGAGTGGAGTGAGATAGGAAAGAAATCAGAGAGTGAGAAATATAAAGCATTAATTACAAACGAATGCAAAAAATATTTGTAATGGCAAATGATATCATAAAATTAATTAAATATAGTAATGCTTATAAATGGAATTGAACCGGTGAAGAAGATATTCAGATTTTGGTCAAAACAGATTTATTCAAATCTATATAATTCGCAAGTCTTTCTAATTTTATCTACTTTTATTCCATCTTTTCCTTATATATATATAATTTTATTTAATTTATGAAAATTCATTTTATTTCATTTTAAAAATAGATTTTTTAGGAGTAAAAAATTTTCCCCAAACGGGCTTTAAGTTTTTGTAATTAAGCTGTTGTGGAGCCCAAACACGGGACACCAAAACTGAACCTATTAAAATTCCATGGATTGAGTCATCATATTATATAGTAAGATGTTGATGGTAGGATTGTTCGTAAATCAAATAGTTCGTAAATAATTTAGGAATCGATTTGTAAAGATTCGATTATGATTCATTATTTTCAAATTCGGATGCATGCCTCTTCTCAATAAGACAAGATTAGTGAATTGTTTTGAAATAATAACAGTATCTTCACAATATTAAAAGTAAAAAATTTGCCTTCAAAATTATCAAATATAGCTTTATTATTTTTATCTATAATTTATTTTAAAAAAATATAATATAACATTCATTTAAATAATTACATCATATTCTCAATTTAAATTAACTATAAAAATTTATAAAATTGAAAGCTATTATAATATGTTATTAATAGGAATCTCAACTTCATTAAAGTTGATTTAGAAAGTAACAATTAAAATAATTAATTTAATTTAGAAAAATAACAATGACAAATTAATAATATTTGAATAATGATTATTATATTTTTGGCAAAAATGGAAAAATAATATATAAATATTTTTGGCATTAATTAATTAACAATATGTTTATTTTTAAATGCATTAATCAATTGATAGGGACGAAGCTTCGTGCCTATCGCGGTGTGGGTACTGTAATAGTTGAGTTACTGTCACAGTCGGGTTACTGTTACAGTTCGCCATAGGGGTAGAGCCTCATGTCTGCTATTCGTATATATATATTATTATATATATAAAGATGATTAGAACCGTCCGATCAATATCTATCTGTTACTTTAAAAAAAAAAAAAGCGAATTAGAATTCCATTCCAAGCCCGAATCCATATTCGAATTCATGAGTTCATCAACGGTGGTTTTATTACCTGGTCAAAAAGATTTTCCAATTAATGAATTATTGATATATTTGGTATAATTATATCCTACATTTTATTAATTTACCATTAATTAACGGCAAACAATATATATCAGCGCTAAATTTCTATAACTACAGCCGTTTTAATGACTGTAATGATATAATTAGATATGGTAATAATGGGCATAATCGCCGTCATTAACGCTAACCAAAAACAAATTAATTTGTGCAGGGAAAAAAACGCTATAAATAGTCTTATAAATTAAACAAGCGTGGCAAAAACTTTGGGCGCAGGAAGAAGCGAAAGTTCTTCAGGAAATACATAGAACAGGTGTTGGGTTCAATTTCTAGCCATGGCTAGAGCTGCTGCAGCCTTCATCCTTCTCATTTGCATTATTGCAAATGCTAGTATGATTATTATTCTCTCCCTTTTTGCCTTTAATTTTTCACTATATATTTATGTAGACAAACAATATAATCCCTCATAGTCTATACTAGTGTTGTTTTGTGCTTAGACGACGGTTTCAGTACACCCACCACTCATTGTCTCCATGAAATTTTTTGTTGGAATGTGTACGCACACGTATATATTATATATAGTTATATATACACACACGCAAGTAATAATAGTGTTGTCGTGCCAAAACGGCTTCGATACACCAACTACTCATAGTTATAGTGAAATTTTTTTTGTTAGAGGTAATACTTAATCTAAGGTTTCGCTTGGCAAGGTGGCGGCGGTCATGATCGTATGAGTTAAATCGTCATTTGTTACGGATCACCTAAGAAACATCGTCCGTTTGAACATAAAATTTGATAAAGTTCCTTGGGTGGGTGTTACTGAATGACAATTTAACCCATTATGTTCATGACAACCACCACCGTGCCAAACAAAGTCTAAATAAAGTGGAGGGCTCGTGCGCGCACATGTGTATGTGTGTGTATATATATGATCCTTAGTTAAAAAAAAGTACAAATTGAATCTTACATACAAAAATTGCAAGAAAATATAATTAAGAAAACTCAAACTTTGAGGGGTGGTCCTAGTAAATAATTCTTTTTATATATACATTATATTAAAAGAAAAAATATTCTTTGGTTAAACATTTGTTTTTCCATTTTATCCATCTTTATTAAAAAAATCCATTTTTTAAAAATTCGTCTGTTTTTTTATTTTAAAAAAGTGCTCTCGTATAAGAAATAAGAAAATGTGTTCTCCACACCCCTCACAAACTCCTGCGCACGGCGCAAAAATGAGAGACGAGTGAAGAACAACACCTACGAGTTTGTGAGTCCCCGGAGCACCCACACGTTGGGATAAATGTCGTGGCCGGAATAATGTCGAGCGGGGCACGGGAGCCCCGCGTGCACTACCTCAGTTGAGTTACTGTTGCAGTTGGTCATAATAGCACAGCCCCGTACAAATCACTCGTATTATAAATCACAATCAACTGATTTATATTAAGATAACTAATAACATATTAACATGATAAACACAAAAGGAGATATATATGCATGATATAATGATTAAATAATCATTTATTCAATAACCTTCGATTTATACGTAATTTGTTAGGTGCATGGCATACGCGACCAATTTAATTCTAATTAAATATTAATTTTTTACTGGCAATTAAATATAAAGACTACTTTGACCTCCTCTAAATACATCAATTACAGTACTGAGCAGATATTTTTTTGGCTATATGCAGATATTATAATTGCCCAGGAATGTTGTAGCGACCATCATTGGTGGGGGGGCGGTAGAGTTGGCTGCGACGACTACTCTGAATCTGCATGCAACGAATGGTGCTCTGCAAATTGCAGAGGAGGACTGTGCAAAATTCGCAACCACAAACAAGTCTGCCATTGTTATTGTTAAATTAATGAGGGGTATTTTAGTATATTCGTCTTGGGGTTTTGAAGGAGATAATTATTATGAATAAACCTTGTTTAAGCTGTTTTAATATTATGTGCTGTGTTATGATTTATGATTTATGATTAATGTTTTGTGTTAATTTGTATTTTTTTAAAATACAAATCAATTAGTAATATATTATTATTATATGATAAAGAATGCCAATTGATGTAATATGGACAAGTATGATATAATTACTATTTTCTGAGAGAATTTTTTGTGTGCTGATTGCATCATAAGCATGGCGCGTGAATATTTTTTTCTTGCAAAATTATACTTGCAAGCTGTAACTAGAGGTGTTCAAAAGTATGAGTCTGGTTAGACTTCGGACCGGGTGATCCCGGCCGGGCTCTTGGGCCATATAGGGTCCCTATATATTTTCGAGGCCCGGCCCGGTGCACAGCCTTGCAAAAAACAGGCCCGGCCTCGGGTGGCAAAAGCTTGGGCCCGATATGCCCAGTCCCGGCGGGTTTTTTTTGGACAGTCCTAGTTGTAAGGTAATTTATTTGCTGTAAAAACACTGTTCTAAAACATTAAAAAACACCATCTTTACTACTGTATTTTATCCCAAAACATATACATGTGAATGTTTAAAATGACTGTAAAAAAGCATAGAGCCAGTAATATTTAATTAATTAATTCTTTTAAAAAAAACTAACAAATAATTTCTTTTTTTTTCAAAAAAAAATTATACTCCTCACATCATGTTTTATATGTCCTCCATCATCGCATAAAAAATTTGTCATTTCTCAAATGGCTCCGTTTATTTCGGCAGTAACGTTTTGTAGCGTTACGAATAAAGATTATGTACAGATTTAACGTTGAATGTCAGAAATTATATTTTGAAACGTTGAGAATTTAGTAAGAAGATTTATCAAATAAGTTTTTTCACATTCGCATTTTCTCCTGTGCCGGAATACTTTAATTTAATTTTTTATTATTATTTCATTGTTCTAACAATTTATATTTATAATATTATTTTTGTTTATGTTTCAAATACTTATTTATTTTTTGATCACTTTTTTCCTTATATTATTTGTCTTTGCCTTTCTCTAACAATCTATCTTTAAAGTTTAAATTATGTAATATATGTTAAAAAATTAAAGTTAATATGGAAAGCCAAAAAATTGCATAAAAATATGAAATATATTAACAATGTTTATTTTTTAGTGCTAATTTTAGCATTTCCTACAAAAGAAGTCGCCGTCTAAGTATTTTTTGATGCACTAAGTATATAATGAATGTCCAGAAGATAGATAAGGCAAATGGTGAACTCACAAAGGGTTCCTTTGGTGCGTTGTTGGGGCTCCGACGACGGAGCAAACTCTATTAAAAATGTTGAAGTTTGAAGAGGGCAGTCTGAATGTGCAGACCGTACAGACCGCACAGATCGCGGGCAGCAACGCAGACGGAGGGAAAATTCACAGACCACGGAGATCGCACTGGACGCGCGGCTTGGTTCTCAGTTTGCTTGGATTGTTCCTTGGCCATCTGAAGTCCATGTGATCCGACTCAGTTGTCTGCATAGCTGTGCGACTAGATGTTGCTAACCGACCGGGCGGTCTGCTTTCCGGGAGACCGCTAGTTGTGCGGTTAGAGGTTTTTATCTTCCTTTCTGAAGGCGGTTACCATATCCTCTTTGGCGGTGACCGCATTCCCTTACCCGCTTATAAATAGGGGCCCTGACCCCATTTTTTGTAACTGAAAGTGTGAGAGCTGTTGTTTGTGTTAAATTTGCGATTAAGTTTTTCTAAATGTGAGATAAGAAGAAATAATCTCTCTAGTTGTATTGTAGGTTGTACGGCTAGCACTGAACGACTATGCGACTAGTTCTGTAGGTTTGTCGGTGAAGTCTCAGTGTGGAAGGCGGGTAGTAGTCGGTGGTTAAGCAGCTAGGTCGTAGTCAGAGCGACTACTTCAGGATCTTCTTTCATGGTAGTTCGCAAGCAGTTCAATAGATTAGTTTGCCAGTTAATTCCTTGTGAGTTGACTGTTTTCCAGTTCAATAGTGTAGTGTCTATTCGCACAATTTCAACGGTTAAGCAACTTCAGCGGTCAGGCGACCAGAGGTGTGAACCGTTGGTTATCCGGCAGATTTCAATAAGGCAGACTGAGCGACTTGGCAGTTAGAGTAGTTGACAGACTGCTGGGCAGTTTTAGTGTTCAGTCCGCCAGTTTTGTACTTATCTATTTTCTTTAGTCTTCATCGGGCGTGTTGCGATCTAACTCGACGTCCGGTCAGACAAGAATAACCTGGACCGCCTTAGTTTTCGGAACGGTCAAGCGTACATGCAGTCAATGAGATAGATCAATCGTACACACGAAGTTTTAACGTGGAAAAACTCCTAAACCTGATAAAAAACCACGTGACCGGGGCTGCGTCGGTCAAAGTCCACTATTTGCTCGCAGTTACAATTAATTTGTTGAATCGAGGGCGACAGACCGCTCCTCGTTACAATTTTGAGGTGAGAGAATAATTTGCACCTGGCGGACGACATACCGTCTTGCTCGATGTCTTGCACAAATTACACTTGGAGGTGGTGGACGTCTTTGAGCTTCGCGATGCCGCTAGTTGCAAGAGTTGAGCACTCAGAATGGTGTTGGTAGGGACATCTAGGAAGTTACGAAATAGGCTACGTTGGTTGGCTCAGAGGTGTCTTGAATGCGGTTCATAAATGGTTTGGATGTGGCTCGAATGTGGCTTAGGCGCGACTTGAAGACGACTTGATCGTGGCTTGGAGACGGCTGAAATGATGCTCGTAGGAGCAACCGACAGAGCTCTGCCCTTAGGAAGAAGAAGACTCGGAGGAAAAAAAAACTGAGAAATGAGGAGACATGAGACTCCTTTTATAGCCTTCAGGAGGTGGTTATGACGGTTATGCAGCTATTCGCACACCAAAACCACTCAAATTAATATTTTTCTTATAGTTTAAGGGTGCGCATTAAGATCGTTTATTTCGCTACTCGTAAACCAATTAATTTATTAAAAAAATTCTCTCACTAACATGGCGGTTAGTGGGTGGTTACACACGAATCAGACGATGATGAACGATCCGAGTAGATCGGACGGCGGGGACGGTTTCCCTCGGGCGTTCGGCGAACCCGCCGCCAACGGTTGGTAGAGCGGGCGGCGGCCACGCCGGCTGCGAAAAGGGGGAGCGGTCGGTGGTTGGCCGGGGGAGGCCGGCCCGGCCGCCTCCTCGGCCGCGCGTCGGCAATCGGAGAGGGGCGGCCGGCCTGACAGCTTCCTCGCCCGCGCGCTGGCGGCCGCAGAGGGGCGGCTGGCTCAGCCGCTTCCTCGGCTGCGTGTCGGCAACTAAAGGGGGGCGGCCGGCTCGATCGCCTCTTTGGCCACGTGCCGGCGGCCGAAGAGGGGCGGCCTAGGCCGGCAAGAGGGGCGGCCGGCGTCCGGAGATGACGTCGGCGAGGCGATAATGTCCTTGGTGGTTCTGAAGTCATGCGTGGTGGGATCGGCGTGTGAGGGGATCGGGTGTGGCTATGTGCATAGGGGTGTGCACGGTGCGGTTTGGTGCGGTTTTGGCCCAAACCGCAACCGCACCGTAAGGCTCGGTTTTTGCCCGAGCAAAACTGCACCGCACCAAAATTATGCGGTGCGGTTTCGGTTCGGTGCGGTTTTTTGCGGTGCGGTTGCAGTTTCGGTATGGTTTTTAACATGTATTTTACATAAACTACAAGTAAGCATCAAAACTATGAATGTTGTTTGATAATTTATGAGTTCTTTTATGTTTTACTGTTTTTCACTATTTATTGTATTAAGGCTTCATTTGTTTTAGCGGTGGCGGGTCGATCTGACGGGTGGAAACGGAGAGTTTGAATCGGAGGGGAGAGGTGGCTGCTCTAAACAGAGCTTTTTTGGGCGTTTCTCAAGGCGGGCGGGTGGAAACGGAGCAAATGCCGCCGGAGGTTCATTTGTTTACCCTCCTTCCGGCGGCGTTTGCCCAAAACGAAGTTGCGAAACGGCCAAACAAATAGAGCCTAAATCACATCATTTTCTTACAACAAGTGATTTCATTTTCATAAAATTTGATGCAGTTATTTATCTTTCTTTTTAGAGATGTCATACCAACTTATGAACTATATATTATTTTGTGAATATCATATTTTATAGACAAATATTTTCACACTAAACTTTATTGCAGGAGATTCATTCATTCTTATACAACAACACTCAAACCTTTATCTCACTATAGTGTGGTCGGCTATATGGATCATTTATCTTCATTGTGTCATATCTTATCATATTCTCACTAATGCGTACATCGTGTTTTCCTTATAGTTTTAAGCCTTTATTCCACTATAGTGTGTGTGAAAGAGATGATTCAGCAAAATATCTCACCTAATTATAATAACTCTGACGGTAATATATCGTATTAATATATCAACTCTTACTAATATACTTAAATGTGACGTCACATAATTATAAAAATTTAAATACACAAAATATTCGGCGTGGTGCGGTTTTTGCAGTTTTTAAAATCCAAAAACCGCACCGCACCGAACCGCACTCGGTTTGTAAAAGTTCAAAACCGCACCGCACCTAAACTACGCGGTGCGGTTTAAAAATCGGTGCGGACGGTTTTTGCGGTTAGCGGGTTTTTATGCTCACCCCTATATGTGCAACCCGATTTCTTTATAAAAGGAGCTCATCTCATCAATTGCCCCTCAAAATTCTCGGTATCAGAAACCGATACAGATAGATAAAGACCGAGGACTTCTCACTTTGACATTTTCAACAAATATTTCTCTGCATTTTATCAATTTATCATTAATTAATGTCAAACAATATATATATCAGCGTTAAATTTCTATAACTACAGCCGTTATAATGACTGTAATCCGGTATCATTATACGGTAAATAGTAATTCCAGAGGAAATTAACAGCGTGAGTGAATATAATTAGAAATCGACGTCATTAACGCTAACCAAAAACAAATTAATTTATCCAGAAAAAAACGCTATAAATACCCTTATAAAATAAACAAGCATGGCAAAAACTTTGGGCGCAGGAAGAAGCAAAAGTTCTTCAGGAAATATACAGAACAAGTGTTGGGTTCAATTTTTGGCCATGGCTAGAGCTGCCGCAGCCTTCATCCTTCTCATTTGCTTCATTGCCAATGCTAGTATGACTATTATTCTCTCCCTTAATTTTTTGTCTTTAATTTTCCATTATATATTTATAGACAATTACTTTTGTTCTTAGACAACCTTTCATCCCAGTGATTTTTTGTGGAAATATAATACTTAATGTAAATAGAGGGGAGGAGGGCACGCGTGCGTACAGACACGCGTACATATATGATAACTATTTAAAAATAACATATATATATATATATATACACACGCACAAGTGACAGCAGTGTTGTGGTGCCCAAACTGCTTGAATACACCAACTACTCATAGTCTTAGTGATTTTTTTTGTCGAATGCAATACTTAATCTAATTAGAGGAGGGCATGTGCGCACGCACACGCGTGTGTGTATATATATTATAATTATTTAAAAAGATAAAATTAAATCTTACTTGTAAAAAATTGCAAAAAAATAGGCTTAAGATTTAAGAATGAGAAAATAAGAAGACTGTCCTAACAAAGTAGTTGTGTTTATATAAATTACAAAGTTATGTTTTTATATTTATATTTGTGAGTGACAGCTATGAAGCTTTGTCCCTACGATCAATCGCGATAGTGTTTTGACTGCGATAGGTTTGGGGCTCCGCCTCTAACATTTATTTAATACAACTTAAAATAAATACAAGGACGGATCCAGAGGGGGACCGAGGGACACTGCCCCCCCCCCCCCCCATTATTTTTCAAAATAGTAAGTGTTTTTGGATTACTCCCATCAATACAATGAATTTTGACTACTTATACGTCAAAAACGATGGACAGATGATGGAGAACAAATCCGATAAGATGGAATGTTCAAAAATTTTTTTGAAGTTGATGTCTGATCCACATGTTAAAATTTTGAGAACTCAGTTATGTATTTAAAAAAAATTGAGCACCCCTATTATTAATTTTCTGAATCTGTCACTTAATAAATACAATATTAATTAATATTAGTTTAATACGACTGTTATGTCTAATGACAAACTTTCTCAAACATATTGTTGACTTACCACAGTAGGTGTAGAAGCTAGACTAAATTTTTCTTAATTTAAAAATATTTTTTACCGTTTCTTTTAATTTGTAAAAATGTAATTATTTGAATATATAGATATTAAAATTTATTTTTTTAATAGATTATAATATATGTCGAATCATTAAAATATAAAATCAAATAATAATTGATATTTTTTATTCAAATGTATACATGCCCAAAATTTAGTGTAAATAATTTTTTTGAGTGATTAAGATTTCATTAGCTCAAAATATAAAAAGAAAAGTTATTTGTAATCTATTTAATATTTATCATTATTGTTTTTTCATATTATAAATCACAATCACTGCTTTATGATATCACGAGTAATGAGAATATTGAGTCGAGTTCGAGCAATTTGAGATCGGCTCGAAATCGAATTTTTTGAGTCAAATTTGACACGAAATTGAAATTTATTTCACGTGGAGCCACGGCTCTACTCGAAATGACTCAATTTCAAGCCGGCTCGAAATGAAATCAATTTAACTCGAAGTTAATCAAATTTCTTTTCATTCTTAGTTGACTCGATTTTACTTTTTTTTAATTTATGTTTAAATTTTAGTATTTTTAATTGTAAAATAATAATATATTAATAAATACGTAGTATTTTTAATCAACTTGAGTTGAATCAAATTATATTTCGAGCGATGTATGATTGACTCGAAATAAATTCGAAATGAGACTAGAGTGAAATTGAATAAACTCAAATTAAATTGAATCAATTGTGTTCGATTTCGATTCAACTTAGACTCTGTTTGTGGGGACTTATTTTCACCAGTCAAGCGGTCATGATCATATGAACCGGACCTTGTTGACCGGTGAAAATAAGTCTCCCTAAATGAAGCCTAAATATTCGAGCAATTTTCGAAAGCGTTTCCAATTTCAAATAATATTCTCAGGCCTATAAAATGCAAAAGGAGATGAATAATCAAATAACAAATTTCAATACTCAAATATAATATAATATAGAATAAAAAAGTAATGATTAAATAATCATAATATCAATAACTTTTGATTTAGGGTGCTGTTATTAGCACCGCAGTTTACACTAGTAGCATCATATTTTTTCTTAATTTTTCGTGCATTTTGAAAATATGTCTTGTACATGCATTTTAAGAAAAGTGTTCAACACGAAGTTGTAAATCTCGATAAGATCTACAACTTTAGTGTTGAATATTTATTTCCTAAAAATACATGTACACGCGTACTTTAAATACGCTCAGATTTCACATATTTTAGAAATATGTATTGCACATGCATTTTTAGGAAAGTGTTCAACACAAAAGTTGTAGATCTCAACGAGATCTTCAACACAAAAGTTGTAGATCTCAACGAGATCTACAACTTTTGTGTTGAACACTTTTCTTAGAAATACACGTACAAGACGTATTTTCAAAGATGCGAAAAATTGGGAGAAAGTGCTGTGTTACTGATCAAAACTGCGGTGCTAATAATTTGTTAGGTGCAGTAGGCAGTGATTAAATCTAATTAAATATTAATTTTTTTCACAATCAAATATAAAGACTATTTTGACTTTCTCTAAATACATCAATTACAGTGAGCTATACTTTGTTTTGCTATTTGCAGATATTATAATAGCTCAGGAATGTTGTAGCGACAATCATCAGTGGGGTGGCGAGATAGTTGGCTGCGACGTCTACTCTGAAGATGCATGCAACGAATGGTGCTCTGCAAATTGCAGCGGCGGACTGTGCTTAATTCGCAACGGACGACAAGTCTGTCATTGTCGTTGTGAAAGTAATACAGATGTTATTCACAAATCATAAATATTTATTCATTAAATTTTTCATATTTATACATTACTATCCGCAGACAAGTTTAAACTTTAAAAATCAATGTTTTCTTTTCACAAGTAATGCCCGACGATGAATGAACATCTTTGACAATCTTTTGAGCCAGTGCCAGAGAAGAAAATGATGAAATTCAAGTCAAAATTGTGAAATTCGCGTTAAAATGAAGAAATTCACGTCAAAATTGTAAAAATCGTGTCAATTTGTTGGAATGGAGTCGTCGGCATATGCTCAAAAGGTTGTCGGAGAAGTTCCTTTGTTGTCGGGTCTTGCTTAGAAAAAGAAGATATTAATTACTAAAATTTAAAGTTGGTAAGCGGGTAATAATTTATAAATACGAATAATTTGATTTTTGGATAATACATTATGTTTTGTGAGTAACAAATGTCTAAATGAATGGAGGGGTGTTTAAGTATATTCTTGGGGTTTTGAAGGAGATCATTAATATGAATAAAGCTTGCTTAAGCTGTTATAATGTGTTATGTTATGATTAATGCTTTGTATTAATTTGTTTTTTTAAATTCTAATTAAATATCAATATCTATACTAAAAAGATCAAAGATTATTTGGTTAAACTTCCAATTTTCCAAATTACCCACCCCCCTCGTTTTATAAAATTTGTAGTTTCTTGAATCTGTGCGTTTTTTATTTGAATTAAAAATGTGCTCGGCTCGTTGCTCCCAAACTCCAGTGCACATGGCAAAAACAAGTGACGATAGGAATATAGTACTCTGGGGTTTACGAGAGGTGAGAGTGATGTCGGGTCGTGGTATTGTCGCATGGGGCACTGCCCCCCCCCCCCCCCCCCCCCCCCCATGCACTATCTCAGTTGGGATATAGCGCGGAAACTATCTCCTAGGCGCAATCAATTTAACATTGGATGTACAAGCACAAAAATCCGAACAAGAACAATGCATATGTACAACCCCATATCCGGCGAGTAGTGATCGACAGGAGCCAGATCGGCCAAAGCCCAGTCGTCCGGGTCATAGGCCACCCCTGGAAGCTCCTTCGGCTCGCCCAAGCGGGGTGGATCGTTTGAGGGGTGAGTAGAGCAGTTCGACTCGCACTCGCCCCAGGGCTCGACGAGCAGCGGGTGAGTGGGCAGGTCTGGCCCGCACTCGCCCAGGCCAGGCCCGTACACGCCCAGGGCTGGGAAGAGGCGGCGAGTGACAGCTCCATCGAGCACTCCCCGCCCCTAGCGAGTGGAGGTTGTAGCGGGCCATTCGCCCAGTTTTTTTGATGTATCTTTAGTATTCTGCCCCCGTTAGCCTGCACATAACCTGTTAGAACAACGGAGTTACGCTGTTGGCAGACCCAGTTTGTAACACCTCCATCCGTTCAATAGCATATAATAGAAGGTCCGGTCGGGGTCCCACACCATATGCCACAAACAGGCGGCGAAGTTACGAGTTAATATCAGAGTTGCGCATCCTACCACAGAGCATTCTAGCGGAAACTTTTATATTGATTGAACTCAGCTCAGTCGAATGTCCACAATATATAAACCAACATTTATATATATCACACCACGAAGGAATGTTATACAAGTACACAACAAGCTTGGCCTTATGGCGGTACAGTTAAGCTTAGCACATATAGCTTCCATACATCAGCACGCAGGTCGGCCACACATGAACAATATCTCGTATACACTTCTTTGGCCTTCTAGGGCCAACATAACAGCGGCGGCGGTAGCAGCAGCAGCATCAAGGGCTTCAGCCCCATATTCCCGCTCGTCTCTCCTGCACTTGCACAAGACAGTCCACTGTAACGGTGGCAAACAAAGCAACAGTCATCGTTCAGCTGACCAATTTATAACGATCCTACCCCTTACTCGGGGTAGTGACAATTCGTCCCTGCAGGCATAGCATTTTACAAGCAGATATAACACACAATGTGCGCTCACGCACAATTCACATATCACAAACGTCGCCCATGCGGCCCGACGTTCCGTGCACTCAGGGCACATTATTGGTGTACCGGATAAACCAGCCGCCCACCGCCATTCAAGGCCCGAAGCCCAACGGCAAACTTGAGCATTTTGCTTCATGGATGTCAGCCGGAGACTTAGTCTTATAACGACCTGGGATTGGCCCGTGTCCCCCCATGGTATCGTAGCGCGCAAGCCTAAGACTTTTGTCGAGTTCTAGGCACCCAGGAACTCATGGCAGATAACCTGGATATAGTTCGACCTTTGCCCGTTGCTCAAACTGTTAGTTCAATGCAAAGACTAACGCGGGTCGGCATCCCCTTTTCCGTTCGGCACGAGGCCTTTTGAAGAGCTCATCAAGCTCACAAATATCCATGTTGTCCCCGAAGGACTGGCTTCATAATCACAGGTTAACTAGGAGCAATCGCTAGTGACACTCACTCTTGCCCGGCGTTAGCGACAGAACTCACTTTCCATCCCTAGCCCTAACCTTATCGTTCATAGCAAACATCACAAGCACTGAGTGGGTATTTTCCTAGACTTTCATTCCAGTACTTCCTGCTACTATCCTTCACAGGTATAACCCACTGACATCATAAGCATAGTCCTTTATACATGGAGTCTTCTCCGGTGTGCAACATAAAACATCACCAATCCAGACCAACCTGTCCAGATGGGCTTCACACAGTATGTTTATTCCGTACTTCACGTTTCCGGATCTACATGCAAGACATCTTGGTGATCTCCAGAATTAACCCAAGGAATCCCTTACTAAGTCACCTTTCAGTGGGGGAAAACATATGCATATGTCAAATCAAGGACTTCACATGTCCAAGGAAGAAAGATCGTTACCCTTGATGACCTCTTTGGATCCATGGACATCTAGCCGGTTGGAAAGCACCGCAGCGGCCTTGCCTCCACAAATCTGGCCTCGGACCTCGATACGAAACTCTGAAGCTCCACCGGCGGTCAGATCCCTTTCTCCTCCTCCTCCTTCCTCTCCCTTCTCTCTAGCTCTTTTAGAAAGAGAATGACACAAGTTAAATGAGACTCACCTTCTCAATTTCGGCCTTAAAGCAGCATGGAGAAGCCTGGGCCATCAAATCCCAGGTAAAGGAAATGGACGGCCACAAATTTTCCACAAAGGTCTATTTTTGGGCTGACACGGCCTGTGACACGCCTGTGTCACAGGCCGTATAGCTTAAGCGGCACACAATGACTTACCCAGAGCAGGACACGACCATATGACACACCTGTGTTACAGACCATGTGCCCTGATACGCCTTCAGACACGCCCGTATCTGCGGTCGTGTACCTCAGGCGGCACACACCCAATTCAACCCGAACTGGACACGGCCATGTGACATGCCCGTGTCACAGGCCGTGTGCCCATATACACACTCGTGTCCTGCCCGTGTTCACAGGCCTCAATATCTTGGCCAAAACTAGAGAAGGACACAGCCATGTGGCACGCCCGTGTCACATATGACACACCCATGTCACATGTGACACGCCCGTGTCTTAGGCCGTGTTCCCAACTCGAGGATCGTAGAGTACATTTACTCGAGTGGAGGTCGACGATCCAGAGGAGGACACGCCCTCGGACACTCCCGTGTCGCATGGCGTGTTCCCTCTCGAGAACTCGTCGAGTGCATTTTGTCGAGCACTCGACAGTCTGTTCAGCTAATTAGAGTAGAAGACGGCTTGGACAACGCCCGTGTCCCAGGCTGTGTTGCCCAACCTTAAACTCAATCTTGGGATTTGGGGTGTTACAACCCTCCCCTCCTTACAAGAAATTTTGTCCTGAAATTTGCGCATAGTAAGGAAATCAGCAGTCACAATGGTATAACTTTAAACATGTCTATTACAACAAGAGATGCACTGAACAACGGGTTTAAGTAAACAGCTCGGGAAATTCAGCTCGCATGGTCTGCTCTCGCTCACATGTTAGCTCCTTACGACTACAGGTGCCCCACTGGACTTTGACCATACCAATTGTCTTATTCCACAACTATTTATCGGCTCTATCCTCGATCCGAATGGGCCTAACCTTCTATAACACCCCGAAACTCAAAGGAGCAAAGGGGGACGTTTTGGGCCAGTTTTGGTTTCTGGCTGACGGCACACGGCCTGGGACACGGGCGTGTCCCAGGGCGTGTCAAGTGTGTGCCGACACTTAGTCGCGAAGTCGTCGAGTTATACTCGACGATTCGTCGAGAAAGGGCACACGGCCTGCGACACGGGCGTGTCGCAGGGCGTGTCGACCCGTGTCGACACTTAGCCGTGAAATCGTCGAGTTATTCTCGACGATTCGTCGAGAATGGGCACACGGCCTGCGACACGGGCGTGTCGCAGGGCGTGTCGACCCGTGTCGACGATCGTCAAGGTGAAATCGTCGAGATTCACTCGACGATCGTCGAGACAAGGCACACGGCCTAGGACACGGGCGTGTCCAAGGCCGTGTCATCCAGTCGTCGTTCTCCCCTCGACGAAATGTCCCGTGTACACGGCCTGGGGGCCCAGGCGTGTCATTGTGACACGGGCAAGGACACGGGCGTGTCCTAGAACCCGTGCAGTGCTCGGGTTGGAAACGGGGGAAAATCATGGGGTACACGGCCGGCTACACGTCCGTGTCAGCTGGAACACGGGCGTGTCAACTCGAACACGGGCGTGTTCGATACCCGTGTGCGTGTTCAGAAGATTCGATTTTGACGGCGAATGCGGCACACGGCCCTGGACACGGGCGTGTGCCAGGCCGTGTTCGGCCCAGATTGGGCATTTCAGCCCGAATCAAAGCCGCTCGTTTTCTTAGGTTGAGATCCGACGGCTGGGGATGGTTCCTGAGAGTATATACTCGGGTTTGACTTAGAAAAATCCACACTTTTCACCCCTTTTCATCTCTCCAAACCCTTGGAGAAAGAAGAGCTAAGGCAAGAGGAAGAGGAGCTAGATCCGCCATTGGAGGAGCTTCGGAGCTCCGAATCGCAAGCCGACTCCGGATCCACGGAGGCAACGCAAGTGCGGTGATTTCTATCCGATTACATTTCGATGGCGCCAAAGAGAAACGCAAGGGTAACGATCCTCACTTGTGAGCATGATAGCTTTCTTTCTTAGCATAGGAAGCCCTCTCTCGCGAGTTTGCGAAGAGTTGGAGGCGTTCCTTCGGGTAGATATGTAAAGTCCCCGTTGTTTAGCGTCCGTATGCGAGAACGGACATAGGCATTTTGGTTGAAGCCTACCCGGACATGTTAGTCCGGATCGGTGATGTTGCATTGCATAAGGCCGGAGAAGACTCCGTGCTATTTGGTGTTTTCGGGTTTTCTACGCGGTAGATTGCAGCAGGGAGCCTTGGGGACTAACCCAAAGGTGCACCCGGAAAACTGGGCGGACACGAGGTCTTGCCAACTTGGGGGCTTGGAAGCCAACTTGAACGTAACCGGGTTATGTGACTTGTGATGAAAATGGGACTCGGTAGAAGTTTAACCTGCGCATATGGTTTAAATTACCGTTGCGGGCGCATATGGTTTAAATTACCGTTGCGTTGTGAGCACGGGTTAGATGGAACCGTACCCACTCTATGTCGTTCGGATTAGGGCCGTTGGCATAGATGAGGGTCTTCGGTGGTCTATGGTTTTAATTACCGTGACCCATGCCAGGAAGACAAACTGCTCATTGTTTGGCCGTCCAAGAGAGGATGGCGGTGAGTCGGCAGACTTAGACTGCGTTCACCAAGAATGTGCCCTGAGTGCACGGGGTGTGTGGCCGTTGAGCCTCCGCCTGTGATGAAATGACTATATTTATAATGCTCGCTTATGCTAATGAAATGCAGGGAAGGAGCATCGCCGCCCCGAGTTGGGGGCGGGATCGTTATAATTTGGTCAGCATTGCTGACCGTTGCTTTGTTTGCCACCGTGCGGTGGTTTGTTTGCTTGCAGGTGCAGCTGGACCGAGCGGTCAATAGCGGGCTAAAGCCCTTTTTGCGAAGCTGGCCCTCGAAGGCCCAAGTGAAATGTTTTCTATTTTTATTCATGTATGGCCGGCCTGCGTGCCGAGGTTGGTAAATCATGTAACAGACAAGTGAAACTTTTTGTAAGGCCTTAAGGCCAATGTTTGGGTATTTTTGTATACATTCCTAAATGTTGTATTAGTGGACATTCGTGCTCTTATGCTGGGTTCTTCTTTACAACTTATATTAACTGCTTCCGCTAGAATGCTCTGTGTAGGACGTTGAGATTGGTTGGATGGTTTCCATAAGTAACCACCCGGTCTGTCTGTGGTATATGGCGTCGGGCCCCGGCCGGACCTACTGCTATATGTTATGCGACGGATAGGGGGTGTTACAATTTGGTATCAGACTACTGGTTTTGGTCGGGCTTACACGGAATTCGTGGTCGAATTCTTTTTAAGGGGTGGTGAGCACATTGTGTGTGTCATCGTTATAATGGTAAAAGAACCCATGAATGTCCACTTAGGAATGAAAATACTCGTGTTTGAGGAACCTGCGTGTTCCTATAATTGCTGTTTGCAATGTTATTTGGTCGCTTAACGGTGTTTTGTACCACTATAGGTGACCCGAAGTGGTGTTGGGCCGTCAGAACGCCGAGGTTCTGAGGCTAGTAGTGCACCAGAAGTTGCTCCAGCAACACCTTTGTCGGCTGAAAATATACGATTGGTGGCTGAAGCGGTGTTGGCCGTGATAAATGCGCAGCCTGGGAGGCAAGCGCAGCAGCCCGCTCCTGTGATGGAGCAAGTACCTCTTCAAGAGGCCGAGCCGAGGAGGATGGAGCAAGTGGTTGTAGAACCAATAGTGCCAAGGAGGGCGACTGAGAGGCAGTTGAAGCATGTAATGAGCTTTAACCCTCCGTTATTCTCGGGGTTGGGAACCCCATCGCAGGCTGAAGACTGGCTCTCTAGGGTGAAGAGAGTCATGACAGCGACGGAGACGGAGGAGTGGCAAATGACCACCATCGCTACGTTCCTTCTGGATGGGGAAGCGAGGATGTGGTGGGAAGGTTTGGAGCTGCATCATTTGAGAGGTAGACAACTGATAGACGTTCCGATGGAAGAGTTCTCGGAATTGTTCTTAGCAAGATACCTCCCTTCTACTCAGAGGATTTCAATGGAGAATGAGTTCCTGAAGTTGGTGCAGGGTGAGAGGAGCGTGGATGAATATCTCCACGAGTTTACGCGGTTGAGTCGTTATGCTAGCTCCATCATCATGGATGAGGAGCGCAAGACTAATCGTTTTTATGAAGGCTTGAGGGATGAGCTGAGATTGTTACTGTCGGGGCCAATGACGCAGGGTTTCTTAACCTTGGTCAATACTGCCCGGTCCTTGGAGAAGGACATGAAGAGTGTACAAGCGAAGAAAGGCTTGGGCGAGAAGAAATCTGGGTTCAAAGTGCCGACTACTTCAAAGTCTGGCTATCAAAGATTCTTTAAGAAGCATAGGACTTCGGGTCCAGCTCCTTCTGGTGCTTCTGGGGCGACTACGAGTCGGACCCCGGGCGCGTGCTTCACTTGTGGCAAGACGGGGCATTTCGCCCGTGATTGTTGGAGCGGACGTCCTAAGTCCGAAAGGAGGCCAGGAGCTACCTACGAAGAGAAGGGAAAGGCGGTGGAGTCGACCGCATCTCACTATGCTCCGGCCCAACCAAGGGTTTACAATCTTGGCCAACAGGAGGCCATTAAACAAGCTGACGTGGTGACAGGTACGGTTTAATTTATAGCAAGTCAATTCCTTTATATGCTTGTTATGTATATGTTACCTTACCACTGCTTGTTTAGGATTTGTAATGATTTGTGAAAATCCCGCACGAGCACTCTTCGATACGGGAGCTTCACACTCCTTCTTGTCCGAAGGATTTATATCACGCATCGGAGTCCCTTCTTCGATGGCGAAGGACAAGTTGGATGTGTTGTTGCCCAATGGGTGTTCGATGCGAGCGGTTAGGATCTGCGAGGTTAAGACTCGTATTGGAGAGCAGGAGTTCGACCTGCGGCGTCTTTACTTCCGTTAGTGGAGTTCGACGTCATATTTGGCATGGACTGGCTCTCGGAGCAGCATGGCCCATATAGATTGCGGTAGCAAGGAAGTCAAGCTGGGAGCGAGTCGTGAGACGACTTTTACGGGCTTAAAGGGGTCGAGCAAGACGTTGATGTCTGCTCTTCAGGTGGTGAAGGCGGTTCGTGCTGGAGCAGAACTGTTCTTTACACTAGTGGAGGTTGCAAAGCCGAAGCCCGCGTTGGATTGTATTTCAGTGGTATCGGAATACCCTGATGTGTTCCCCGCAGATCTTCCTGGAGCCCCGCCTCAACGGGAGATAGATTTTACGATCGAGCTAGTGCCAGGTGCAAAGCCTGTGTCACGATCTCCGTATCGGCTAGCGCCTAAGGAAATGGCGGAGCTGAAAGTTCAACTGCAAGAGTTGTTGGAGCAAGGGTATGTGCGCCCGAGTTCTTCGCCTTGGAGCGCACCGGTCCTCTTTGTTAAGAAGAAGGACGGAAGCTTGAGATTGTGTATTGATTATCGGGAGCTAAACAAGCTGACTGAGAAGAATAAGTACCCGATCCCTAGGATTGATGATCTCTTTGATCAGTTAGTCGGGTCGACGGTGTACTCGAAGTTAGATCTCAAGTCTGGGTACTATCAGCTGCGGATAAGGGAGAGTGATATCCCGAAGACAGCGTTTAGTACGAGATACGGGCATTATGAGTTTACGGTCATGCCGTTTGGGCTGACTAATGCGCCGTCGGTGTTCATGGATTTGATGAACAGGACGTTCAGGGAGTACTTGGACCATTTCGTGATCGTCTTCATCGACGATATTTTGGTGTACTCGCAAAGTGAGGAAGATCACTTCAAGCATCTTCATTTGGTGCTGGAGACGCTAAGGAGAAACCAGTTGTATGCCAAGTTCTCGAAGTGCGAGTTTTAGCTATCCTCAGTGGCGTTCCTCGGGCATATAGTGAGTGGAGAGGGTATTGCTGTGGATCCGGCGAAGATTGTTGCGATACGGGAGTGGCCTGAGCTTGCTACGGTAGCAGAAGTCCGGAGCTTTTTGGGGCTTGCCGGCTATTATAGGCGCTTCGTAGAGAACTTCTCGCGGATAGCGTTACCTCTCACTACTTTGACGAGGAAGGAGCATAAGTTCGTTTGGACGCCGGAGTGCGCGCGAGCTTTTGAGGAATTGAAGTGTCGGTTGACCACGACGCCTGTGCTGAGTTCGCCGGTTGGAACCGAAGGCTATGAGATATATAGCGATGCTTCGGGCAGCGGTTTGGGTTGCGTGCTACTGCAGCACGGAAGCGTGATAGCTTATGGCTCGAGACAGCTAAAAGTGCACGAGAGGAATTATCCGGTCCATGACTTGGAGTTAGCGGCCGTGATTTTTGCCTTGAAGCTGTGGAGACACTATTTGTACGGTGTGAAGATTGATATTTACACCGATCACAAGAGCCTAAAGTACCTGATTGATCAGAAGGATCTGAATATGCGGCAGCGTAGATGGATGGAGTTCCTGGGGGACTATACATTCAAAATCCACTACGTGTCAGGCAAAGGGAATGCGGTTGCGGACGCATTGAGTCGCCGAGCCCCAGCTCAAGCGAATTGGCTATCAGTGCATGATGAGCGGTTGGTGCAGGAGCTGGAAGCGTTGGAGATTGTTTGTGTGGATAAGCAAGCAAGTGCTGAAGCAGTGCTGAATTGGACTGAAGTCCAATATGACCTGGCTGATCGGATTCGGCAGGCTTTGGATATGGATGCTCATATGAAGCAGTTCATGATAGAGGCTCTGGATGGGTCAAATTCCCAATTCGTCGTGGAGGACGGATTGCTGTGGAAAGGCGGTCGTCTGTGCGTCCCAAGTGTGGGCAATTTACGGGTGGAGTTGTTGTACGAGGCACACCATACCAAGTACTCGATTCACCCGGGGAGCACGAAGATGTACCGCGATATAAAGAAACTGTTTTGGTGGCCGGGTTTGAAGAAGGATGTGGCGCTATACGTAGCGAAGTGCCAAACCTGCGCCTTGGTAAAAGCGGAGTGCCAAAAGCCGGGAGGATTTCTTAAGTCCTTGCCTATTCCGGAGTGGAAATTCGACGACATCTCTATGGACTTTGTGCATGGTTTGCCAAGGTCGCAGAAGGGGAACGACGTCATTTGGGTGGTGGTCGATCGATTAACGAAGGTGTCGCACTTTATTCCGCATAGGAAGGATGATCAGGTGGAGAAGCTGGCGAAGCTTTATGTGGATAACATAGTACGGCTTCATGGTGTGCCCCGCAGCATCGTGAGTGACCGATATGGGCGGTTCACGTCCAATGATTGGAGGCTGGTGCAGCAAATGTTGGGAACAAAGCTGAAGTTTAGCACAGCCTTCCATCCGCAAACGGATGGGCAGACCGAGAGGGTTAAAAGAACCATGGAAGACATGCTTCGCATGTGTGTCTTGGATTTCGGAAAGCAATGGGAGGACCACCTTTATTTGGTGGAGTTCGCATACAACAACAGCTACCAAGCAAGTATTCAGATGGCGCCTTTCGAGGCCCTATATGGTAGAAGATGTCGCACGCCGTTGTCTTGGTTAGAAACAGGCGAGTCGAAGTTGTATAAGCGATCGGAAGTGGATGATGCTACTTCTTTGGTGAGAACCATTCGGGAGAGGTTACTCATCGCTCAGGACCGGCAAGCAAAGTACTATAATGCCAAGCACAGGAACGTGGAGTTCGCTGTGGGTGATTATGTGTACCTAAAGATCAAGCCGTTCAAGGGTGTCTCGCGGGTGCGACGATTGAAAAAGCTAAGCCCGAGGTACCTTGGACCGTTTGAGGTTCTGGAGCGAGTTGGAGAAGCGGCCTATAGGTTGAAGCTTTCTGTGGAGCTAAGTGGTTTACACGATATATTCCACATTTCGGTGCTTCGGAAGGCGGTGCAAGAGCCTACGCAAGTGATCGTGGTCGATCAAGTGCCGGTGGATAGTGGGCTAACGACAAAGGTAAAGCCCGTGCGGATTGAGGACTCGGAGGTCAAGCGGCTACGCAATAAAGAGATCAGGATGGTCAAGGTCCGATGGGACAATTGCGGTCGTGAGGAGCTCTCCTGGGAGCGAGAGCAGACTATGCTTGACGAGTATCCGGAGTTGTTCCGCTCAGGTACAAATGTTGTTTTTATATATCTTTCCTTTATGTAATTTCGTGGGCGAAATTCTTTTAATAGGGGGAGAGTTGTAACACCCCGAAACTCAAAGGAGCAAAGGGGGACGTTTTGGGCCAGTTTTGGTTTCTGGCTGACGGCACACGGCCTGGGACACGGGCGTGTCCCAGGGCGTGTCAAGTGTGTGCCGACACTTAGTCGCGAAGTCGTCGAGTTATACTCGACGATTCGTCGAGAAAGGGCACACGGCCTGCGACACGGGCGTGTCGTAGGGCGTGTCGACCCGTGTCGACACTTAGCCGTGAAATCGTCGAGTTATTCTCGACGATTCGTCGAGAATGGGCACACGGCCTGCGACACGGGCGTGTCGCAGGGCGTGTCGACCCGTGTCGACGATCGTCAAGGTGAAATCGTCGAGATTCACTCGACGATCGTCGAGACAAGGCACACGGCCTAGGACACGGGCGTGTCCAAGGCCGTGTCATCCAGTCGTCGTTCTCCCCTCGACGAAATGTCCCGTGTACACGGCCTGGGGGCCCAGGCGTGTCATTGTGACACGGGCAAGGACACGGGCGTGTCCTAGAACCCGTGCAGTGCTCGGGTTGGAAACGGGGGAAAATCATGGGGTACACGGCCGGCTACACGGCCGTGTCAGCTGGAACACGGGCGTGTCAACTCGAACACGGGCGTGTTCGATACCCGTGTGCGTGTTCAGAAGATTCGATTTTGACGGCGAATGCGGCACACGGCCCTGGACACGGGCGTGTGCCAGGCCGTGTTCGGCCCAGATTGGGCATTTCAGCCCCGAATCAAAGCCGCTCGTTTTCTTAGGTTGAGATCCGACGGCTGGGGATGGTTCCTGAGAGTATATACTCGGGTTTGACTTAGAAAAATCCACACTTTTCACCCCTTTTCATCTCTCCAAACCCTTGGAGAAAGAAGAGCTAAGGCAAGAGGAAGAGGAGCTAGATCCGCCATTGGAGGAGCTTCGGAGCTCCGAATCGCAAGCCGACTCCGGATCCACGGAGGCAACGCAAGTGCGGTGATTTCTATCCGATTACATTTCGATGGCGCCAAAGAGGAACGCAAGGGTAACGATCCTCACTTGTGAGCATGATAGCTTTCTTTCTTAGCATAGGAAGCCCTCTCTCGCGAGTTTGCGAAGAGTTGGAGGCGTTCCTTCGGGTAGATATGTAAAGTCCCCGTTGTTTAGCGTCCGTATGCGAGAACGGACATAGGCATTTTGGTTGAAGCCTACCCGGACATGTTAGTCCGGATCGGTGATGTTGCATTGCAAAAGGCCGGAGAAGACTCCGTGCTATTTGGTGTTTTCGGGTTTTCTACGCGGTAGATTGCAGCAGGGAGCCTTGGGGACTAACCCAAAGGTGCACTCGGAAAACTGGGCGGACACGAGGTCTTGCCAACTTGGGGGCTTGGAAGCCAACTTGAACGTAACCGGGTTATGTGACTTGTGATGAAAATGGGACTCGGTAGAAGTTTGACCTGCGCATATGGTTTAAATTACTGTTGCGGGCGCATATGGTTTAAATTACCGTTGCGTTGTGAGTACGGGTTAGATGGAACCGTACCCACTCTATGTCGTTCGGATTAGGGCCGTTGGCATAGATGAGGGTCTTCGGCGGTCTATGGTTTTAACTACCGTGACCCATGCCAGGAAGACAAACTGCTCATTGTTTGGCCGTCCAAGAGAGGATGGCGGTGAGTCGGCAGACTTAGACTGCGTTCACCAAGAATGTGCCCTGAGTGCACGGGGTGTGTGGCCGTTGAGCCTCCGCCTGTGATGAAATGACTATATTTATAATGCTCGCTTATGCTAATGAAATGCAGGGAAGGAGCATCGCCGCCCCGAGTTGGGGGCGGGATCGTTATAATTTGGTCAGCATTGCTGACCGTTGCTTTGTTTGCCACCGTGCGGTGGTTTGTTTGCTTGCAGGTGCAGCTGGACCGAGCGGTCAATAGCGGGCTAAAGCCCTTTTTGCGAAGCTGGCCCTCGAAGGCCCAAGTGAAATGTTTTCTATTTTTATTCATGTATGGCCGGCCTGCGTGCCGAGGTTGGTAAATCATGTAACGGACAAGTGAAACTTTTTGTAAGGCCTTAAGGCCAATGTTTGGGTATTTTTGTATACATTCCTAAATGTTGTATTAGTGGACATTCGTGCTCTTATGCTGGGTTCTTGTTTACAACTTATATTAACTGCTTCCGCTAGAATGCTCTGTGTAGGACGTCGAGATTGGTTGGATGGTTTCCATAAGTAACCACCCGGTCTGTCTGTGGTATATGGCGTCGGGCCCCGGCCGGACCTACTGCTATATGTTATGCGACGGATAGGGGGTGTTACACCTTCATCGTTAGTCCATACTCCACCGGCACACAATCGTTCTCGATCACTTGAGCTGGATCTTTGACGGCTTTTCGAAGCACAGATATGTGAAACACATCATGCAATCCACTCAATTCTGCCGAAAGAGCTAGTTGATAGACAGCTTCCCCAACTCGCTCCGCCACTTCAAACGGACCAAGATATCTCGGACTTAACTTTGTAGACGCCGAATCCTGGACACGCCTTTGAAGGGTTTGATCTTCAAAGATACCCAATCACCCACCGCAAACTCCACGTTCCGGTGCTTGGCGTTGTAGTATTTTGCTTGTCGATTCTGGGCTATCAGTAGCCTCTCCCGACTAGAGCGTATCGTCGAGTTAGCTTCATCGACTTCTTTACGCTTAGATAGTTTGTATTCGCCTGCTTCCACCTAAGCTAACAGTATACGACACTTCAGACCATACAAAGCTTCAAACGATGCCATACCGATGCTCGCTTGGTAGCTATTGTTGTAGGCAAACTCCACCATATAGAGATGATCTTCCCATCTCTTACCAAAATCCAGGGCGCACATTCAGAGCATATCCTCCATTGTTCTATTGGTCCTCTCAGTCTGGCCATCTGTTTGAGGATGAAAGGTCATACTAAACGTCAACTTTGTTCCCAATAATTGATGGATTAGCCTCCACTCGTTCGATGTGAATCGCCCATCACAATCACTCACGATGCTACAAGGAACACCGTGCAGTCGTACGATCTGCTCTACATAGAGCTTTGCCAAACTTTTCACTAAATCGTCCCGCTTGTTCGGAAGGAAGTGAGGCCTTTTCGTCAATTGGTCTACTTTTACCCAGATGGAATCATTCCTGTATTGAGATCTCGGCAACCCGTGCGCGAAATCCATTGAAATATCATCAAACTTTCATTCCGGAATCTGTAACGACTTCAATAAACCTTCGGGCTTCTGGCATTCCGCTTTCACCAAAGCACAAGTTTGACATTTAGCCACATAATGAGCTATGTCTTTCTTTAGTCCTGACCACCAGAACAACTTCTTCATATCCTTGAACATCTTTGTGCTCCCAGGGTGGATTGAGTATTGTGTAACATGTGCTTCATACATCAATTCTTATCTCAACTTACCCATACTCAGGACGCACAATGACCCTCTTTCCGCAAAAGGTCGCCATCCCAGGAGAACTAGCCATCAAGCCCATCGTTTGCATAGCATTGGAGACTTTCATCTAGCTCCGTTGCTCGATGAATTTTGTCTGCAAGGTCATATTGTACCTCCGTCCAGTGTAAGCATGCATTGGTTGTGGAATTCTTGTCAACACAAGAAATCTCTAACGCTTCCAACTCCTGGATCAGACGCTCATTATGCATCTGCAACCAATTTGCCCTTGACGGAGTTCTACGGCTCAAGGCATCTGCGACCACGCTTCCCTTCCTGGGAATGTGATGAATCTTACACGTATAGTCTTTGAGGAACTCTACCCACCTTTGTTATCGCATATTGAGATCTTTTTGCTCCAATAAGTACGTTAGGCTCTTATGGTCCGTGAATATATCCACCTTCACGCCATATAAATAATGTCTCCATAATTTAAGCACGGAGATCGCCGCCGCCAACTCCAAGTTGTGGACGGGACAACTTTGCTCATGCCCCTTTCACCTGATGTGAGCCTTACGCAATCACCTTTTCAACTTGACAAAGAACGTAGCTGTTTGTTCCACATGGCGACGTCAAAGTGGGCGCTGTGGTCAAACGACTGTTTAGCTCTTCAAAAGCTCACGCGCACTCTGGCATCCAAACGAACTTTTGATCCTTCCTCGTCAATGTGGTATGAGGCAAAGCGATCCGTGAAAAATTGTCTACAAAACATCTGTAGTCGTCTGTCAGTCCAAGGAAATGCCTAACTTCGGCCACCGAAGACAACACTGGCCATTCCTGGATGGCTCTTATCTTTGACGGATCCACCGCAATGCCCTCTCCACGCACCACTGACGAGAGCCAAAACTAACACGTTGAGAACTTGGCGTAGAGCTTATTCCTCAGCAAGGTATGCAACACCAACCACAAGTGGTTTGCATGATCAGCTTTCGATTGAGAGAACACCAAGATACCATCAATGAAGACAATCACAACCAGGTCAGTACACTCGTACTGACTGTAGCGTGTTCCAAACATTGTCTTAGGAATGTCACCTTCCCGAACCCGCAACTGGTAGTATCCCGATTTCAAATCCAGCTTTGAGTATACTTTTGATCCCCCCAATTGGTCAAACAAATCATCTACCCTTGGAATCAGAGATTTATTCTTCTCTATCAGTGTATTCAATTCATGATAATCAATACCCAATCACGGGCTACCGTCCTTCGTTTTCACAAAAGAATAGGCGTGCTCTGAGATGACATACTTGGGCGTATATATACTTGTTCCAACAACTTTTGCAGTTGCACTTTTAGTTCGGTCATCTCCTTTGGCGCTACACGATATGGCGAGCGGGCCACAGGTTTTACACCTGGGGCGCAGCTCCGAGAGCCAGTCCATATCAAAGATCGCAACCAACTCCGATATCGGCAACACCAATGCTTCCAATCCGAACTCTCGACTTCCTATTCATACCTTTACAAAACAAGACCTATCAACATATACAATACACATCCATTTGGTAATCACACTGTCACACTATCTGCCATTGACCGAATCGGTACACCGATCCGTGATACGAGGTCCACATAGAACTGAATGAGAAGCACCAGTAGCACACAGTGCTCTCGTCGGACAGGAGCGAATCAGGACAAAGTCGAATACAAACACATCATACACAAACTACAAACAAGGTATGAAAGAGCAAACACAGCACTTCCATATGTCACCGCATATTGGTGACAACGTCACTTTACTTTATGGCCTCCTGTTGGCCAAGATTATATACTCGGAGTCGCGCCTGGACTGCAGTGGACTCCACCACTGCCTTTCCCTTGTCAGCATCTGACGCTCCGGTCATCGTTTCAACCTTTGGCTGACCAACCCGTCAGTCACAGGCTATATGCCCCACTTTACCCCATGTATTATCTCATCAACTTTCCATTTGTGTTCACGACTACCGTGCAAGCACGTTTATTCCAATTGTATATGTATTGTACCAGTCTAAGTACACAAGGAACATTTAAAGCCTCCATTCAAAGACTAACAACATGTTTGTACACACACAAAACATGCACAGTGCAGGAGCATAGTTATTTATGTACATAAATTCGAAATTCCCTTCTTGTTTATTGTCATCTAACGACCAACTCGGCAATCTCGGGCTTTATGTCCTTCTTTTCCACACGAGTAGCACTTGTATTACTTCTTTGGCTTCTGGTCACCACCCCAACACTCTCGGGCAAGGTGTCCCTTCTTGCCACAAATATAATAAGCACGAGTCTCGTGTTTCCCCCTCCTACGGTGAGCAGGCTTTCTAACCCGTGAAGAACTTGATTCCCTGATCGCAGGGATTTGATGGGCTCATGTCAAGTCCATCTCCAATAGTCTAGCTGACTCCACCAATGGTTGGAATCCCATTAACTTCGGTCCCATCAACAGAAAACGTAGTTCCTGACGTAGCCCATCATAAAATCTGTTGATTGTAGTTTCCTCGGTTTCAAACACGAACTCTGGATGTTGTCTCAGCGCAACAAATGCATGAAAGTATTCCTCAACCGTGTCCACTCCTTGGTTCAGGCACATGTTCAACGACGAAGCTGATGCTCTTCCTCTTGTCGTCTGCTCAAGTACACCGACCGGCATGGGACGCACCATCGGAATAGAGGGTTGGACCCGTCCCTCATGTTGGGCCTTGATCACTGCGAAGACCACATCAGCGATCAATCAGACCGTCTCTACCGAAGGAGGAGGTGGTGGTACCACAGTTGGTGTCATCAGTCCCATCGAATATTGGGGTTTATGCTGCCCCGCATGCATGCTAGTCTCCTACAGTCGTGAAACACACAGGTAAGCAACAAACATAGTGCCAACAAAAATACCAGTAATGCACAGGTTCCCCAAACAGGTGTATTTGCATTCCTTAGTGAACATTCTTGAGTTCATTAATGTTATAGTGGGTCGCACTTGCATGTGCTCTCCACCCCCACAAAAGAATTCGACCACGAATTCGAAAGGGAAGAATCAAGACAAACTGATACCAAAATTATAACACCTTCGTCCGTTCAATAACATATAATAGAAGGTCCGGCCGGGGCCCCACACCATATGCTACAAACAGGCGGCAAAGTTACAGGTTAATATCAGAGTTGTGCACCCTACCACAGAGCATTCTAGCGGAAGCTTTTATGTTGATTGAACTCAACTCACTCGAATGTCCTCAATATATAAACTAACATTTATATATATCACACCACGAAGGAATGTTATACAAGTACACAACAAGCTTGACCTTATGGTCGTACAATTAAGCTTAGCACATATAGCTTCCATACATCGACATGCATGCCGGCCACACATGAACAACATCGTATATATACTTCTTTGGCCTTCTAGGGCCAACATAGCAGCAGTGGTGGCAGCAGCAGCATCAAGGGTTTCAGCCCCCTATTCCCGCTCGTCTCTCCTGCACCTACACAGGACAGTCCACCGTAACAGTGACAAACAAAGCAACGGTCAGTGTTCAGCTGACCAATTTATAACGATCCTACCCCTTACCCAGGGTAGTGACAATTCATCCCTGCAGACATAGCATTTTACAAGCAGATATAGCACACAATGTGCGCTCACGCACAATCCACATATCACAAACGTCGCCCACGCGGACCGACGTTCCGTCCACTCAGGGCACAATATTGGTGTACCGGATAAACCAGTCGCCCACCGCCATTCAAGGCCCGAAGCCCAACGATAAACTTGAGCATTTTGATCCATGGCTGTCAGCCGGAGACTTAGTCTTATAACGACCCGGGATTGGCCCGTAGCCCCCCATGGTATCGTAGTGTGCAGGCCTAAGACTTCTGTCGAGTTCTAGGCGCCCAAGAACTCATGACAGATAACCCGGATACAGTTCAGCCTTTGCCCGTTTCTCAAACAGTTAGTTCAATGCAAAGACTAATGCGGGTCGGCATCCCCTTTTTCGTTCGGCATGAGGCCTTTTGAAGAGCTCATCAAGCTCACAAATAACCATGCTGTCCCCGAAGGACTGGCTTCACAATCACAGGTTAACCAGGAGCTATCGCCAGTGGCACTCACTCTTGCCCGACGTTAGCGACAGAACTCACTTTCCATCTTTAGCCCAAACCTTATCGTTCATAGCATACAACACAAGCACTGAGTGGGTATTTTCCTGGACTTTCATTCCAGTACTTCCTACTACTATCCTTCACAGGCATAACCCACTGAGATTACAAGCATAGTCCTTTATACACGGAGTCTTCTCCAGTGTGCAACATAAAACATCACCAATCCAGATAAACATGTCCAGATGGGCTTCACACAGTATGTCTATTTCGTACTTCATGTTTCCAGATCTACATGCAAGATATTTTGAGGATCTCCAGAATCAACCCAAGGAATCCCTTACTAAGTCACCTTTCAGTGGGGGAAAACATATGCATATGCCAAATCAAGGACTTCACATGTCCAAGGAAGAAAGATCATTACCCTTGATGACCTCTTTGGATCCATGGACATCTAGCCGGTTGGAAAGCACCGCAGCGCCTTGCCTCCACAAATCTGGCCTCGGATCTCGATACGAAACTCTGAAGCTCCACCGGCGGCCGGATCTCTTTCTCCTCCTCCTTCCTCTCCCTTCTCTCTAGCTCTTTTAGAAAGAGAATGGCATAAGTTAAATGAGACTCACCGTCTCAATTTCGGCCTTAAAGCAGTAGGGATAAGCTTGGGCCATCAGATCCCAAGTGAAGGAAATGGACGGCCACAAATTTTCCACAAAGGTCTATTTTTGGGCTGACACGGCCATTGACATGCCCGTGTCACAGGCCGTGCACCTTAAGCGGCACACAACTGACTTACCCAGAGCAGGACATGGCCATGTGACACGCCCGTGTCACAGGCCGTATGCCCTGACACGCCTTCAGACACGCCCGTGTCTGCGGCCGTGTACCTCAGGCGGCACACACCCGATTCAACCTGAACTGGACACGACCATGTGACATGCCCGTGTCACAGGTCGTGTGCCCATATACACACTCGTGTCCTGCCCGTGTTCACAAGGCCTCAATATCTTGGCCAAAACCAGAGAAGGACATGGCCATGTGACACGCCCGTATCACATGTGACACGCCCGTGTCACAGGCCGTGTTCCCCACTCGAGGATCGTCGAGTACATTTACTCGAGTGGAGGTCGACGATCTAGAGGAGGACACACCCTCGAACACGCCCGTGTCGCAGGGTGTGTTCCCTCTCGAGAACTCGTCGAGTGCATTTCGTCGAGCACTCGACAGGTTGTTCAGCTAAATAGAGCAGGACACGGCTTGGGACACGCCCGTGTCCCAGGCCGTGTTGCCAAACCTTAAACCCAATCTTGGGATTTGCGGTGTTACACAGTTGGGATGCACATAGCTGTTCAGAACAGTGAAGGTTGGCTATTTGCTGGCCATTTTTAGAAATCTATAAATAGACTCAAGGGGATACCTCAAAAGGCATGCTTACTTGTGCCCCAGTCTTCTTGTGCTTTCTGAGGTACCCCCAACTCGACTTTTGGCTTGGGAGGGGAAGCACTCTAAGATCTTCCGAGTGTGTGAGGGACATCCACATCGAGCCCTTGGGTCTGTCCCCTGTTCTTTTTCCTTAGTCGTTTGGTTTGCGAGAGAGAAGTAAGTGTTCGATCACCCCTTCCCCAAGGGTGAACTCCACAGAGACCAAGTTTTTACTTTCAACATTTTTGGTGTGGTGAGAATGGAGAGTGTTCAACGCTGAAAATCTTCAACAGGCTCGATGACTGGAGGAGAAGGGAAAGGTTCAGATAGGGCCGACTCGCCACCCCCTCCCCATCTCGCTACGGTGGGGATGTTTGTAGAATTCAGGCAAGAGGTGCTCGTCCTCATCAGGTTCGAACTCTACGCGCTTGTCGAGTGCTCGACACTAGTTGTCCCAGTTATTGTCGCCCCGGCTCTAGGAGAGGATGCCCCAGCTCAGCATTCTGGTAAGGGGGTTACAGAGAAGGGGAGGGAGCGCAATCTCCCTGGGTGAGTGCTCTTCCTCGGGTTGGCGAGCGGAGGCTGGTTCGATGAGATGGGGGTACGAGACCCTCCGACTCGCCCAGCAGGGGGGATAGCCCCTTTAGCGAGTTGGTTTCTTCTGCCCCAGTTCTCGAGGGGTTCAAGGAGTCAAAGATGTCCTACTACACCGGGAAGGATTACTCGGTCCAGCACATCCAGTGGTTTGAGGATGTGGTGTCAATAAGGCAGATGTCAGATGCCTTCAAATGCAGACTATTCGCCATCACCCTCAAGGAGAAGGCGAGGGAGTGGTTCTACAAACTGCTGACCAACTCAATCTACTGCTTTGAGGACCTTCGTTGTCGGTTCATGTTGAGGTTCACTACTTCCAAGAAGAGGAAGGAGTCAGAATCCATGTTCCACATCAAGCAGGGGGTGAACGATACTTTGGGAAGCTACGTGGATCGGTTACATGAGGAGATCACCCAGGTCCAGGAGATGACAAGGCACACTCTGATGATGGCCTTCACCTTGGGGATGCAGCAAGGTTTCTTCAGGATGAAACTGAAGAGGGTGCTGCCTCTCTCCTACGATGAGCTGATGGAGAGGGTGGCGAGGGAAGTCAACGGGGAGGCATCAAACCCCGAGTTCGCGAAGAATTTGGCCAGGTGGGCCACGGAGGAGGATAAGGGGACAGGAGGTGGCCAAGGTCAGGAGATGAGGAGAGCCAAACCTTGATAGATGGAGCAGCAACAACAACATCAGCAGCAACCCAGGTGGGGGGGGGGATTAGGAGCCGAACAACCAACTTAGCTGGATGCAGCCATAGTGGCAAGACCAAGGCCGATAGAGAGGTTTCCACGGAGGAGACAATCTCCAGGGGGTCTAGGGTAAGTTCTACCCTCCAGGATGGAGGCAGGGACAGAGGCCCCCTCTCCCCGATCAGCATCAGGCTATGGAGATATCCATGCATAGGAGGAGGGGTCAGCAGAGGAGAAGGAGGGAAGTCAGGGTGGAGTTACCCTATTATGACTTCCACCAGGAAGAGGGGTACACTACGGCCACGTTCCCAGAGTTCCTCGAGTTGAAAGGAAACATGGAGCAGTAGTAGCAGCAGGACCGCCAGGGAGTACGGATCGATGAAGTCCTGCCTCGGGTTGAGGAGGACAGGTGTGAGGACCGGGCTGATGTTGGGGCCCGAGGCAGGATCAGAGTGATCTACGGGGGGTGGTGGGGGGGGGGGTGGGGGGGGGAGTTAAGGTTTCCTGAAAGGCAAGTCTCCACACCATGTACCGAAGGAGCGTTGACTCCACATCCCATACCCCACCTCCAGAGGAGAAGATCACCTTATCAAGGAAAGACATGTCAGATCACGAGGATCCCTTCTGTGACGCATTGGTCATCCAGACCGCGGTCAAGAATTTCACTGTCTCCTGAATCCTCATTGACAACGGGAGCTCAGTCAACGTCATCTTCAAGAAGGCGTTTGACGCAATGAAGGTGGAGGCTAAGAGAGTGTTGACCTCTGATGGGCCTCTGTTTGGATTCTCGGGAGAAAGGAAGGAGGTGGAAGGAGGAGTGAGGCTTCATGTCACTCTAGGGAGGGGGGCAGTCCCAAAACTACAGATTCATCATCATGGATGCCCCCAACAGTTACAACGCCATCTTCGGACGACGCCTCATCAGTGCCTTCTATTGCGTCCCTTCATATTTCCACCAATGCTTGAAGTTTAACGCCGAGGGGATCCAGGTCCGGGTCCGAGGAGACCCCAAGGTGGTGAGGGAGTGCTACGTCACCGCGGTGAACTCCATTTCTTGGCAGGTGAGGGGGAGTGCTACGTTACCGCGATGAACTCCATTTCTTGGCAGGTGAGGGCTGAGGAGATGGAGAGGAGGATGGAGGTGGCAGAGCAGGAGGAAAGAGGAGTGGAGGTGGAAGTGGAAGAGAACCGCGCCCAGTTGAGGGTGGAAGAGGAGATCCAGGAGGAGCTGGCCAAGGCAATGGTCGTGGAAGAGGCCGAGGATGTCCTTATCCTGGGAGAGGGGGACATTGGAGAATGGGGAGAGCATTCTCGTCTGTAGGCTGCGGAAGAGGTGGTGGAGATGGAAGTTCTCACCCTTGGAGGCAAGGTGGAGAAGGTGCACATCAGCAGGGGGCTAACCCCGGTGGACTAGGAGAGGATGCTGCATGCATCCAGAAGAACATGAACATCTTTGCTTGGAGCGCAGCAGAGATGCCAGGGATCGATACAGGCATTGCCTGCCATCGCTTCAACCTAGATCTAGAAGCTTGCCCCATCTAGCAGAAGAAGAGGTCCATCGCGGACAAGCTAGCTGAACCCATCAGGGAGGAGGTAGCCAAGCTCCTGAAGGTCGGCTTTGTATCTGAAATCCAATACCCCGGCTAGGTATCCAACATTGTAATGGTTAAAAAAGGAGGCGGCCAGTGTAGAATGTGTGTCGATTTTTCTTTAATAAATAAATTATGTCTCAAGGATTATTACCCCTTGCCTCGAATCGACACGTCGATTGACTCAACCGTCGATTTTCTTGTAATGAGTTTTTTAGATGCTTTTTCAGGTTATCATCAGATCGAGATGCACCCCCCCCCCCCGATTTAAAAGATGTCTCCTTCATCACTAGGGATGCGTGTTACTGCTATAAGATGATGCCATTTAGGTTGAAAAATATAGGGATGACATACCAAAAGATGATGGATCGGGTCTTTCAGGAGCAAAAGAGGAGGAACCTCGAGGTGTATGTGGATGATCTGATGATCAAGATCCGGGAGGTGGACTCCCACCTCCAGGATCTAGAGGAGATCTTCGGCACCCTCCGGAGATACATGATGAGGCAGAACCCCTTGAAATGTGTTTTCGGGGCCAGAAGAGGCAAGTTCTTGGGCCATCTTCTCACCCCCGCAGGGGTGGAGCCCAACCCTGACAAGGTCACGACGATCATGGAATTGGGGTTGCCTCGAAATACTAAGGAGGTCCAGTGGCTGACAGGAAAGTTGGCGGGGATGAGAGGTTCCTTTCCCTGGCTGGGGAGAAGTGCTGTCCCTTCTTCAAAGCATTGAGGGGAGGCAAAAAGTTCGAATGGTCTAAGGAGTGCGAGGAAGCATTCCAGGCCTTGAAGAGGCAGTTAGCTCAGGCCCCCCTACTCCAAGGGCCGAAGGAAGGGGAAGACCTATCCCTGTATCTTAGGGTTGGTAGCGAGGCAGTGATCTCTATCTTAGTTCAAGAAGAAGGTAAGAATCAGCTGCCCATATACTACATGAGCAGGGTCTTGAGGAAGGCGGAGCTCCGATATCCAATCTTGGATAAGCTGGCCTTTGCTCTGGTCATCTCGGCTTGAAGGCTCCGACCCTATTCCCAGGCACACTCCATTAGAGTGGTGATGGACTACCCCCTCCGCAACATCTTCGAGGGAGTGGAGCATTCATGAAGGTTGGCAAAGTGGTCGATAGAGTTGAGTGAGTTCGATATCTCCTTTGTCCCCCGCCTCTCGATCAAGGCCCAAACAATGTCCAACTTTCTCGCAAATTATGTGGTCGAGGTGGCAGAGGCAGAACTCACTCGTCCAATTCCCTAGAAGGTGATGGTGGACGACGTGCCGGTAAGACATTCCTTGGGGATGGGGTGATCTTGGAGAGCCCCCAGGGAACGTGGATCGAGCAAATGGTGGTGGTGCACTTCTCCATCACTAACAATCAGGTCGAGTATGAGGCGGTGATAGTGGGATTGCGCCTGGCCAGGGAGCTGGGACTGCATGATGTGGAGGTCCTCACTGACTCCATGGTAGTGGCTTCTCAGATCAGTGGGGAGTTTGAGACAGGGGAGCCTACTCTCCAGTTATACTTGGCAAAGGTGAAGGGGGTCATCGACATGTTCTAGACCTTCTCCATCCGATATGTACCGCGCGAGGAGAATGAGCAGGTTGATCAGCTGACCAAGCATGGTCCCCGAGTAGGGGGGGGGGGGGAGGTACCATCACTAACATGTTCCGTCCATCCATCGAGGAGGGGGAGCTGATGGAGGTGGACCAGCACCCCTCGTGGATGGATCCATTTACAACATTTCTATCCACAGGGGAGTTCCCGAAGGGGATGGATAAGAAGAAGTTCAAGCACAAGTTGACATATTATCTCATGCGTGACGGGCAGTTGTACAGGAAGAGCCTCTCGGGGATGTTGGCACGTTGTGTGGCTGAGAGGGAGGTCCAAATAATTTTGGAGGAGGTCCATTCAGGGGAGTGTGGAAGTAACTCGGGAAGCAGAATCTTGGAGGGAAGAATTATCCGACAGGGGTACTTCTGATCGACCCTAAGTCAGGACGTTGTGAAGTTCACTGGGAAATGCCACAAGTGTCAGTTGTTTGCCCCCTTACAACTTCAACCCGCTCAACGACTCAAGAGTATCAGGGCCCCCCCGGCCTTTCGCTATTTGGGGAATGGATTTGGTAGGACCTTTTTCCCAGGTTAGCGGATAAAGGAGGTTTCTGCTGGTGATGATCGACTATTTTTCTAAGTGGTTGGAGGTGAATGTGCTAGCTAAGGTGACCTCCCAATTAATCAGGAACTTCATATGAGGGAGATCATCTGCCGGTACGGCGTGCTCCAGGCCAGTGTCACGGACAATGAACATCAGTTCGCCAGCGCCGAGTTCATTAATTTCTACAGATAGCTCGGGATCGATCTCAGGTTCACATTGGTCCACCATCCCAGGAGCAACAAATAGGTGGAGGCAACGAACAAAATCATCGTCAACCTCCTTGAGAAGAAAGTGGAGAATTTGAAGGTTATCTGGGTGGAGCAACTTCCTTGGGTTCTTTGGGTTCTGAGAACCACTCCCAACACGGCCATGGGGGAGACCCCCTTCAAGCTCTCCCATGGATGCGAGGAAGAACTTTCAATAGAGTTCGAGGTCCGAATGCCTCGGGTGGTCAAGACAGAGGCAAGCAGGGAAGAATGACAAGCTGAAAACGAGGAGCTACGGCTCTCCCTTGACATGGTGGAGGAGCTGCGTGATCTCTCTGCCATCCGACAGGAAGAGGTAAAATGAAGAATGACTAAGTACTTTGACAAACACGTCGGGGTCAAACAGTTCGCGGAAGGGGACTTGGTCATGAAGAAGGTGGATGCGGCAGGGAAATCAGCGATAGTGGGCAAGCTCAACCCTAACTGGGAGGGCCCATACATTGTCCAGGAAGTTCTAAGGTCAGGTGGGTATTGTCTCCTAAATGTGGAGGGCGAGACCCTACGTCACACCTGTAATGTTAATGACTTGAAGTATTTCTATCCGTGAAAATATGTACGTCTGTTCCTTTAATGAATATGAAGTCCTTTTATGCTCCAACTTTTTTACAAATCAAGTCTGTGGCAAGTGGTCTTTATTAAGCTAAGTCCTGAAATGCTCCCGCTGTCAGGCTTCCACTTAGCTGGTAGGGCCGGAGGTTGGCTAATGGAAAAGTATTCATGCTCTGGAGTTAGGTCCCGAGACGCTCCCGCTGTCAGGCTTCCACCTGGCTGGCAGGGCCGGGATCCTCGAGTGATGTCGTCATGACCATGGAGGGTTGAGTCCGGTTGATGCTCAACACCTACCATCAGGATCTCACTAGATGATTGGGTCGGTGGTAGCGCCCTAAGGTTGACTGATGGAAAGTTTTCTCTCTCTGGGGTTAGCTCCTGAGATGCTCCTGCTGTCAGGCTTCCACCTAGCTGGGAGGGTCAGGATCCTCGAGTGACATTGTTATGACCCTAGAGGGCTGAGTCTGGTTGATGCTCAACACCCGCCGTTAGGCTCTCACCTAGTTGATTGGGCCGGTTGTAGTGCCCGAAGGTTGACTGATGGAAAGTTTTCTCGCTCTACGGTTAGGTCCTGAGACTCTCCCGCTGTCCTACTTTCACCTAGCTAGTAGGGCAGGGATCCTCGAGTGATGTCGTTATGACCCGGGAGGGCTGAGTCCGGTTGATGCTCAACACCCACCGTCAGGCTCTCACCTAGATGATTGGGCGGGTGGTAGAACCCGGAGGTTGACTGATGGAAAGTTTTCTCGCTCTGGGGTTATGTCCCGAGACGCTTTCGCTGTCAGGCTTCCACCTAGCTGGCAGGGTCGGGATCCTCGAGTGACGTCATTATGACCATGGAGGACTAAGTCTGGTTGATGCTCAACACCCGCCGTTAGGCTCTCACCTAGCTGATTGGACCGGTGGTAGCGCCTGGAGGTTGACTGATGAAAAGTTTTCTCGCTCTGGGGTTAGGTCCCTAGACGCTCCCGCTGTCAGGCTTCCACCTAGCTGGCAGGACTGGGATCCTCGAGTGACGTCGTTATGACCCTGGAGCCAATCAACACCAAGCATCTGAAGCTATCACAGATCGTTTTTGGCCGTCTCGGGGAAGAAGGGCCTTTACAGGTGAGCTGGGTACTCACGGGCCCGGCTCTGCAAATGATCCAGCTTAACTACCATGGGGTGAATGTCTAAAGGCAGGGTAAAGGGGATGGTGAGCTGAAGTCTCGGCATCTACTAAGGAATGCGAGGGGGGTGGTCCTTGGCGGTACATTTCCACCCACTTAAAATTTTACTTGACCTTTTTTAACAACTTCAGCTTGATATTGACGAGAAATTAGGATGCTCGCGGGCGAGTTGGGTGGTCGCGTGCCTAGCGCAGCGAGGAATCCGCCTTTCGACTATCCTGGGTTACCGATCTCACAAGGTCCCTCCGCGGGCATGAATCCTAACTCAATTACTGTAACACCCGCTATCCGTCGCATAATATATAGCAGTAGGTCCGGCCGGGGCCCGACATCATATACCATAGCTAGACCGGGCGGTTACTCAATGGAATACCATCTAACTAATATCCAACGTCCTACACAGAGTCATTAAGCGAAAGCAATTATTAAAAGTTGCAAAGTTAAAGAACCCAGCCACAAGCATGAATGTCCACTATAAAACCCAATATGAATGAAGTACGATACACAAGTACAACGGCCTTAAGGCCTTACAATTGTTTACTCAAAATTACATGTTTTGCAAACCTCGGCACGCAGGCCGGTCACACATGAATAAAGCAAGTAAACACTCAATATTTAGGCCTTCAAGGGCCGGCTCAGCAACTTGGGCTTTAGCCTACTATTTACCGCTCGGCTCCGTAGCACCTGTAAGCAACAATCCACCGCACGGTGGCAAACAAAAGCAACGGTTAGCTATGCTGACCAAATTATAACGATCCCGCCCCCATAATCGGAGCGGCGATGCTCTTTCCTTGCACTTTATTAGCATAATCAAGCATTAGAGTGAATAAACACTTCATCACAGGTATGGGCACACACGGTCTCACACCCCGTGCTCTCAGGGCACATTTTCGGTGAACCGGTCAACATCACGTCAATTCAAGCCATAGACGTCTCGGTCTCACCACCGCCACTAGGACGGACAATCTTACGAGCATTTTGTCTTTCCGGCATTGGTCACGTCATTCTAAGCCATAGATCGTCTAAGACCCTCCATCTATGCCAACGGTTCCTCCCGAACGACATAGAGCGGGTACGGTTCCGCCTAACCCGTTGCTCGCATCACAACGACAATTTAAGCCATATGTGTGGGTCAAACCTTCCCGAGTCCCAATCCGTTACACACTTTACATAACCCAGTTATGTATAAATTGGCTCCCTGGCCACCACGTTGACAGAATCACGCATCTGCCCAGTTTTTCCGGTGCACCTTGGAGTTAATCCCCAAGGCTCCTTGTTGCAATCTACAGAGTAGAAAACCCGAAAAACAAACATCCACACAGAGTCTTCTCCGGCCATTTATGCAATGCAACATCAGCGATCCAGACAAACTTGTCCAGGTAGGCTTCACACATCATGCATATATCCGTTCTCGATTACAGACTCTACATGTACACAACGGGGACTATTCATGTCTACCCGAAGGAACGCCTCAAACTCACCGCAAACTTGTGAGAGCGGGCTTCCTATGCAAAGGAAACGAGGACTTCACATGTCCTAGGATGAGAATCATTACCCTAGCATTTTTCCTTGGCGCCATGGAAACGTATGCGGATGGAAAGCACTGCAATCTCATTGCCTCCGTAGATCCGAAGTCGGCTTGCGATTTGGAGCCCAGATGCTCCGCCGGTAACCGAATCTAGCCTCCTTTCTTCTTCCTTGCTCTCCCCTCTCTCTAGACTTTAGAAAGAGACTAAGTGAAAGAAGTGAGGGATTTGAAACCCTATTCCCGGGTATATCCCATCAGGAACAACGCCCAGCCGTCGGATCCCAAAGTAAAGAAACGAATGACCATGATCCGGAGCTGAAATGCAAAATCTGGGCCGAACACGGCCTGTGACACGCCCGTGTCCTGGGCCGTGTTCCCCATTCGCCGTCGAAACTGACGCGTCCCAAAAAGCACACGGGCACCCGACACGCCCGTATTTGACCTGACATGCCCGTGTCATCCAGTACACGCCTGTGTTCCCGGGAGTGTTCCTCCATCAACACAGGACCAACACCAACCCGAGACACACACGGGTCTTGGACATGCCTGTGTCCTATTTTACACGCCCGTGTCAAACCCGAACACGACTGGGCTCCAGGCCGTGTTCACTGTCTCGACACTTCATCGAGCATAGTTCGTCGACCACCCGACACGGCCTTGGACATGCCTGTATCCTAGGCCGTCTTCCCTATTTCGACACTTCGTCGAGCGAAAAATCGTCGATTCCCGGGCAAATCGTCGACACGAGCTCGACATGCCCTGGGACACGCCCGTGTCTCAGGTCGTGTTCAATGCTCGACGATCGTCGACTCCAAAATTCGTCGAACTCTCGGCCAGATCGTCGACCCAAACACGACACGCCCTGGGACACGCCTGTGTCCCAGGTCGTGTGCCCCCTGCCAAATTCCAAACTTAGCTCAAAATGCCTCCCGTCGCTCTTTTGAGTTTCGGGGCGTTACAACTCTCTCCCTCTTAAAAGAATTTTGTCCTCAAAATTACATAAAGGAAAGATAATCATAAACTTAAACGGTACCTGAGTGAAACAACTCCGGGTACTCCTCAAGCATGGTCTGCTCTCGCTCCCAAAAGAGCTCTTCCCGACTGCAATTGTCCCAACGGACCTTGACCATCCCGATCTCTTTGTTGCGTAGCCGCTTGACTTCTTAGTCCTCAATTCGAACGGGCTTGACCTTCGTCGTCAACCCATTATCGACCGACACTTGATCCATCGCGATAACATACGAAGGCTCTTGCACCGCCTTCCGTAGCACCAATATATGGAATACATCGTGTAGACCACTAAGCTCCACTGATAGCTTCAACCGATACACTACTTCACCAATCCGCTCCAAAACCTCAAACGGTCCAAGGTACCTCGGGCTTAGCTTCTTCAATCGCCGCACCCGCGAGACACCCTTGAACGACTTAATCTTTAAGTACACCCAATCACTAACAGCGAACTCCACGTTCCTATGCTTGGCATTATAGTACTTAGCCTAGTGGTCCTGAGCGATTAGTAACCTCTCCCGAATGTTTCGCACCAATGAAGTAGCATCTACCACTTCTTGACGCTTGTACAACTTTGACTCGCCCGTTTCCAACAAAGACAACGACGTACAACATCTTCTACCATAAAGGGCCTCGGAGGGCGCCATTTGTATGCTTGCCTGGTAATTATTGTTATAGGCGAACTCCACTAAGTATAGGTGATCTTCCCACTGTTTCTCAAAGTCCAGGACGCACATGCGAAGCATGTCTTCCATCGTCCTATTGACCCTCTCAGTCTGCCCATCCGTTTGTTGATGAAAGGTTGTGCTGAAAATCAGCTTTGTTCCCAACATCTGCTGCACCAGCCTCCAATCATTGGACGTAAACCACCCATCTCGGTCACTCACGATGCTGCGAGGCACACCATGAAGTCGTACTATGTTATCCACATATAACTTCGCCAGTTTCTCCACGGGATCATCCTTCCTATGCGGAATGAAGTGTAACACCTTCGTTAGACGATCTACGACCACCCAAATGGCGTCATTCCCCTTTTACGACCTTGGCATCCCGTGCACAAAGTCCATAGTAATGTCGTCAAACTTCCACTCCAGAATAGGCAAGAACTTCAAGAATCCTCTCGGTTTTTGGCATTCCGCCTTCACCAAGGCGCATGTCTGACACTTCGCCACGTACAATGCCACATCCTTCTTCAGTCATGGTCACCAGAACAATATCTTCACACGGCGGTACATCTTCGTGCTCCCCGGGTGAATTGTGTACTTGGTATGATGCGCCTCGTACAATAATTCCACCCGCAAAGTGCCCACATTTGGGATGTGCAGACGACTGTTTTTCCAAAGCAATCCATCCACAACCTCATATTGGGAATTTGACCCATCCAAAGCCTCTATCATGAGCTGTTTCATGTTGCTATCCACATCCAAAGCCTGCCGAATCCGATCAGCCAGGCCATACTGAACTTCTGTCCAGTTCAATAGCGCTTCAGCACTCGACTGCTTGTGTACGCAAGAGATCTCCAACGCCTCCAACTCCCAAACAAACTGCTCGTCATGGACCAATAGCCAATTGGCTTGAGCTGGGGGCCGTCGACTCAATGCGTCCGCAACCGCATTGCCTTTCCCAGGCACATAATGGATCTTGAACGTGTAGTCCCCCAGGAACTTCATCCATCTCCTCTGTCTCATGTTTAGATCTTTTTGATCCAACAAGTATTTCATGCTTTTATGGTCGGTATAGATATCGACCCTCACCCCTGTTGGGTACACTGGAAAATGTGTACCAGATTTGAAGAAGCCTCACTCTACTCAATGATATGCATCAAGGTGTATTTGATGTGTTTTGAGTTTATACGTGCAGGATAAGTAACTGCAGGATTGCAGGAAAAATTCTAAGTCCATGTGTCGACACCTAGAGAAGCAGTGTCGACACTTATGAAGGCTTGTGTCGACACCTATATAAGCAGTGTCGACACTTATGAAGGCTTGTGTCGACACCTAGAGAAGCAGTGTCGACACTTGGAGTAAATTGTGTCGATACCAGGAAAGGCAGAGTCGACACCAGAAGAAAAGTGTCGACACATACAGGCAGTGTCGACACACTGTGAAGAATAGTTGACATAAATAGTGTCGACACTTAGAGGCAGTGTCGACACCTAGAGAAGCTTAGTCGACATCAAATGTGTCGACACCAGGAAGCTGTGTCGACACACTTAAGGCTTTGTCAACATCAACTGTGTCGACACACAGGACTTGTGTCGACACACAACAAGTTTCAACACAGTTAAAGTAAAGAAGTACTTGTGTCGACACAAAGGAGATGTGTCGACACTCAACAAGTATCAATAACAAAAGAAGTTATGTCTATACAAAGGAGATGTGTCGACACACAGCAGAATTTCAACTAAGTTTTAAAGAAGAAGTATTTGTGTAGATACACAGAATTAGTGTCGACACATTCAATAGAAGCAGTGTCGAGAAGCTGTTATAACAACAAAAGAAGTTGTGTCGATACCACCAAGGCATGTGTCGACACTTAGTTCACTTGTGTCGACACTTAGTCTAATTGTGTCGACACATAATGAAGAACAGTCTCGACACTTTCAGACAGAGACAGTATTTTCAAGAAGTGACTGGATGACTTGACAGCTGCCATTTCAGCCGGTCTACTGCAACTGTCAGAGCTGTCAGAAGTTCGTTAGAAACCGGATCAGCCGATTACCTTGGAGGAAGACTATTTAAAGACCTTTCTCTTTCAACATAAGAAAAGAATTGACAGAATCAATCAAGTATCAATTACAATAAAGGAGAGATCAGAAGATCTATCATTGAAAAATACAGATCCAGAGAAAACTGTAAATCAGTATTTTGAAGAAACTTCAGAGTTACTTGGAGAGAGAGAACTCCAGTAATTGAAGTCAAGAAAGAGACTTGTTTAATCAACTATCTTAAGAAGCAGGTTCTGAACCAAACTGCAAAGTAGGATCCAGATTTAATTCTCCATCTTAAGAAGTAAGTTTCCAGCCGGTCTACTTCAAGAAGATCAACTTTTACTGAGTTCAGACTCAAGAAGCCTTGAAGAAAGCAAAGACAAAGTTGATCTCAGTAATCAGTACTATCAAGAACTGATCAAAAAGGTTGCCCTCTTCATTCTCTCTAACAGAGTGGTGATCTAAAAACTTGTTATTATCTTTTTGTAGGATCCTAAGGGATCTGAGTTGTAAGCCTAAATTTATAAAGGCTGAGGTAGGGCTTTTGAGCCTGAGTGTAGGAGAATCAATTCTCTGAGTGTAGGCCTTGTTGGAGGCTGAGGTATGGATGTTTAGCCTGAGTGTAGGTCTTGTTAAAGACTGAGTGGTAGGGCTTTGTGCCTGAGTTGTAGGAGTGGGGACACTCTGAGTTGTAGGAACCTGTTTGGGGTTCTGAGCTGTAAGATCTAAGGATCTGAGGAGAAGTGCAGAAGTTAGGCCGAATCTAGTACACTGCTAGATAGGTGAAGGGGGAAAGTGGATGTACCCAGACCATGGAGAACCACTATAAACACTGTGTGCACTCTGTGAATGTTTGTTTCTGTGGTTGATGTGTTGTGATAGCTGTAGAATTTGCATTTGCTGCTTAAAGTACAAAACAGATTATCTGCCTTTTAAGTAAAAGAAAAATTACACCTATTCACCCCCCTCTAGGTGGTTAGACACATATTCTTTCAAGTGGTATCAGAGCCAGATTCCTCAAAAAGGACTTAACAGTATGAGTAAGATCCTGTAGGCAGATTCAGAACAAACAAGAATAAAGAAAATGAGTTCAAGTGAGAATCACAAAGAGCTGGGGTCCATGAAATTGCCAATATGTAGAAAAGAGATATTTGGCATATGGAAAGAGAGGGTCAGACTCTTTATGGAAGCTTCTGACCCAAGGATATATATTACAGTCAAAGAAGGCACATATGTGCCAATGAAGATATCCATTTTGGATGCAAATTAGAAGATTCCCAAGGACTTTTCTGAAATGACTAAAGATGAAATCATCCTTGCCACTATGGACAAGAGAGCCCAGAATATAATTGTAAGTGTCATTGATGATTCAACATTTCAGAACTTAATTCATTGTAAAACCTCTAAAGAAATGTGGGACACATTAATAGTCTATATGGAGGGATCAGAAGAAGTAAGACAAGATAGGAAGTCAATGTTAAATCAAGAATATGAAAGCTTCAGACAAGGAAAGTCTGATAGCATTACAGAATGTTACAAGAAGTTCTATAGGATAGTTAATGAGTTGATGTCCTATGGAAGAGACTTCAACAACTATGAGCTGAATGACAAGTTCTTAAGACCCCTGACTAAGGACTGGGACACCAAAATTTGTGCCATTAGGGAAGTGGCAAAACTTACTGATATACCTCCTCTAACTTTGTTTGGAAAACTGTTATCTTATGAGATGCAGTTAATGGCTAGAAAGGAGGAAGAGAAGAATACTAGAGTGGAGCACAAGGAAAAGTCTGTGGCCTTCAAGACTGAAGTCACTAAGAAGTATAGAAACAAGTCTCCATCTGCACATATAATAATTGCTGAGGGTATCACATATAATTCAGATAGCAAGAATTCTGATAGCAGTGAAAGTGATGAAGACTTTGCTGCTTTTACTAGGCACTTTCAAAAATTTCTAAAGAAGAGGCAGTGGAGGTCTAAGCCTTCCACTTCTCAGTCAAAAGATGACTACTAACAGAAGAGAAAGTCATCCAGGAATGATAGAAGCAAGTCCAAGCCAAGCAAAGCTACATCTTCAAAGATTGTATGCTATTGCTGCAATAGACAGGGACATGTAGTGGCTGACTGTCCTGAAAAGAGGAAGGAGACAACTGACAAAAATAAGACTCAGGTTAAGAGCAAAAAGGAAAAGTCCTTTGTTGCTAAGAAAGACAAGAGTCTGACAGATCAGTCATCTTCAGAAACAGAATCAGAAGCTGAAGCCTACATTGGATTATTTGCTGAAGAGGAAGAAGATGAGTTCATGCAGCTAATGAACTCAATTTATGAGCATGAGGACCATCAGTGCAAGGGACTGATGGCTTTATCTGAAGGAGACAAGAACCAGGATCAGCCTGGACCAAGTAAGGTACAAAGTTGTTCTTCTAGTTCAATTTATAGTACTGAGTTAGAGTCAGATACATCTGCATCAAGTGATGTGGGTTGGTCTGAATCTGAAGAAGATATTCATCAGTTAATTGATGAATATAGGGACTTGTTGCAGGCCTTGAAGAAAAGCAAAACCTTGGCCAAAACTCAGGCAAAGGAGATTGCTAGTCTTAAATTGGCTGCTGCTGATTCAGACAAGTTGTTAGATCAGAAACTGAATGAGATAGCCAGACTGAAAAACATTACTGTTATTCAGATGGGTACTATTACATTCAAGAATGATCAAATTAGAAATCTGTATGTTAGACTTCAGAAAGAGAAAAGATAGTTGCTAGTTTTTCTAAACCTAAATCTGTTTTATCCTTGATAGATGAGTTTGTACCTCAAAAGGGTAAGGCTGGATTAGAGTTTAAAAAACCTTCTTGGACTGCAAGGTCCAAATCTAAAGGCAAAGCCCCAGCACAAACCAAGAAGCCTGCTGTAGATAATTCAGCAAGGGTAGTACCTAAACAAAGGTACAACAGGTTTGAGTGCTGGTGTTGTGGCAATATAGGCCACTTTGCCTTAGATTGTTGGCACAATTCTAGTGTCAAAGAGAGTAGCAAACTGCCTGCTAGAAGAGCTACAGGTAGTTTTGTCAAAGGTCAGACTAACTTGCACCAAAGACCCAAGAGTTATTTGGGTTCTAAGGTTAAGTAATCTGTTTTGCAGGTGAGTCCAAGTGGCCATGCCCCTATATGGTACTTGGACAGTGGATGTTCCAGGCACATGACTGGAATAAGGGGGTTGCTGAAGGACTACACACCTATCATGGGTGGCCCTAAAGTAACCTTTGGTGGTTCAGAAAAAGGGATCATCAAAGGCTTTAGTAACATTTCTAGTAATCAGATTACTATCACTCAAGTGGCCTATGTAAAGGGTTTGAAACACAACCTCATTAGCATAAGTCAGTTGAGTGATATAGGATATGACATCTCATTTATCAAGAATGGTTGTCATATCAAAATGTCAAGTGATCAAAAGATCATTTTGACAGGGTATAGAAAAAGGAATGTTTACTGTCTTGACTTTGTGTGTGAGAACAATGTTTCTACTATTTGTCTTGTAGCTGATGAGAGAGTCTCTCATTGTGTCAAATGGCACAAGAGGCTGGCCCATCTAAATTAAAAGACTATTGGCCAACTCTTTAGCAAAGAGTTAGTGAGGAATGGTCCTCAAGTTAAGTGTATAAAGGATGGGATATGCTCAGCTTGTCAAAAAAGCAAGCAGACCAAATCCACCTTTTATAGCGTTGAAAATAAGGATTCTGTGAGGTGTCTATACCTCTTGCATATGGATCTTTTTGGTCCTATGCCAGTTCACAGTCTAGGTAAGAAGGTCTACACATTTGTGATAGTAGATGACTATTCAAGATATTCCTAGGTGTTCTTCCTAAAACAAAAATCTGAAACCCCAAGTATCTTATATAGTTTTGTTAAATAAATTCAGAATGAGTTGGACAGTACAGTGGTCAAAATCAGAAGTGACCATGGCACTGAATTTCAGTCTGACAGTATGACAAAACTGTGTGAAGAATTTGGGATTTTTCAGGAATTTTCCTCACCTAGAACACCACAGCAAAATGGTATTGCTGAAAGTAAGAATAGAATATTGATAGAGGCTGGTAGAACTCTATTGAGTGCCACATCTCTCCAGAGTATTTCTGGGCTGAGGCAGTAAATACTGCATGCCATGTGATCAATAGGGCTACTATCACCAAGAGCCACAAAAAGACTCTATATGAGATTGTGAAGGGCAGAAAACCAAATTTATCCTATTTTAGGATCTTTGGTTGCAAGTGTTATATACTTAACAATGGCAAGTCTTATCTAACCAAGTTTGCTGCAAATCTCAAGAGAGGATCTTTGTTGGGTACAATAACAATAGTAAGGCTTATAGGGTCTACAACTTGATTACTCAAGTTGTAGAAGAGTCTATACATGTAGTTTTTGATAAAACAAGGCTCATTAACAGTGAATTGCCAAGTAGTGTTTGCAGTTCTACAGGTATAACTGAGAGGATGGACAAGCTTACCATTGCAGAAGATTCTACTACAAGTCAGTAAGTGGAAAATGGTGGCTGCTGTACAGGGGGAGTACAAGACTCTCTAGATGTAGAAGAAAACCAAGAGGTGCAGCTTGGTGAAGAGGATGGAGGGGTTCAACCTGAAGAAAGACTACCTCCAGCAAATAGACACTTAAAGGATCATCCAGCCAATCAGATAATTGGTGATCCTAGACAAGGAGTGCAAACAAGAAGCAGGAATCTGAACACTGTTCTTTGCTCCAGCTTCCTATCCCAAGTGGAACCAAAGAAATTTGAAGAAGCAGTTCTAAACCCTCATTGGATTGATGTCATGCAAGAGGAGCTGAATCAGTTCAGGAGGTGCAAGGTCTGGAAGCTTGTTCCTAAACCTAAAGACCACAATATCATTGGAACAAAGTGGATCTTTAGGAACAAATTGGATGAGAATGGAATCATCATAAAGAATAAAGCTAGACTTGTTGCAAAGGGATATAGGCAGGAGGAAGGTATTGATTTTGATCAAACCTTTGCTCCAGTAGCAAGACTGGAGGCAATCAGAATGTTCCTTGCTTATGCAATATATCAATGGTTCAAGGTATTCCAAATGGATGTGAAATCAGCATTCCTGAATGAAAATTTAAAGGAAGAAGTCTATGTAGAGCAGCCCTTAGGTTTTGTTGATCCTCTCAAACCTGATTATGTTTATAGACTTAGGAAGGCATTGTATGGGTTGAAACAAGCCCCAAGGGCTTGGTATGAAACCATGTCAAGTTTCCTCATTGAGAACAAATTCTCAAGGGGGAAAATAGACAAGACTCTATTTCTTAGGGAATCTAAAGGTAAGATAATCCTAGTCCAAATATATGTTGATGACATAATATTTGGGTCTACTGAAAGTAATCTTTGCAGGAAGTTTGCAAAACTTATGCAAGGAAAATTTGAAATGAGCAGTATAGGGGAACTTAAGTTCTTCTTGGGTCTCCAAGTTAGACAGACTGAAGATGGCTTGTCCATATGCCAGTCTAAGTTCACCCTAGAGTTAATAAAGAAGTATGGTATGGAATCATCCACTATCATGAGAACTCCTATGTGGTCAAGTGTGTCTCTAAGCAAAGATGATGCAGGGAAACCTGTAGATGAAACTTTGTATAGAGGGATAGTTGGCTCCCTATTATATCTGACTGCTAGTAGACCAAATATCATGTATGCAACATGTGTCTGTGCTAGGTACCAAGCATGCCCTAAAGAATCTCATCTGACTGCAGTCAAAAGGATTTTGAGATATCTTAAGAGCACACCTTATCTAGGCCTTTGGTACCCTAGGAATGGAGATTTTCTACTAACAGGTTATTCAGATGCAGATTTTGCAGGTTGTAAGGAAGATAGAAAGAGTACTACAGGAACCTGTCAATTTCTAGGAGGAAGGCTGATGTCATGGAGCAGTAAGAAGCAGACTAGTGTGGCAATCTCCACAGCTGAGTCAGAGTATGTGGCAGTAGGAAGTTGCTGTACACAGCTATTGTGGATTCAACACCAGCTAGAAGACTATGGTATTCAGGTAAGTAGAACACCTTTGTTTTGTGATTCTACAAGTGTCATTTCTATTACAAATAATCCTGTCTCACATAGTAGGACTAAGCACATAGAAATTAGATACCATTTTCTTAGAGAACATGTAGAGAAAGAAGACATTTCACTAGAATATGTTAAAACAGATAATCAGATTGCTGATATGTTTACTAAGCCCCTAGATGAAACCAAATTCAATAAGTTTAAAATTGAATTAGAAATGTTAAACTTAGAATAGTTTCATAAAATTGGCTAAGTAAAATGGTGTCGACACAAGTAGTTATCTGTGTCGACACATAAAAGTGGTGTCGACATTCCAGAGAAATGGTGTCGACACATCTAAGAAGTCAGTGTCGACACTTCAGAGAAATGGTGTCGACACATCCAGAGTAGGTGTCGACACATCCAGGGTGGTGTCGACACTTAGGTTTAACACTAATTTCGTCGAGTAGAGTTTTGACTAATCGTCGAGCTGAGATGTATAAGTGTCGACACATATATTCTGTCGACTATATTTATGTCGACACATAATTGTCGAGACATTAGAAGTAAGTGTCGACACTTTTCAACAGTGTCGACACATTTAGAGTATTTTGACGTGTCTTTTCACCTTCGATTTTAGAAAGGTATAAATAGGTCTTCAACATTGTTTGTCGACACGCTCTCCATAGTTTCGAGACCAAACTTGTGTGTCGACATCTCTCTCCTCTAAATTCAAGATTTCTCAAAACCCTAATGGCTCCCAAGCTAGAAGAGAACATCAATGAAGGTTATGAGCTAGTACGATATGCCAAATAAGAGCAGGGAGCGAAATGTCATAAGAAAAAGCCACCGCTGAAGCCTTATATGAAAAATCCGAACCGGTTAACCCAGCCACACAAATAGCACCAACCAGCCAACCCAGCTCACCAAATATAACCAACCAGCCAACCCAGCTCACCAAATAGCACCAACCAGCCAACCCAGCTCACCAAATATAACATTACCACATAGAATTAAACCCGCAGCACTAGCAAATCAAGCCAACCAGCCAACCTTTAAATTTACAACATATATGTACAACTAAACAAGTCATGCGACAATATTATGTGCTGTCCACATCATAAAAGCAACAAAACAAAATGTTACAACGATAATAAGTAACTCTCAATACACATCATAACATATGCAGAGGAAGAACTTGCACGACGCCGAATCATAGCTCATGGCGACGCCGATTCATAGCTCATGGCAACGCCGATTCAATATTGCTTACCTCTCTTTTCATCATCGGGGACGTTACCTGTAATAAATTAATTTTCGTTACACATGAGCATATAAGTGATTATTTACTGCAACATGACATAATATTACATACCAAAAATATGTGCGTCACAATTCCCCCCTCCTTAAAAATTTTCGTCCCCAAAAATCATTCTTCCATATTATCAAACAGTACAGGAAAAAGATTTCGCATTGCATCTTCACGTTCCCACGTCGCTTCGTGCCTAGGGTGACCCTTCCACCAAACTAGCACAAACGTCACGTTTCGATTTCTTAACTGTTTGCTTTGCCGATCTATAATCTGATATGGTTCCGTCGGGCTAGAGAGATCTGGTTCAATTTGTATATCTGTGGTTGCAACAATCGTTTCAGGGTCACGAACATACTTCCGTAATGCTGACACATGAAATACATGATGCAACTTTTGCAACTCTATTGGTAGGGTTAGAGTATCTAGTTTCAGAGCCAATCAAGATTTGGAAGAAGGAGGTACTCGAATTCTTTAGTGCAGCTACCCTTGATGAAACTGGACTCAAGATTAAGTCCACAGTTCATGGGGCAAAAGTAAAACTCACCCAGAAAAGTCTAAGAAAAGTTCTACATCTACCAAGAACTAAAGAGGAAGAAGATGTCCCTGCATCCAAGACAAGGGAGGCACTGCAATGGTGTGGATTAGATTCAAACATGAAGATTGAATCAGTTTTTAACAGGAAAGGCATGAACATGCAAGGCAAGTTCTTGTCCGAAGTAGTATGAAAGGTGATTATGTGCAAGCCTGGTGGGCATGATAGAATATCAGCTCACATGTTTAGTTTAATGACTAGAATCATTTTCAAGCTCAAAACTGATTGGTCAGCAGTGATGTTTGACAAGATTAAGGCAAGTCTGAAGAAGCCCAATCTGGGTAGGATTATGAGTTTGTACTTAGTTGGAATTTATCCAGAAGTGATGAACCAAGCTACAGGTTCTAAGATAAATCACATGAGGAGAATGAATGTTAGGATTATCTCAAGGTGGGATAGGGTGTTGACAAAGGACATGCCTACTCCAGAAAAGGGAGTTCCTCAATAGAAGAAGAAGAAGAAGAAGAAAGCCATAGTGGCTTCAGACTCCTCCAGTAGTTCAAAGGAACAAGTAGTTTTCAGTTAAAATGAGGAAGAAGCTGATGTTACTGGAAGGTCACCTGTAAGAATTGAAGATGCACAGAGGCAGGGGGAGCTACCATCTGCTAGCCCCATTCACCTGGATACACTCCAAGGGGAGCCTCAACATGTGGATGACCCAACTCACTTAGACAGTGAAAGGGCAACACAAACAATTCTTGAGGTAATCAATGAAGTTAATCAATCAATTTTTCATATTGAGGATGAAGTATTAACTGAGTCTTTAATTGATGTTGATCATCAAACTCAATTGCATAGTCAACCACAAGATGCTGTCATGGAAGACACATCAGTTTCTGATAATGCTCCTGAGATAAGAAAATCTTCAGTCCCTACTCAACATGAGTTTACTCTAGAAGAGCTGTTCCCTGATTTGGTATAGACTGATTTTGAAGGAGAAAAAGCATTTTTTGAGGGGGAGCAGGTAGATCTTGAGGGGGAGCATGTTAGGTCTCAGGAGGAGACTGCAAGAAATGAGAATGAGGAACAAAGGACACAGGGGGAGCTACCAAGGACTGAGAAGGAACTGCCTCCTTGTCCTAAAGATAGAGTAGACATTGCCAGTATTTCTGCTTCTGAAGATGAAGAAGCTGCTCAAGCTAAGAAGAGAAAGCTTATGGTCTTCAAAAGGAGAAGCCAGACCTACAAGAAAGCTTTACAAACTGTTACTCCACAACCTGCACCAACTACTGATTACAGTTCATTACTGGTGGCTTTGCAAATAAAATTGGATGAGCAAAGAAAAGCTATGGAAACATATATGGATGAGCATCATAAGGAGTTACAATTTTTCTTGGCTCAAGATATAAAGTCCATAATATTTGAAGTAAATCAAAATAAAAAGGAAATGACTGACTGCTTTCACAAAGGGGGAAATGCTGTGGTTTTCCTAGCCAAACATCAAGAGCAGATCAAGACTCAGGTTGATGACATAGCTCTCAAGCAAGGATATGTCTTAGAAAATCAAATAAAAATGAATGAAAACTTGTTTGAATCACATAATGTGATTGTTACTGAAATGAAAAATATAGCTACTGCATAGACTGCAGTAAGTGCTACAGCCAAAGCAGAATTTGATAAACAATTACAAGAAAGCCTAACTGGTGTTAAAACTGCAATTGAAGATTCTCAAAAGGCTATTACTGCACAGCTCCAGAAGTTGAAGCCTTTTTATAAAGATGGTGTTAACTATCTGAATGCTCAGATCAGATTTCAGAAGGATGATCTTAGGGATCATATAAAAAGAGAAGTCATAAAGGGGGAGAGGGTATTAGTCAAAGCAGGCTCTGACCATGCTAAATGGATTTCCAACAACATCATAGCCACCCTTGGATATCCACCCTTGTGTGATGATGATAATGTTGCTGAATCTGGTATAAATCCTGCTATTTTTGGAGGTGAGCAAGTTGAAGTTGCACAAGTGATTTACCCTCCAACAGATTTTGAGATGATACATCAGGAGATACAATCTATGTATAGCCCTCCAGAAGGTGCTCCAAATGTGATCATAGAGAAAGTAGATAAGCATGTACCTGAGGAAGTATTGACTAAAGAGCAAGAAGCTCAACTGTCTAAGAAGAGATTTAGAGAACAGGCTGAGTTAAAGCCTGATTTTGAACAGTGGAGCCCAACTTCTAGAAATATTATACTGCCTGCTTGGAAGGCTGCAAAGGATAATTTTCTAGAGAGGGGCAAGTGGTACTCTGAGCAAGAGTGGAGAAAACATGAAGCCCGACAAGAAACCATAGTACAATATAGAAGAAGGGCTAAACTGGGGAAGCTACCTCCTAATGCACAGGAGCCTAGCAAGTATTTCCCTAAGACATATCATTATTTTGAAAGACAAAAGATAAGGGCTGAAGAGCTGAAAAAGAAAGATCTAAAGGGAAAGAAGCCTGCTTATGACTCTGATGTTCCTGTTCAGGCCAAGTTTCAATCTGGAAAAGGCATTGTCATCAAGGAGTCAGAGCAACATTAGTTTAGATTTTCTTAAGTTTACATCTTTGTAATCTTTTGTATTAAAATCTATGTAAACCTTTGTTAAAGATAGTATTGGAAGTTCAAACAAAACTATAATGATGCTCATTGTGTTAGCATAATTATTCTATGAAGATTGTTTATGCATGTTTTGTTTAAATATTTACCATGTCATATAAAGCTGTTATACATCATATTGTGTATTTGTTATGAATGGTGTATATCATTGACTAAGGGTTATGACTTCTCCAAATATGGGGAGATTGTTGGGTACACTGGAAAATGTGTACTAGATTTGAAGAAGCCTCACCCTACTCAATGATATGCATCAAGGTGTATTTGATGTGTTTTGAGTTTATATGTGCAGGATAAGTAACTGCAGGATTGCAGGAAAAATTCTAAGTCCATGTGTCGACACCTAGAGAAGTAGTGTCGACACTTATGAAGGCTTGTGTCGACACTTGGAGTAAATTATGTCGATACCAGGAAAGGCAGAGTCGACACCAGAAGAAAAGTGTCGACACATACAGGCAGTGTCGGCACACTGTGAAGAATAGTTGACATAAATAGTGTCGACACTTAGAGTCAATGTCGACACCTAGAGAAGCTTAGTCGACATCAAATGTGTCGACACCAGGAAGCTGTGTCGACACACTGAAGGATTCGTCGACATCAACTGTGTCGACACACAACAAGTTTCAACACGGTTAAAGTAAAGAAGTACTTGTGTCGACACAAAGGATATGTGTCGACACTCAGCAAGTATCAACAACAAAAGAAGTTATGTCGACACAAAGGAGATGTGTCGACACACAACAGAATTTCAACTAAGTTTTAAAGAAGAAGTATTTGTGTCGACACATAGAATTAGTGTCGACACATTCAATAGAAGCAGTGTCGAGAAGCTGTTACAACAATAAAAGAAGTTATGTCGACACCACCAAGGCATGTGTCGACACTTAGTTCACTTGTGTCGACACTTAGTCTAATTGTGTCGACACATAATGAAGAACAGTCTTGACACTTTCAGACAGAGACAGTATTTTCAAGAAGTGACTGGATGACTTGACAGCTGCCATTTCAGCCGGTCTACTGCAACTGTCAGAGCTGTCAGAAGTTTGTTAGAAACCGGATCAGCCGGTTATCTTAAAGGAAGACTATTTAAAGGTCTTTCTCTTTCCACAGAAGAAAAGAATTGACAGAATCAATCAAGTATCAATTACAATAAAGGAGAGATCAGAAGATCTATCATTGAAAAATACAAATCCAGAGAAAACTGTAAATCAGTATTTTGAAGAAACTTCAAAGTTACTTGGAGAGAGAGAACTCCAGTAATTGAAGTCAAGAAAGAGACTTGTTTAATCAACTCTCTTAAGAAGCAGGTTCTGAACCAGACTGCAAAGTAGGATCCAGATTTAATTCTCCATCTTAAGAAGGAAGTTGCCAACCGGTCTACTTCAAGAAGATCAACTTTTACTGAGTTCAGACTCAAGAAGCCTTGAAGAAAGCAAAGACAAAGTTGATCTCAGGAATCAGTACTATCAAGAACTGATCAAGAAGGTTGTCCTCTTCTTTCTCTCTAACAAAGTGGTGATCTAAAAACTTGTTATTATCTTTTTGTAGGATCCTAAGGGATCTGAGTTGTAAGCCTAAATTTATAAAGGCTGAGGTGGGGCTTTTGAGCCTGAGTGTAGGAGAATCAATTCTCTGAGTGTAGGCCTTGTTGAAGGCTGAGGTAGGGCTGTTTAGCCTGAATGTAGGTCTTGTTGAAGACTGAGTGGTAGGGCTTTGTGCCTGAGTTGTAGGAGTGGGGACACTCTGAGTTGTAGGAACCTATTTGGGGTTCTGAGCTGTAATATCTGAGGATCTGAGGAGAAGTGCAGAAGTTAAGCCGAATCTAGTACACTGCTAGATAGGCGAAGGGGGAAAGTGGATGTACCCAGACCTTGGGGAACCACTATAAACACTGTGTGCACTCTGTGAATGTTTGTTTCTGTGGTTGATGTGTTGTGATTGCTGTAGAATTTGCATTTGCTGCTTAAAGTACAAAACAGATTATCTGCCTTTTAAGTAAAAGAAAAATTACACCTATTCACCCCCCTCTAGGTGGTTAGACACATATTCTTTCAACCCCATACAAGTAGTGTCTCCACAGCTTCAAGGCAAAAATCACGGCCTCTGACTCCAAGTCATGGACCGAATAATTCCTCTCGTGCACTTTCAGCTGTCTCGAGCCATACGCTATCACACTTCCATGATGCAGCAGCACACAACCCAAGCCACTGCCCGAAGCATCGCTATAGATTTCAAAACCTTCGGTCCCACTCGGCGAACTCAACACAGGCGTCGTGGTCAACCGACACTTCAACTCCTCAAAAGCTCGTATGCACTCCGGCATCCAAATGAACTTATGCTCCTTCCTCGTCAAAGTCGTGAGGGATAACGCTATCCGCGAGAAGTTCTCCACAAAGTGCCTGTAATAGCCGGCAAGCCCCAAAAAACTCCGGACTTCCGCTGTCGTAGCAAGCACATGCCACTCTCATATCGCAATAATCTTCGCTGGATCCACCGCAATGCCCTCTCCACTGACTATGTGACCAAGGAACGCCACTGAAGACAACCAGAACTCGCACTTGGAGAACTTGGCGTACAATTGATTTCTCCTCGGCGTCTCCAACACCAAATGCAGATGCTTGAAGTGATCCTCCTCACTCTGCGAGTACACTAAAATGTCGTCGATGAAGATGATCACAAAGTGGTCCAAGTACTCCTTGAAAGTCTTTTTCATCAAATCCATGAACACCGACGGCGCATTCGTCAGCCCAAACGGCATGACCGTAAACTCGTAATGCTCGTATCTTGTACTAAAAGCTGTTTTGGGGATATCACTCTCCCTTATCCTCAGCTGATAGTATCCAGACTTGAGATCCAACTCTGAGTACACCGTCGACCCGACTAACTGATCAAACAGATCATCAATCCTCGGGATCGGGTACTTGTTCTTCTCTGTTAGCTTGTTCAATTCTCGATAATCAATACAAAGTCTCAAGCTTTCGTCCTTCTTCTTAACAAAGAGGACCAGTGCGCTCCAAGGTGACGAACTTGGACGCACATACCCCTACTCCAACAACTCTTGTAGTTGAACCTTCAGCTCTACTATTTCCTTAGGCGCTAGCCGATACTGAGAGCGTGACACGGGTTTCGCACCTGACACTAGCTCAATCGTGAAATCAATCTCCCGTTGAGGCGGGGCTCCAGGAAGATCGTCAGGGAACACATCAGGGTACTCTGATATCATTAAAATACTATATAACGTAGGCTTAGGCTTTGCAACCTCCGCTAGTGTGAAAAATAGCTCTGCTCCAGCACGAACCGTCTTCACCACCTGAAGAGCAGACATTAGAGTCTTGCTCGACCCTTTCAAGCCTGTAAAAGTCGTCTCACGACCTGTTCCTAACTTGACTTCCTTGCGACCGCAATCAATAAAAGCTTGCTGCTCCGAGAGCCAGTCCATGCCAAATATTACGTCGAACTCCACCAACGGTAGTAACAACTCTAGCAAATGGAACTCCTGACTCTCAATACGAATCTTAACGCCACAGATTCTCTCCGCGCGCATCGAACACCCATTCGGAAACAACACATCCAGTTTATCCTTCGCCATCGAAGAAGGTACCCCGATGCGCGATATGAACACTTCGGACAAAAAGGAGTGTGAAGCTCCAGTATCAAAGAGTGCTCTCGCCGGATAATTACAAATCAAAACAAATCCTAAACAAGCAGTGATAAGGTAATACGCGCATAACAAGTATAAAATAATTTGACTTGCTATAAATTTAAATCATACCTGTCACCACATCCGCTTGTTTAATGGCTTCCTATTGGCCAAGATTACAAACTCTTGGTTGAGTCGGAGCATAATGGGACGTGGTTGACTCCATCGCCTTGCCCTTCTCTTTATATGTTGCTTCCGGCTTCCTTTCGGACTTGGGACGTCCGCTCCAGCAGTCGTGGGCAAAGTTCCCCGGCTTTCCACAAGTAAAACATGCACCCGGGGTCCGACCTGTAGTCGCCCCAGAAGCACCGGAAGACGGAGCTGAACCCAAAGTCCTAGCCTTCTTAAAGAACTTACGGTACCCAGACTTTGAGGTAGTCGGCACCTTGAACTCAGACTTCTTATCACCAAAGATTTTCTTTGCTTGTACATTCTTCATATCCTTTTCCAAAGAGTGGGCTGTGTTGACCAGGGTCACGAAACCCTACGTCATAGGCCCCGAGAGCAGTAGCCTTAAGTCATCTCTTAGTCCTTCGTAGAAACGGTTTGTCTTACGCTCCTCATCCGTGAACGTAAAGCTAGCATACCGACTCAACCGAGTAAACTCGTGGAGATACTCATCCACGCTACTCTCTCCTTGCACCAACCTTTGGAAATCATTCTCCAAAGCTATCCGCTGCGTTGAAGGGAGGTACGTTGCCAAGAACAATCTCGAGAACTCTTCCATCGAGACGTCTGTCAGTTGTCTTCCTCTCAAGAGATGCAGCTCTAGACCTTCCCACCACAGCCTCGCATCCCCGTTCAACAGGAATGTAGCTATAGTGGTCATCTGCCACTCCTCTGTTTCAGTAGCTGTCAGGACTCTCTTCACTCGGGAGAGCTAGTCTTCAGCTTGAGATGAGGTTCCCAACCCCGAGAACACAGGAGGATTACAGCTCATAATGTGCTTGAGCTGCCTTTCAGTTGCTCGCCTCGGCACCAAAGGCTCCACCACTACCTGCTCCACTCTTCTCGGTTCATCCCTTTGAAGCGGTACCTGCTCCATCGTAGGAACGGGTTGCTGCATTCGCCTTGCAGGCTGCCCATTGATCATGGAAAACACTGCTTTGGCAACCAATCGTATGGTTTCAGTTGATGGAGGTGTTACAGGAGCATCGTTTGGTGCACTACTAGCTTCAGAAACTCGGCGTTCTGACGGCCCAACACCGCTTCTGGTCACCTATAGTTATACAAAACACCGTTAAGCGACCATACAAAGTTGCAACAAGCAATTATAGGAACACGCATGTTCTGCAAACACGTGTACTTTCATTCCTAGGTGGACATTCATGGGTTCTTTTGATGTTATAATGATGACGCACACACAGGTGCTCACCACCCCTTAAAAAGAATTTGTCCACGAATTCAGTTTAAGCCCAACCGAAACTAGTAGTCTGATACCAAATTGTAACACCCCCTATCCGTCGCATAGCATATAGCAATAGGTCCGGCTAGGGCCCGACGCAATATAGCACAGACAGACCGGGTGGTTACTCAATGGAATAAGATCCAACTAATATCCAACGTCCTACACAGAGTCATTCTAGCGGAAGCAATTATTAAAAGTTACAAAGTTAAAGAACCCAGCCACAAACATGAATGTCCACTACAAAACCCAATAGGAATGAAGTATGATACACAAGTACAACGGCATTAAGGCCTTACAATTGTTTACTCAAAATTACATGTTTTGCAAACCTCGGCACGCAGGCCGGTCACACATGAATAAAGCAAGTAAACACTCAATATTTAGGCCTTCGAGAGCCGGCTCAGCAACTTGGGCTTTAGCCCGCTATTTACCGCTCAGCTCCGCAGCACCTGCAAGCAACAATCCACCGCACGGTGGCAAACAAAAGCAACGGTCAGCTATGCTGACCAAATTATAACGATCTCGCCCCCATAATCGGGGCGACGATGCTCTTTACATGCACTTTGTTAGCACAATCAAGCAGTATAGTGAATAAACACTTCATCACAGGCATGGGCACACACGGCCTCACACCCCGTGCTCTCAGGGCACATTCTCGGTGAACCGGTCAACGTCACGTCAATTCAAGCCATAGACGTCTCTGTATCACCACCGCCACTAGGACGGACAATCTTTTTTGTCTTTCCGGCATTGGTCACGTCATTTTAAGCCATAGACCGCCTAAGACCCTCCATCTATGCCAACGATTCCTCCCGAACGACATAGAGCGGGTACGGTTCCGCCTAACCCGTTGCTCGCATCGCAACGACAATTTAAGCCATATGCGCGGGTCAAACCTTCCCGAGTCCCAATCCGTTACACACTTTACATAACCCGGTTATGTACAAGTTGGCTCCCCGACCACCATGTTGGCAGAATCACGCATCTGCCCAGTTTTCCAGGTGCACCTTGGAGTTAATCCCCAAGGCTCCCTGTTGCAATCTACCGCGTAAAAAACCTGAAAAACAAACATCCGCACGGAGTCTTCTCCGGCCATTTATGCAATGCAACATCACCGATACAGACCAACTTGTTCGGGTAGGCTTCACACATCATGCTTATATCCGTTCTCGATTACGGACTCTACATGTACACAACGAGGACTATTCATGTCTACCCAAATGAACGCCTGAAACTCACCGCAAACTGGCGAGAGTGGGCTTCCTATGTAAAGGAAACGAGGACTTCACACGTCCTAGGGTGAGAATCGTTACCCTAGCATTTTTCCTTGGCGCCATGGAAACATATATGGATGGAAAGCACTGCAATCTCCTTGCCTCCGTAGATCCGAAGTCAGCTTGCGATTTGGAGTCCCGAAGCTCCGCCGGTAACCGGATCTAGCCTCCTTTCTTCTTCCTTGCTCTCCCCTCTCTCTAGACTTTAGAAAAAGACTAAGTGAAAGAAGTGAGGGATTTGAAACCCTATTCCTGGGTATATCCCAGCAGGAACAACCCCCAGCCGTCGGATCCCAAAGTAAAGAAATGAACGACCACGATCCGGAGCTGAAATGCAAAATCTGGGCCGAACACGGCCTGTGACATGTCCGTGTCCAGGGCCGTGTTACCCATTCGCCATCGAAACCGACGCGTCCCAAAAAGCACACGGGCACCCGACACGCCCATGTTTGACCTGACACGCCCGTGTCATCCAGTACACGCCCGTATTCCCGGGCGTGTTCCTCCATCAACACAGGACCAACACCACCCCAAGACACACACTGGTCTTTGACACATCCGTGTCCTATTTGACACGCCCGTGTCAAACTCGAACACGCCTGGGCTCCAGGCTGTGTTCACTGTCTCGACACTTCGTCGAGCACAGTTCGTCGACCACCCGACACGGCCTTGGACACGCCCATGTCCTAGGTCGTATTCCCTGTTTCGACACTTCGTTGAGCGAAAAATCGTCTACTTCCCGGGCAAATCGTCGACACGAGCTCGACACGCCCTGGGACACGCCCGTATCTCAGGCCGTGTTCGCTGCTCGACGATCGTCGACTCCAAAATTCGTCGACCTCTCGGCCAGATCATCGACCCAAACACGACACGCCCTGGGACACGTCTATGTCCCAGGCCGTGTGCCCCCTGCCAAATTCCAAACTTGGCTCAAAACACCTCCCGTCGCTCTTTTGAGTTTCGGGGCTTTACAATTACATCTTAGGGGCTCGCCCTACCCTGGTGAGGTCACCCTATGGAGGGGGGCAGCTCGCAGGTGAGTACATCACAACTAGCAAGCTCAAAAAAAAGTGACAAATTTGGGCCACATCCTTTTTAAATTAACACATAGTTACAAATTAGAGGACTCGCCTCGGCAAGGTTACAAAAAAGGAGGGGGGAAATTACAACAAAAAATGAGCTGGGAATGCGAGTCAGCTCTCGCCCTCCCCTCCTGACGGGTAGTCCTCCTCGCTCTCCCCTCTGGATGTGCGGCCGCCCTTATAGCCCTTGACATCCTTGAAGAGCGACTCAAAACTCTCCTCCTTCTCACTGGGATGGGTGGCCGGTGGGAACAGGTTCGGCACGAGATCCCTCATCGTGATCTCCTCGCATCCCTCCACCAGCACCTCCATGTCTTTCATCATCTGCAATGTGTAGTCCGCGGCGCTGAAGGAGTTGACCCGCAGCCTCTCAGCAACCTCGGCCTCACTGAAGACTTTGACCACTTGGGAGGGATGCTCGGGTTGTCGCCGGACCGAGGGAAGAAGATTTCTGTCTGTCGGATCAGCTCGCTCGGGAGCCCTTTGTTCTCCTCCCGCGGTTTGGCATTCTCCTTCTCCAGCTCGGCGACGCAAACCTCTAGCTTGGCAGTGCGAGCTCGCAGCTCACTCGCGGCTTCAGCATCCAGGGAAGAAGGGCAAGGTAAGATTAATATGTGTGAAAAAATCCTAAGGGAGAAAGGAAGGGGATAGTCGCCACTTACCATCTCGCTGGCAGCCTTTGCGAGGAGGTTCTCGGCGACTTGTAGTCGCCTCGTCAGGTGATGTTGTCCTTGGAGATGTCGCATTCCTACTCAGTTTTCAACTGCTGGTGGTTGAGTCTGAAGCCACGGCGGACCTCCATATGATGTAGCTCCAAGGCCCGCATTTGGGCTTGCAGACCTTCACGACCGAGCTGTCGAAGAGTTAGGCCCTTGTGGGCCTCAGCATCCTTGCGCCCATACAGGCCGAAGCCCAGCGCATAGGCATGCCCAGAGGTGGGTTGAACCCTGACCAGGAGGGATGGAGTGATGAGATGGAAACCCTGTGGGTCTTCTCATCCCATCACACCAACAGATCGCCGGCCGAGTCTTTTGATTTTCCCCAAAATCCGAAAAGGGGGTGGCTCTTTGGCAGGCCCAGCTCACGGGCCACAGTCTCTACTACAGCCGGGGGAGTGGAGGGCTCGCCACCATCCAGGTATTTCAACGACGAGTACTTCAACGAGCTCTCTAGTGACCCTTCGGGTGTGGTCTCCGGCGAGCTTATGTAGATTTGTTGTTGTTGATGTCCCCTCTTGGAGACCAGAGCTTGCCTCATATTCTTTGGCTCCGGGGGGGGGGGGGGGGGGGGGGGGCGAGGCGAGCTGGACCCTTCAAGGCCAAGTCATTTCTGGCTGAAGGAGGGTCCACCAGACCCCAGCTTGCCTCAGCAGGCCGCCGTAGCTGCCCGCTCACGCGCGAGCGGGTCCGGGTAGAGTCCCGATCTGCATTGGGCGGATGCTCGGTAATTGATCGCTCCCCTGCAGGAAATGATTTGGAGTAAGAAAGGTGATAATCATAGGCGAGCCCGTAGAAAGAAAAGGGAAAGTGTACCTTCGCCAGGGAGAACAGGGAGGAGCGAGTCAAGGCCCCTTCGACGGAAGGCGACCTCGAATTTCTTCCCCAGGAAGAACTTGTGCAGCTCGACGTCGTCGCCGGATAGCATTGGAGACCGGTATACCTCCTCGTTCTTTTGCTGGGGGGAGAAGGGAATGTTGCACAGGTCGCCCTTGATGAAGACGACCTTAGAAACCCAGTTTTGGTTTTTGTTCGCGGTCTCGCGAATCTTGATGTGCGAGCCCATCAGAAAGGCGACCTCGTCGTTGGTCGCGCGATAGGTAAAAACTTTGCTGAAGGCGGCGAGGTTGAATTTGTTGAGATTATATTATCCAGCATGACTCGTGCATGTGGGACCACGTGTTTGGCTTCCCCCATCACATTCATGGTCTGGGTGTTGACCCCGATGGGCCCCTTGTGGCGGAATATCGCCGCGGTTCTGTGGTTGGGGTTAATCCCACACCGCCTGCAGTCTTCTCCCCTTCGTGTTCATGTATCCCGCCACCCTTCATCTCAACACCTGGGTTTTGAGATGAACTGTTGGGTTGGCGGGTTCTAACTTGGTATCAGAACGGGTTGTCGTGCTGCGGGGGTGTGTTGAGATTATATTATCTAGCAGGACTCGTGTGTGTAGGACTGCGTGTTTGGCTTCCCCATCGCGTTCCTGGTCTGGGTGTTGACCCCGGTAGGCCCCTTGCGGCGGAATATCCCCGTGGTTCTGTGGTTGGGGTTAATCTCACACCGCCTGCAGTCTTCTCTTATTTGTGTTCATGTATCCCGTCACCCTTCATCTCAACACCTGGGTTTTGAGATAAACTGTTGGGTTGACGGGTTCTAACTGAATTCAATCCAATCCCGATGGAAGAAGCAGGCGAATGCGAACATCATGGCGATCACATTCGGTTTCAGTTGCCCGGGCACCGTGCCGAAATATTTAAGGATCTGGCGGATTTCTGGCCAGAGGGGCAGACGCAACCCCACCTCAAAGTGCGAGATGGGGAAGGCGAGCTCGTCCCGGTAGAATGTGTTAACGGTCTTTCCCTCTATGGGTCGGCGCGCCTCATAGCTAGGGGCCACATACTAGGCTTTGAAGCTGGCGAGCTCGCGCTCGGTGGTATTTCCATCAAAGAAAAGGTATTCGACAAACTATCGCGTGCACTTGGACCGCTCGTAGGCGTCAGGTTGCGTCTTGCCCATATCTGCAGAAGGGTTGGGATGCGAGAGCAGGTAGCAAGAAGAGCAGCAAAGGGGGTATGAATGAAATAAAGGCGATGACCCAGGGGGTTGGTGAGGGGGCCTATTTATAGAAAACCGAATTTATGGCCAACCCCAGCTCACCAGCCCCAACTCACCGGCCCCAGCTCGCCGAATCTGACTCACCGACTTGGCAACCTAGCCTATCCTAGTGCGAGCTAAACATAGTTGGCACAACGTATTATTTCAAGTAGCACATTAAGTTCAAAAAATTATTCAAAGTTATTACAGACAGGGATGTTCGTAGCCCCGAGAAAGAAGAAGTTCATAACAAGTAGAAGAAAATTATCAACATGCGCGAGCTGGGGGTGCTGGTGGGAGAGGGCCAATAGGCTCATCTAGGGAGCCATTTCCATCTAACCCGGCCTCGCGCCCCCATCCCCGAAGGTTGGAGCGGGTTGAGGAACTTGCGGACCAGGTCCAAGTTCCGACCGAAGGTCTCTAGGTTTCCATCAAGTCTCTCCATGACTGGGGTGGGGGACATCATCTCACTCACCAAGCCGTGTTCCACCTTATCTGCGGGCAGCACGAAGTCCTGCTCCAGCGCCTGCAGTCTCTGCTCGTGATATATGCTGTCAGCTCGAAGTTGGTGCAAGGCGGCATCCTGCTTCTTTAGCACTTCTATTACTCGTTGTCTCAGCTTGGGAGGATCCAGCGATTCATCCAAGAAGCTTTCCATCCCGGGGTCAAGGAGTGCCAAGTGGCGAGCTTGTTCAGAAGATTCCTCAACTTCAGACAGAGAAGGGAGCCCTACAAAAAAAATCAACTCCGATAGAAAGAGGGTGCGAGCACAATAAAGATGCCTAGGCAAAATGTTCCCAAGAAAGTGGATCTTACGGGATGAGCTCGGCAGTACTTGGGAGGTATGCGAAGGAGGTAAGGCTAAGTTCTTGCCGCGACCTGGAGGATAGATTCTTGGGGAGATGAGGTTGAAGCTAGGAACCGGGATGACTCCGGCCCCTTCCCCCGCGAGCGTAGGAGTAGGCGCAGGCTGCTGAGAAGGAGTGCGAGCTGGCGACCCAAAATTTGGCGGGTGCAGCCACGTGGTCCCAAAGGGAGGTGATTTGCTCTGCATGTGAGTATTAGGGGAAGTCGGAGGTCGCGAATCATCGTGTGGGGGGTGGACTCGCGGTGTGGAGGTCTTGACATTAGACTGATGGTTCTCGGGGTCGGCTGGGATGTCGACGACCATTTTCCCCTTGGGGTCGGTAGACGACTTAGAGGAGGCGAACCCAGGATTCAAGGTGGATTCCAGGTCGCGGTAGATGGATTCAGCATCTTTTGGGATGGACTTAGCATTCATGTCAGGCTTGGATTTTGTCGGCTCGCGCAGAACAACTCTAGGAGACATGTCGACTAGCGCGGCAACTCGAGTTACGTTGAGCTCAAGGGCGCGACTAATCTTCTCTTGCAGCTCTTTGGAGAGAGGCATCTCGACAAGGTCTCCTCTGCAAGGTCAAGTAAGGGGAATGTCAAATGTCACCCAGGTACACAGACATATATATATAGCCGCCGGAGGGTCCCGCCAAAAGATTCTCCAACCCCTATCGTACTCGCAGCATATTGTGGGGTTGGATGATTCTTTCCGAGATTGGGCCAACCTCGCAAAGAGCGGGGAATGTGTACAACCCCATATCCGACGAGTAGTAGTCGATAGGAGCCAGATCGACCAAAGCCCGGCAGGTTGGGTCCTAGGCGAGAACCCTGAAAGCTCTTTCGGCTTGCCCAAGAGGGGTGGATCGTCTGAGAGGCGAGTGGAGCAGGTCGGCTCGCACTCGCCCTAGGGGCCCGGCGAGCAGCGGGCGAGTGGGCAGGCCGGGCCCGCACTCGCCCAGGCCAGGCCCGCACTCACCCAGGGCTGGGAAGAGGCGGTGAGTGCCAGCTCCATCGAGCACTCGCCGCCCCCAGCAAGTGGAGGTTGTAGAGAGTCATTCACCCAATTTTTCTGTGATGTATCTTTACTATTCTGCCCCCATTGGCCTGCCCATAACTTTTTAGAACAGTGGAGTTACACTGTTGGCAGACTTATTTGGGTTGTACATAGATGTTCAGAACAGCAGAGTTTGGCTATTTGCAGACCGTTTTCAGAAATCTATAAATAGACCCAAGGGGGTACCTCAGAAGACATGTTTACTCGTGCCCCTGTCTTCTTGTGCTTTCTGAGATACCCCCAACTTGGCATTTGGCTTGGGAGGGGAAGCTCTCTAAGATCTTCCAGGTGCGTGGTGGAACCTCCAGGCCGATCCCTTGGGTCTGTCCCCTGTTCTTTTTCCTTGGTCATTTGGTTTGCAAGAGAGAAGTAAGTGTGTGATCACCCCTTCCCTAAGGGTGAACTCCACAGAGACCGAGTTTTCGGTTTCAACAGCATATATAAATACTACAACTGTAATAACAAAACATGAAGAAATATACCGACGTCAGTTACAGAAAATACCGGGGAGGAGCCGGACTCGCTCGATTCACGGGAGAGAGAATAATTTGGACCACAATCCGCTAGCATAACGGGCGCACAAGGTTCACTGAGAACCTTCATCATCTGATGATGACCAAACCACCTGCCACCACTAGAGAAGCACCGTCGAGGCCAACTGCACTCATGCATGCCATCGACACCAAGCCACACCATCAGAGAGAAACACCATCAAGGCCACTACACTTTTGCATGCCTTCGCCACCATGCTCGTACTGCCGAAGAGACACTTAACTCTGTCAAGGCCACTGCAGCACCGAAGGCCTTTGCCACCACGCCCGTACTGCTGGAGAGAAACTCTGTCAAGGCCACTGCACCACCGTAAGCCTTCGCCGCAACACCCGCACCACATCTGGCTGATGGATACGTCAAGAGTCCCACGCGAGAGAACTACTCCGCCGCCATTGCACGGTGTTGCACCTACGATAACCACCGGCGACATCATATCCTACAGGGATCTCCCACCCCTTGCGGCACCAAGAGTACGACAACGACGACAGCTCTTCCCTCCAACGCGAGCAGGATTGGGCCGGCAACTTCTTATCAAAGACCAAACATGTGGCTGTCTCTCTCCTCCTGAATTCCAAACGTACATGCGGATATATTCATTCTCCTCCATGTGAATAGGACAGGAAAAAATATCTATATATCTTTATTATATAAAACAATATCTATATATCTTTATCTGGACCGCACGATCAAACATCTTACAAAACTGGTCGTCATATTCAAAGGAGGACTGCAAATATCGATTCCTCCAGAAAACAGAATTCCTGGAATCCAGAAATCCTGATAACATATTTTTTCTCCCCTACATGCGCCGATTCCCGACGCCGCCGACGGCGAAGCAGCCGGCGGCCTGACCGGTGATCACCGACAAGTTCGCCAGTAGATGTTCGACGGAGAGCGGGCAGGGCTACCGTCGGTGGTGGTTGTAGCATCCATCAAACAACTAGACCCCTGGATGGCTTTGTCATGACTGGGTCATGACAAAAACCTAGGAATCACAAGGAACCAAGTGAGCTTAGGTATGAAGGTGAAAATCACCTTGGTCTACAATTAGTAAATTCTGAATACTAAACCTAGGGTTTGACTTTAGGGCTTCACCTTGACCCTTTGACCCTACCATAACATTCTTAACCGATTTGGGGGTCCATTGGGGCCATTAAGGACCATTGGGATCAACTAAGAAGGTCGAATTGACCCAAGTCAACCCTAGCCCTAAATTGGTCGAAGTGCCCTAATTAGGGGCAATTGGCCTCTAATGTGCCAAATTGACCCTACCTAGACCTTCCTAGCCCTTAGGGGAGGCCAAAGGGTCACTAACCACCCATTAGGGTCAGTTAGGTCACCCAATGTGGCCTAGGGTTGAGCTAACCCACATTAGGTCAATATAACCCAAATAGGCTAACTCAAGCTCAAACACAAATCCATTCGGGATAACCTCATTTTAATTATTCATATGAGTTAAGGGGGTGTTTTTTGGCTGAAATAATCATCAAAATTCGGTCATGGTGACTAGGAGAGAGAAAATGAGAGTTTCCCTCAATTTCTAGAGAGAGAAAGTGAGGTTTAATGGCCATGGAAGGCCAAGGGCATCCTCAATCCTCCTCACATGGTAAGGTTCATCCTCCCTAGTCAATTAGGAGAAGATTGACAACCATGGACAACCACCAAAGTGGCTAAAATCAATTTTCCCCAATTTTTAGAGAGAGAAAGAGGGGTCAATAATGACATGAAAGGTGAAACCCACACAAATCTCCCCATTGAAGGCTAAATTCATCTCCTCTGGTGAATTGGAAGAGTTTCTAGCCATTGTCCGGTCTCCTTGATGGCTGGATTCAATGGATTGAGGGAAATCAAAAAAATGCCCTAATGGCCATTAATGGCAACCTCCTATGTAACCTCTCCTACATCCAATTGAACCCCCTATCATCTTCACGATCTCACAAGGAGCAAAACGGCCATGGCGGACCGGCAATCAGCAAGGCTACAAGCCCGCTCTCGGGTCTGGTCCTTCTCCTCTCTCTCTCTCTCTCTGTGGTAGAATCTAAATCAACTAGGATGTGTAAACGAGCTCAGTTGAGCAGATTCCAAGCTTCAATTTCCATGAATTTTCGGATTTTGTCCTCCTTGCGAGTCCGCCGGAAACCGCCCCTCCGGCGGCTGTGCGTCTTTCGGCGATAGCCACCACCTCAACGGAGGTTGTGGTGGTGGTGGCCGACCGGGGAGGGGGCTGGATCGCTGGCATATAGCTCTGAAATATTCTCCAAGTCGGGTGGATCACGACTCTTGGCTGGAGGAGGAAGAGATAATCGTAGTTGTTCGTTGTTTATATATATAAATTATTATATGTGATATATGTTATGTATCTTTTACCGCACACTCTTTTGAACCAGAAAAATAAATCTCTTGGGGGCTGAACCATGTAAAGTACCCAACATAAAAAAAAGATAGCCCTGTGAGTGTACTTTAATTATAAATTAAAATCCGGTCATTTGGAGCATTGTATCTCCATGTAGGGCAATTCTTGTGGGACTTGTCCTTAGGGTAGGACAATCACTTTATCCTTAATAATTTTTAATTAGCTAAGGCTATTGACCTAAAATTTGGGTCATGTCAGAGTATACTATAGATACACCTACAATCCAAAAATGAGAATTTTTGGACATAAGTTTCCTACAGTTTTTGTATAAATTAAATAAATCAAATGAGATTTATTTAAAGTGGTAAATTACTTTAAAATTCACCAAATTTTTGGTGAGAGGCCTTTAGGGACATGATAGGGATATGGTTACAATTTCAGCCCATTTGGGCTTAATTTGAGTAGTCGGTGTTGAAAACAAGATTTGGTCAAGTGGGCAATATTTGACCTAGGAATTTCTTTGGGGTGCTTTGAGGAATTAAGTGGTCTCCCCTCATCCCTTTGGGGTTAAACTTAGGTAACACACTTAAAATTTCATTATACATCACCTCATGAAAAATGGTAGGGTTCTAGGATGGTTTGGCCATGGGGCCTAGTGTAAACCCTAAAAGTGCATTTTTGGAGTTATTAAAGGACATAAGGTCAAACCTCTATAGAACTCACTGAAACTTTCTATTTGAGTTTTATTCTTGTTATTACCACTTGAGAAATTTTATGGCAATTTTTGGTAATATTTATACATTTATTTCTCAATTATTTTAAGTAAGGGTCCTTTACTTTATTGCTAAAATGAAGGGTCAAATATTGTGGAAATACCTTGAAATCTTGTTAGTGATTTTTTTATGATACAAATATCCTCTGTGAATTTTGGTATAAGTTTTAAATGGATATTTATAGTACCTCCTTCACACCTTTATTGTGTATGGTATTCTTGAATTTAATTATTTATGTGATTAATTCACCCTAGAAAATTGTGTAAATTAGGCATAAACCATTTAAGTTAGTTACAATTCTCTGGGAATTTATTTGCAATTTTTGGAAGAATATATATAATAGTTTCTTCACAAGTTGCCCTAGAAGTATATTATGTTGTAAATTCAAATAAATGGTCAAATGGAATTAGAAAGTCATGAAATTTTGGCAGACAAGTTTTCTGATCATTATAGTCCTTTGAAAATTTTGTAATAATTTTTAGATGACAAAAGCTTGTACTCGCTTGTAAATGGTCATTTTGGTCAAAAGATTTGTATTTTGATTTATGGTAGAATTCATTTTAGAAAAATCATTAAGTTCATACCTTGTTTTTGTTTAGACAATAAGAGGCACTGGGAATTTTAGTAAGGTCATTGCATGTCATAGTCTTATACTTAATGTTCAAGTCATAGGAGGAATGATTTTTGGGAAATATTTAAATGACTAATTTAATTATGAAAAATACCAAGTTCTGGTTTTGTGCTCAACAAGTCATGATATACCCCCAGTAATAAGTATAAGGTTGTAGACAAAGTATTCAGAAAATTTACTTTCATATGCTTAGGTTATGTCACTTGGTCTGCATATAGTGAACGCAAGGATTCAAGATAGAATAATTGACCATACATGGGTGGAATTATAGTGGGTGCACCTGGTTGCTTGGAGACATGATAAAGTCACCTTTAGGGCCAAGTCCTAAGTAGTCTGGGTATGTTAAATCACATAGGGTTAGTTAAATAACGACGTGGGGTAGGGTTAGATAATAAATAGATACTCATAAAAGTAAGTGTCTTGCGAAAGAGAACTTTATGCTTCAGCTACCATCATAGTTCCTAGTGCCCCCGAGAGTCTTCACCGGGCATACCCATGGGCAGTCCAAGGCTAACCCTAAACTGTAAGAATAATAGACTAAAAGAGTAACCTTAAATAATCACCATCACATACACCCACCCCGTCGTTTCGGGAGTATATATGGTATAGATTCACTGGCGGTACGCTCAATGTTTGATAGAAAGATGGTTTCAAGTTTGGCGAGCCGATGGCTTGGGAGCTCTTTTTGCATAAGTGCATGTGCATAAAAGTGGCGGCTCTTCAGTTCGCTCTGGTCGTCGTACCGAACAGAGGAATGATGACTCTAGAGGCTGTAGTGGTTGGGACTTGCTTGCCAGTGTCTGTGGAGACGCTTACTAGTGAACCTACACTTGACCACGAAAGACTGGCGGGTTTATCAGCATCAGTAGTACGTGATGACTCTGGTGTGTCCTTCAGAGGCGTACGTAAGGGTTTGGCCTGGTAGTGCGGTTACCCGCCTAAGAGTGGGGTGGCCCAACCCACTGTCTCCGTTGGCCACTACAGAGGCTCCTTGGAGTGAAGCTAGCTTCCAAAACTGGGGAAATAAAGGTCTGTGTGCATAGAGTCGTGTGCATGTGTTGCACTTGTATGAATTATGGCATAACATATTACTACACGCATATCTGTATATAGCCTGACACCCCATTGTATAAACTAGTATGCGATAGTTTATACGATGAGAGCTTTGCGAAAGACCTCTTAACTTATAAGTTTGTATGTGCATTCATATAAGTTAAGGTTAATTATTTACCTGTGGTAGCTAGACGTATTTTTCATTATTTACATCTTAACATTGTTGTTCCATACTTTATGTTATACATAGAATCACTTAGCTTACTTTACATATTTATATAACTGTTAGCTTAAGGCCGATGTCACCTGCTTTGATATATTCTGCCTTGTTTCCCTTTCTCTTCATCCCTTCCGCTCGGTGCTTAGGAGCGACATGAGGAGGGGTGGGGGATCGTTGACTTAGTCTTTTGACTAACGGTCGTTGGAACATATCATTTTAGGGGATCGAGGAGCAGCATCAGGGGACGCAACACCGCCAGAGGCTGGTGCAGTTGGAGGTGGGCCAGTCTAGCACAGGAGTACCACTTATCGGGACAGTGAGTGGTTATAGTAGCTTTGCTTCTGCGAGTGATTTGTAGTGAGAATGTGATGTACTGGGCAGGAGCCCGTTTATTATTTCTGTCATTATTATTCTGTTATTATCGTGTGGACACTTTTTTAGTGTGCATCTATATTGCATGTGATCTTGTGGACTTGAACTTATATTTGTTCATTTGTACTTCTACTTTCTTCTGTGATCGATATGGCCGACAGGATCAGCATTTTGTAGTGACGACCTTTCCGGGTGTTGGTGTCACCGCAAGGCGGTGATTCTGGGCATAAAACCCGATGGAAAAAAGAGGGTCTTAGGGCTCACGAGCAGGGCCACCGCCGGCAGTGGCACTGCCCGCTCACCGTCGGACAACCCCTGACGGGTTCGCTTGAGGCCGCCGAACCCTCCGGTGGATGCTGGGGGCTCCGCCGACGGCAACATTGGCGGGCAGGGAAGCAGCGCCGGGCCGGAGGCAAAAGGGGAACAGTTACATGAATTGTTTTAAATTAATTTATTTGGTTTTAATGAGTTATTATTTAATAGTTTAATTTGGTTTTTATTTTATTATTTAATTATACTATTTAAATAATTATAAAATTATTAATATTTTTAATAAATAAAATTTAAGTACTTTTAAACTATAAAATTTTAAATAACTGATGTGTGGGGTGGGCGAAGCCCGCCGGGGGGAGGGCGAAGCCCGCTTTATTGCCAAACGGGCGAAGCTCGCTTGGTTGTGGGCGAAGCCCGCAACGACGCATCGAGAATGGACGAAGGCCGTTCGAAGATGCTAGTATATATATAATTCAATAGTTGTTGTCATTAATATGATTGATTCTGGATATAAATATTTGCGACCTGCCATGCACGGTCATTGCCAAAATGGAATCCGAAATTAATTTAGATCAATCTGGATACAAACCAAATACAACTTTCTCATGTCTGTCACTCGTATATTGTTATATAATTGTTGCGGTCTAACTCGACGTCTCGGCCGGGGCAGTAAAACCTGGACCTTCTTAGCTCTCGGAACGGTCGAGCGCGCACACAGTCAATGAAGTAGATCGATTGTACGCACTAAGTTTTAACGTGAAAAACCCCTCAATCGGGTAAAAAGCCACGTGACCGGATCTGTGTCGGTCAAAGTCCACTATTTTGTTTACGGTTACAATATACTCGGGGAACCGAGGGCGACAGACCGCTGCTCATTACACTTTTAGGGGGGAGAGAGAACACTTTAAGCTAGGGGGGCGACAGGCCGCCCACGCGATGCATGAGACTGGATTATGTGGTCGTCGGGGCTGAAGTTTGGATGGGGTCGGCGACACACTTGATCACTTGGGGACTTACTATAGTAAAAATATTTATGAAGGTGGTTACGATGTGTAGATAACCGTGTAACCACCGTAACCACCCCTAGAGACTATAAAAGGAGCATCAGACCTCCTTATTTCTCACCTTTTTCCCTCCAGGTCTTTTCTTCCCCAGGGCATAGCTCTGCCGGCGAACCACCGCTCCACCACCAGAGATTCTCTTACAGGTCTCTGTTACGCCTCCAACGATTTGGCTAAGTCCACAAGGAAGCAAGTCCCCAAGTGATCAAGTGTGCCGCCTACCGCATCCCAGCTTCAGCCTCGACGACCACAAAATCCAGTCTCCTGCATCGCCTGGGCGACCTGTCGCCCACCGAGCTTAAAGTGTTCTCCCCCCCCCCCCCCCCCCCAAAAGTGTAACGATGAGTGGTCTTTGACCTACACAAATCCGATCACGTGGTTTTTTGCCTGATTGAGGGGTTTTACACGTTAAAAGTTCATGTGTACAATCAATCTACTTCATTGACTATGTGCGCGCTCGACCGTTCCGAGAGCTAAGACGGTTCAGGTCTTATCGGCCCGACCGGGACGTCGAGTTAGAACACAACAACAGTTAAGAATGTCAATTGATGTAATATATATGGGCAACTATTATGGTTGCAAACGGTTCAGTTCGTTTTTAGGCGAAACCAAAACTGAATCGAATAACCTCAATTTTTGTGCACCACAAGCTAAGACTGTAACGATTCGGTTTGGTTCAGTTTTTGATCAAAATCACAAACCGAACCACCCGCGTGTGGCTCCTAAATTCTAAAATCGAACCGAACTGCGCATACCATTTGAATTGTCGTATGGTTCGGTTAGGTTTGGTTTGAAGCCAACCATTACCTGCAATCAGATCTTGTTTGATTGAAATGTTAATTAGATTGATCTGAGATAATAAATACTGCAGTTCGTTCATAGACAGAACACTTCATGTTCTGACTTTCTTGGGTTATAGAGATTCAACACCTAAAGATTTTGCAAGTTCGCGGCGGAGGTCGAGGACGAGAAATACATTATGGCTTTTGCGAATTTACCCCATCATGAGGAAAGAATTTGAGGACGAACAATATTAATTTTATTTCCGCACTTCAGTTATAGTTTCGCCCATGCTTTATTTATTTATGTGTTCTTTATTTAATTTGTTAATTAGTAAAATTAGCCATATATTTTACACTCCAATAAAGATTAGTAGATTTTGAATAAGACGATCATTCATCATTCCTCGTCGCTACATTCAGTGTTTTATAATTGTCATAAATTTTTAATAATACAATTTGCAGCGACAGAACTGCATTTTTCTAACACTTTGAAGATCAAGCCATTCATTGTGATGTAAAACATTAATCAGTCGTTTAAAACAAAGAGTAGTTTGAAAAAGAGAGGTTAAACTGTTTTTTTACTGTTTAAGACAGCTATGCCTCCCTAATTTTTTGAAAATCAAATTTGATAGAGCTGTTTTTAAGAAGTTATGAGGGATCAGCTTTAATTTTTTGAACATTAAGGCATTGTTTGGGATAGCTATGCCTAAATCTATATCAGTGTCGTTTAAAAAAAGTAGTTTGAAAAAGAGAGGTTAGACTATATTTTCAATACTAAAGATCTGTTTGAGTAATCTTCATTATTGTTGCGGGTCATCCGGGTCTTTTTTGATCCGGAGAATCGGGCTGTCTTAGCTCGGAGCCGGACCGGGCGCACAAATGGTAAAAGAAAAACAGCAGCAAAAGGCAAAAAGTTTTTTTGCCGGCGATTGTTAACTGCAACTCTTTATTGACTAGTCGCACCCCAAATTCTCATAATTTTTCGCGCCTTTTTGAAATAGCCTTGTACATGCAATTTTAGGAAAAGTGCTCAACACGAAAGTTGTAGATATCGTCGAGATCTACAACTTTTGTGTTGATCACTTTTCCTAAAAATACATGTACAAGGCGTACATTTGAAATATGCCCAGGTTTTGCGCCTTTCAGAAATACGCCTTGTACATGCAATTTCAGGAAAAGTGTTCAACACGAAAGTTAGGAAAAGTGTACATGCAATTTCGTGTTGAACACTTTTCCTGAAATTGAATATACAGGGCGTATTTCGAAAAGCCGCGAAAAGTTAGGAGATTTTGGGGTGTGACTAGTCAATAACGGGTTGCGGTTAACAATCGCCTTTTTGACTTGAAAAACTCGAAAATGGTGAAAAACCAAGTTGTTGGATCTGTGCCGAATCAAAATCCACTATGTTCATAGAGATTACACGAGTTTGAGACGATTTCTCAGAGGGTGACAAATCACCTCTCCGTTACAAGTACAAATTGTGAAAATGAGGAAAAAGAAGCCAAGTCACCGGAGCATTGGTGGAAGCGCTCCCCTCAGAAAAATGGTTAAGGCTTCATTTGGTTTTAACGTTTTCTCCGGGTGTTTCCCGCAACCGCCGTCCGGACAGCGGATTACCAAATGGCCTCGACGGGCGTTTGCAGCATCTCCTCCCGCAGCAAGGAGGAAAAGTCGTCTTCCTCCGTTTCAATCCCCGTCTCTCCCCCACCGTTTCGATCCCCGCTTCTCAACCTGCGATCTCTGTCTGCCACCGCCGCGCCAAGTAAACCCTTTAGTACACAACACCTCGATGAAAGTGCTCCGACTGAGAAATTTTCAAGTCCATGGAGCATCGATGGTACCGCTCATGCTGAAACAGAGCCTTGGTGCGAGCGCTATCGCAGAGACGAATGTCGTGCCTTGGAAGCATGATGGAACATTTGCGCTAGAAGGGGAGCAGAGCGAATTCTTGAGCAGACAATCGGCCTAAATCCACAATCTCGTTAGAAAACCTCAGAGCTTTTTCTAGCCTCTAGAGTTGTTTGTCTTCAAATGAAGGCATGATGACCTATTTATAATTTTCTAGAGGGATACATCGGTAATTGCGCTGGGGCGGAATTTGCGCTGGTGATTGACGTCACACTGCTTCGGTCACCTGGAACACCAAAATTATCGAAATGACGAAGGTGCCCCCCCGGGCGGTCCGGGTGGCCCGGGAGGGGCGCCTGATGCCGTTGGTGGTCGACGACGACAGACAACGGCAGGAGGTGGCGGGGTCCGCCGGTGGCGCGCATGCAGATGCAGGTGGGGAGTTGTGCGCGCGCAGGCCCGCCCACGCACTGACCAAGCACGCGCAGGCCGCACGAGCGCAAGCGGGGGGGGGGGGGGGGGGGGGGGGGGGCTTGCCGGTGCTCGTGCGTGGGTTTTTCCCTCTGCTCGGGTGTTCCCGGGCCTTGGGGTGTGGGTTTTGCCCTCTGCTAGGGTGTTCCCGGGCCTTGAGGGTGCGCGGCGTGTCCCACGTGACTTGTTCGGTCGGGTTGGTTTTCCTCACACGTCCTTGATCCGAGTCATTTTGATTTGGCTCAAAAATTTCATGGGAAACCACAACAATTCTATGGCCATTTAACTTATATTCAAAATTATACAACTTTTATTGATTAGATAAAAAACCAAACTGATCGTTCTGCAAGGAAAACTAGCTCTCTGAGGTCCAGTTTGACAACCCAGCGCAGCTCCGTTTCGGCCGGAACGACCCAGAGCAATCGTGTTTGGGACGGTTTTGCAAGCGCCCTTTGAAAACGGCCGGTCAGAAAGGGTAACAACCCGGCATTTTGCCGCTGGATTGCCGAGCACCAGTCCACCGTTCTGACAGGACGTTGTCTCTCTCCTCACTGACATGCCACCTAGCCGCAGTGTCAAACAGGGAAAATTTTTTGATACGTCAAACGTACCGGAATGTTGTGCGTCATATAAATAGGTCCAATGGAACCGGGCCCACCTGCATTTCGCTTCCAAAGCAAAATTTCACATTTCCCTCCCTTCCGGCTATTCCCGCTAACCTTCCAGCTCCTCGACGCAAGCCTCTTGACCTGAAAACCCAGCCACACGCATCGGCGACTTCTCAACCTGGACCCTCCTTCACCTTCCAGGACCTTGACGCAGTTCCTACCCGGCCACGAATCCGGCGAGCTCAAACTTGTAAACCCGAGCTTTTTAGAGAATCATGTTTTCAAGACCTGATATTTCTGAACCCGAGCTCCCGCAAGTGGAGGAGCATTTAATTTCTGTAGAGCTCCCGCAACCTGAGGAGCAGGTAATTTCTGAAGAGCTCCCGCAGCAGGTAATTTCTTTCATTTTTTTGGTGTAATCTGAGTGTCTTCCAATCGGATTTACTAGATAATATGCAGCGTTGTAGCTACGTCCGACCGGATATAGTCAGTTTTTTTTGTTTAACCTGAGTGTCTTCCGATCGGATTTAATAGAGAATATGCAACGTTGTAGCTACGTCCGACCGGATATAGTCAATTCTTCCCTGGATTTCCTGCAGATAGAAAACTGTATATTTATGTTTTATTTTCTGATTTTTTTCTTTAGGCATGCTCCGTTGTTGTTTTCCAAACAGTACATTCAGAGGTAGATGCATACAAGTTGTATTGCGATTATGCTCACCATGCTAGTTTTAGCGTTCATAAACAACATATTTGGTATTGGACACATACTCGAATTATAAAGATTAGAGAGTACTCTTGTTCAAAAGCTGGTTTGAAGCGACCGTGCAAGGTGCTGAAGGTTCAAAGAAATATCACAAACTAGATACTTGTACTGGATGTAAAGCATGCATACAGTTCACCGTAGATGTAGAGGGAAAGAATTGGAAAGTAACCAAATTTGTAGAAGAGCACAATCATCCTTTGGTTTTGGAAAAGGATATTCATTTGTTGCGGTCTAACAGGAAAGTATCCGATGATCAGGGCAGTTTTTTGAAGAATTTGACTGGAGTAGGCATAAGAACGTCTGATGCGTACAAGTTTATTGTTGGGGAGGTGGGTGGTTTTGAAAACGTTGGTTTTTCAAAAAGCGATGCGTACAACTATGTTCAGCGAAAAAGATCTGCTCTTATAGAAGCCGGCGACTCGAATAGCTTGTTGAAATTATTCAAGGAAAGACAAATGGAAGATAGTTTGTTTTCTTTTGATGTCCAAACCAATGAGTTCAACAGGCTTACAAGTTTTTTTTGGATGGACGATCATAGTAAAATTGACTACGACAGTTTTGGCAATGTGATTATTTTTGATACAACCTATCGCCTCAACAAATATAACTTAGCTTGTGCTCCTTTCATCGCGGTGAATCAACATTTGGCAAAATGTGTTAATTGGTGGGGCCTTTATAGCCGCGGAAACAATTGAATCTTTTTGTTGGGTATTTGATGTAAGACCCCCCCCCCCTCCCGGATCTCAAAACACGGCACGAAATGGGAGTCTTATGCCCGGAACAGCCGCCTTGCGGTAGCATTAGCACACGGGCTAACCTGTACCACAAGACGCCTATTCCATCGGCTACAACAATATCAATAGAACATGCCAACCCAACCAAATATAATAAGCAAGAGAAGTCAAATCCACACAAAGTAATAATGTCCAAATACATCAATAAAGGAGAAGCTAAAACATGCTTCTACAATATGTCAGAGTACAGCTAAACATTGCCCAATCGGGCTACATCAGAGTATCAAAATACTAACATCAGTAACCGATGGTATCGACGGTACCGTCACTTCAGACCCTATCGTCCTGGCCTGGCTGTCCTGCTGCGTAGTCTGCGGCTGCTCTACCTGCGGCGTGACCTCCTAAAAAGGAAGACGTAGCAACCGTTAGTCGAAACGACTAAGTGGTTTCACATCCGCTCCCCCGACGACTCCTCGGCACCGGGCGGAGAGAAGGAACAAGGGTAATGTATATGAGTGCAAGTAAAAGAAGTACAAGCAGGTGACAGTAGTGTAAGAGTAACAATAACATGATCTAGCAAATATTTAAGAGCTACAACAAACTAACATGTATAAGTAACAGCAGGAAAGTAACTTAACTTATAAGAATGCTCATACAAACTTATAAGTTAAGGATCGGGTTACATAAAGGTAACTCATCGTATAAGAGTGCCCATACAAACTTATACGATGAGGATCTTGTTGTGCAATGTTATGAAATGCTATGAATGGTATGCAATGACTCACCCATGATCACACCCATGCAATTGCTATGTCGACACAGACTATAGTTCCCACTTTTCGAGCAGGTAGCTAACCTCTCAGGCATCAGCCAACGTGGCCAGACGGTGATAGTAGAACAGGCACTTCTACTACTATGCGGGTATCCACACTACTTCACCTAGGCCTCCGTATGCCTCAACGCTAAGAACACAACAGCGGAGCCCATGCATACTATGGCCCAGCGGGGTCTTGGGTAGATGTGCACCAAGAACACAACCTGAACTGTCCTTGTGTGACCCGGAAGGGGCCTCGGAAGTAAGCACGAGGACACAGCCCAACCGTTCACTTGGCACGGAAGGAGCCCCGGGACATGAACACCGAGGACCAAGCTCAATCGCCCAAAGTCTAACTGTTAACTCCCGTCGGTGTGACGATCGGCGAGCCTGTAGACCTGCCACACTATCCTTAACCCAGGATTACGACACCGCGTGTCGACTCACACCTCATGCAATTTCATACCACCGTGGCATGGAAGGGGCCTCGGAAGAAGGCTCGAGGACACAGTCCAACCATCCATCCATACGCTATCCCAACACAAACCAAACAAGTGACGGTCAACACCGCACTTAAATCCTTTTACAACACTACCCGTAGGGAGACGACACTCTAAGTATTGGACTACTATACTCATTCCATTAGTCAAACATACTCATGGCCATAATTTATGCCTCTACATGACCTTCCAAATGGTAACAACATAATATAACATGATGCGCATATAAAGATCTATCACTCCTTCCAAATGGTAACGACATATTATAAACATGATGCGCATAAGTAATACTCTATCAATTTCTATCAAGTCAATTTACTTAAATAAGCTTGCTTCACAATTTGATTATATGAAATCTGATTAATAAGCTTCATCAATCATGCAACTAAAATGTTTAGTCATAAAGAGTTCATCCAAGCCAAGTTACTAGCAATATTAATTCCACCGAATCCAAATCCATATTATATAAAGCCCAGAATTTAGATGCAGAGTAAATCTGGATTGCAACTTTAACCGGAGATTCCCAAAGCTACAGGAATCCGGTGAAAACGTGTAACCCCTCAATGGAAAGGTCTTTCCATGGGCTACAACTATCGTATTCAGACCTCAGCCCAGATTTGATATTATCCTAATTGAAATCAGACTTGAAGTCCGCTGCGTACAGAACACAATTTCTGCATGCAGATTTTATCGAACACCATTTTCGTTCAGACTTTCCCGTGGCTACAGACGTCTCCTTAAGTCATGCAGCCACTCGTTGGAAAGGAATTTTCAAGGGATTCAACTTTCGTGTTTACCCAAAAGCCCATATCTGGCCTTATCCCTTGTGAAAAGGGCCTAAAAGATCGCTGCGCGCACAATACAGGTTCAACACGCATCTTGAGGCGGAATGAACGGCATCGGTTCATCTTTCACCTCAAGTCGATCCTCTCCGATCACCTCCAGAATTTTCCTCCACCCTTATTCAACCCAAGAGGCCAATACCCTTCACGAAACAATCCCCTATCTTCACATAGAAGAAGGGAGTGGTTGAAGAGATCTAAAACCTAGGACACAAGTCCTAGCATGGCCTTTCCTAGAAAACTCCTCTCCATCAAGACTCTCTTGAGTCGATATCTCACCTAGGGAAAATAACTATAAATCTAGCACCAAGGGAGAGGGTAGGAAACTCACATCGATTCCAGCGGTTCCTCCATTTCCGGTCATGGATCTCGTAATTCTCCTTGGCGGCATCTTCTCCTTCACGGTGATGGCGGATTTTCCCTCCCTAGAACTTGCTCCTGCAGTTCTCCTTCTACAGAAGTTCGCTCAGAAAACAGGGATTAAGTGAGCGTGAAGACGACTAGGGTTTTCTATTCCCCTTATATATGAAAAGTGACACGGGTAGGGACACAGCCGTGTCCTTACCCGTGTCCTGCTTGGGCGAAATGGCAACGACAGTTTCCATGTCGGTTCAATACTTGACACGGGTAGGGACACGCCCGTGTCCCGACCCGTGTCCCGACCCGTGTCCACATGACACGGTCGTGTTCCCTGGCCGTGTCCTTCTCTGGATACATTTCGACGATCTCAACACTTCGTCGATCTGGATCAAAATCGTCGACTGGAGCACACGGGTAGGGACACGCCCGTGTCTCTACTTGTGTCATATAATTCATCGGTCTCGACACATCTCGTCAAGTTCAACTCGACACAATGCCACATGGGTAGAGACACGCTCGTGTCGCTACCCGTATCATGTAATTCGTCGGTGTCGACGCGCAGTTCGTCGATCTCGACACATCTCGTCGATCTCAACTCGACACAATGCCACATGGGTAGGGACACGCCCGTATCGCTACCCGTGTCATGTAATTCGTCGATGTCGACGCGCAGTTCGTCGATCTCGACACATCTCATCGAGCTCAACTCGACACATTGCCACACGGGTAGGGGCACGCCCGTGTCTCTACCCGTGCCACATTCACACGGGTAGTGACACGCCCGTGTCACGACCCGTGTCCTTCTCTGCACTAATTTCTCCACTCCTCCACAAGTGCAGTCCAATTCCCTGCACTTCTCAGGACTCGAGTCAACCCTCCTGACTCAAAAACACACACGAGAGGCCTAGAGCGATTCGGGACGTTACATTTGAGACGTTCCTGAGATTTGTTGGCGGGAAGCAACCAACCACCATATTCACAGATCAAGATCAAGCCATGGCGGTTGCGATTGCTAGAGTTTTCAGCAGTAGTCATCACTGGCTTTGTCAGTGGCATATTTCCAAAAAAGCCCCGTCTAAGGTGCCAACCTTCAACCATGACAAGAGTGTACGATCCTTATTTTACCATTGCATGTGCAAATGTGATACAGAGGGTGAGTTCGATACTCATTGGAACACAATGATTTTAAAGGGACATTTGGAGAACAACAAGTGGTTGGAGGATCTACACAAAACTAGAAGTAAGTGGTCCACAACCTTTAATAAGGATATCTTAGACCTGGGCATATTATCCACCCAAAGAAGTGAGTCTGCCAACAATGGTTTACATGAATGTTCAAAAGCCACCAGTTCATTAGTTGATTGCTTTAATGGGATGGAAAAACTAATTTCATCTTGGCGACGATCGGAACAAGAAGAGGACTTCAGATGCAAGGAAGGTAGCATTACTCTAAAATTTAAAAACTGTTTGCATGTCAAACAAGCTTCTAAAATATACACAAGAAAGATGTTCTCCATCTTTGAAAAAATATATATTGAAGGTGCAATCAGTGCGAGCATCATAGCAGAGATCCAAAACACTGATAATGAGGTTATATTTGTCATTAGGCATTGTGATGGGACAGAACATGATAAAAAGTGGATTGTCAAACTTGATCCTACAACATTCGATGCAGAGTGTTCTTGCAAGGGATTTGAAACAAAGGGGATGCTATGTCAACATATCCTGAAGGTGTACATTTCGAAAAATTTGAAGCATATTAACCCTAAGTACATGATCAAAAGGTTCACTCGCACGGCCAAACATGATTTGTACTTTTCAAAAACACCATGCACAAATGTGTTGGATTTAAATATAGTGTTTAGAAGTCATCTAACGCGTTTCACATACGAGTTGGCAAGAAATGTTGAGAATTGTAACGCTGCGAAGGAGCATGTAATAAAGGTTATGACTGAGTTGGGACGGACGACGAGAGAAATGGTTGAGAGGGATGGAACGATGAGAAAAGGTTCGGTTGCTGATGATAAGGAAGGAGAAGGGCATGTAAGGAATCTGACGGCTGTTCGACCAAAAGGATTATCAAACGCAAGGTTGAAGAGTCATTTTGAGAAGCCTGCCAAATGACCAAGTAATTTATAGATTTCTTCCATCTTCCTAATTTTTCGACATTTACTATTATAGATCACATTATAATAATATCTATTTCTAACTAATGTTTATGTTTTACGGGGAAAAAGATTGACCACCCTAAGATGAAACCAGCTGTGAACGTGGATAATGATCAGATTAGAGAAATAAATTTTATCGAAAGCTGCACATTCGAAGGCGAATCGGCCTCTACGCAATTCCCAAGTGATTACGAAAATGATGAATTATGTTTTTCATTGTCGTTTAACTTTAGTTGTGTGCCCGATGTCTTGAAATGGTGATGTTGTACTATGTTTAGTTAGAAGTTAGAAATATATGCATGTAGATTTGCCACATTTTTAACAGTACTCATATAATAACTACTTCATCAAAAGTAAGATTACCAATTAGCAATATTAAGATTACCAATTAGCACTATTATGATTACCAATTAGCACTATTATTAGTCTTAATAACTTAGCAGAAGTTCTAATCAGCAGCAAAGGAAAACAACAATTAGCTATCTGGACCCTAAAAAAATCTGATATCCGGTCGAATGATAAAATCACAAACACAAAAAAATATGTTGCATAATTCAGACGCTTCTCCCAAAGTGTAATGGCTATCTATAACCTAAACAGGAGTTGTATTCCGCAATAACCAATTAGCAGGAGTTGTATTCAACAATAACCAATCAGCAGCAGTTCTAATAAGTTTATATAACCAATAACAGATCACATATAATATTATCATATACTACTCTAATCGGTTGTTCTAATCAGTAATAACAATCAGCAGCAGTTCATAGATATTGTTCACTCCTTCCCTGTTATAACAAAACACCGTATTAAATTGTACGCAATCTAGGCCCTAAATTTCGGCATTTGAAGGTGCCAATCTGTATGCCTGCTCCAACATATGAGCTCTCTTGATGCTATCGTCTCCATGTATTTTATCACAAAGACACCATAGTCATCGGCGTTGTTCTGTGTTGGGGCAGCATTCACCATTGTGATTGGCCACTCGTGCATATTTTCCGGAAGTGCATCTCTACGTGACTCGTACAACCCAGTTACCTGCACAAAAATAAAGGGGAATTAGACGGAACCATTTCAATCTAAAAAGTTGCAAGTCCTAGTTGCACAATATACCACATTTTGAAGATTATGTTTGTGTGTCTTATTTGACATTGAATGGTAAAAATGCCAAGTTTCTCGTTGCAAATTGCACACTAGAAGTGTCCAATGGCTTCGATTTTTGATGTAAACTGACATCAATATTATGTCGGCGGCTTGTACATTTGCTGCCGTGAGATGTGAAATAAGAATTTCGCTATTTTTTTACACCAGAACATTTTTGATACGGTAAAATAAAAAGGACTCTAATCAAATCATTAAGTACAAAAATTGTATACTACATTGATCTATAAATATTTTGCAAGTTCGAATACCCAGAAGTTCGCTGAAACATAAATAAAGTTGCACCACTCTAAAGGTGATGCGCTCCTTCGATTGCTCAAAAAAACTGCAAAGGCATCCAAGTGTGAATCACTCAGCCAGCCCTTATGCAGCAAGTCATCATTACATTTGCGTGACAAAACATTATTACCACTTTCTATTAGCACGGTATCACTACATAATCAAATAAATCAGTATTATTAAATAACAAGGTAATGGTTTCTAATTTGTATTAATACAATGATGTCAATGCAGTAATAATTACCTCAGGGGAAATTGCCTGATCGTTGATTCAATCAACGCCAGGTCGGACTCGGATAGATGTATCCGGCCGGGGAAAGACATTTCCTTCCCCCTCTCTTTTCCTCCTAGGTGTACACCTCCCCTCTTAACTTTCTTGCCCTTCCTAACCCTGATACCAATTTTTGTGGTTGGGGCATACTCTTCGACATCTAAAATGGCAGGGAATGCTTTGGAGGGGGTGGGATCAGAAGGAGAATCACAAGCAGGTTGGGTGGATGGAATGTGATCCTTTAGATGCGAGAGTGAATTTATTAGTCCGACGATAAACTCAAATTTGTCTTCGCAAAAGGAGCGTAACTCCCTAATCTCTTTCTTGACATTACTAATTTCACGGGAGATGAACCTCTTCATCTCCTTTTCTGTCTTCCACTCCATTCCTTCTTTAACTTTCTTCTCTTTTTTGGTTCATCCTTCTCTCCACTCCTCTTTCTTTTTTCCCCTTAAGTGCCTCAAATGAGGATTCCACCTCATCATGTCCTACAAGGTTTTGCTCCTCCTCGGAAATATTCAAAAAACATGTAGAAATCTACAATTAAAAAGAAATATCAGAAAAAGTATTAAATAATAGTAGATGATAAGTGTGCATACAAATCTTATAGCAAATCTTATAGCAAATCTTATAGCAAATCTTATAGCAAATCTACAATTCACCTTAAAAAGCATATCGACCTGGATGATAACTGTGTACAAATCTACAATCTACGATCTACAAATCTACATAAAGTAAACAAATCTACAATCAATAGCCTAAATTTATAAAATATAAAAAAGTATACAAATCTACAATCTACATTTCACCTAAAAAAGGCACATAAAAAGGTATTAAATAGAGCTAACCTCCTTTTTCGGCCACAATCTCGATGATACCTGTGCACAAAACTTATAGCTGAAGCTAGCCTTTGCAGACCAGCGACATATCCGGGGTCTCGCCAATTCATCTTCAGGGACCTGTAGGTTAGTGTGCTCAAATAGTCAAACCTACATGAAAAGGTTTAAGTTAGTTTAAATTTATTTAAAAATGAACATGAAATTTAAAACAAAAAAAATTACTTACCACCAAAATAATAGAACAACCTTCAAGATAGCCTAAGCTTGAAGGTTCTTCCCTTTTGCAGCTCAATTTATGTAGGGGGTAAGCTGTGCATTGAGAAATCCGTGGATAGCCTTTGCCCAATTATATCTTCTGAAGTCCTCCAATCCACCAATTTGTTGAAGACATTCAGGAATTCCTAGGGACTTTAGCGGGGAAAAAAATTTAGCTACAACATATTTAACAAGGGCATCCACCCTTCTCTCCTCCACTTCTTCAGAATCTGCTTCATTAGCTAGCTGGTTCAATTCAGCGACTATGTCGCTTTGTTTCATCTCAGAGAATGAGGTTCTATGAAAATGAAAGTCGTCTCCCCTATTGGGTAGCCCTAAAATGAGCGCTACTTCATTGACAATAAATTTAATGTAGTATTGGCCTAGAATAAATGCTGCCTTATCAGGCCTATAGAGTCTCAAGAGCCTGTACATGATTGGGATGTTTTGAGGAACATCTGGCATTGAGAATAATTGTAGCAGGCCAACTTCCCTTAGCAGGTCTAAAGAGTGCTCTGAAAGCACTTGTAGAAGGGGCTCTGCATATTTCTTGAAGGTCGAAATAGCACACCCAGTGTTCAGATACGTACCAGTCATCTGTTCCAGTAAGAAAATAAATAAGAGCAAGGAAAAAAATAAGGAAAACCCTAAAATTTTGATTTACCCATTCAGAAGCCTAAAGTAGAGAATATTCGGTCGGATAGCAGCTATCTGAACCCTAAAAAAACAGCTCTCCGGTCGGATAGCAGTTATCTAAACCTAAAAAACAGTTGAATATCTAATGTCCAATGAAAAAAATATAATCCGGCAGGATGATTCCTATTTACAACCCTAAAAGTAAAGGATATCCGGTCGGATATAAAAATCACGAACACAAAAAAATTTGTTGCATAAACTCTTGGCTTCTCCGACAGTATAATGTCTATGTAAACAAATAGCAAAGGGGAAAAATTTGAAGAAACATAAACCCCACACTCCAGAATACTCATTGTCGTTAGGAAGAAGGATGATTGCAGTCGTCGTTTAGGAAGAAGGGGAGAATGCCGAAATGTGATCGCCCTGTTCGCCGAGTTCACTGAGTTCCTGGAGCGTTGTGATGTTCGCGCTGGGATTATCTGGGGGTTTTCCTGGAGCGTTGCGATCGTCGCCGGGGGTTTAGGTCGGGGAGTCGTCGGGGTGAGAGCTGGAGCGTTATTTTGAAATTTGAAAAAATCTGAGCTGGGGAGGCGAAATGAAGGTGGGCCCGATTCCTTTGAGGCTATTTATATGACGCACGACAATCTGGTACGTTTGACGTATCGAAAAATTTTCCGTCAAACAGACCCTGATTCATTCCAAAAGCTAGAAAAAAGTTGGTTTTAAACCAATAGTAAATAGTCTTGAGAAACAACACTCATACAAATTAAGGTGAAAGAGAGCACCAAAAAATAGTCTAAATAAATAAAATTTGAATGATCATAAAAATTAGAAAAAAAAACAAAACAATTTTCTTATTTAGCTAATTATTCAATTTATAGTGGTAAAATATTTAAAATAATCTCTTAATTATGAGACTAATTTAAAATATATCCCTAAAATTTGATATGTCCCCTCAATTTTATGTATTGTTCGTTATAGTTCATAAAATTACTTCCGTTAAATCTTTAACGGATTTAGGTGCTGACACGTTGAGGAGGCGTTGACTTGAGACGGGCATGAATTTTTAATTTTTTATTATAATTATTTTATTCAAAGTATAACAAATTCATATAATAATAAAAAATATTTTTATTTTTGAATGTTTTAAATATAATTATTTTAGACGTCTTTGCAAACTGTTTGTTATAAAACTAAATCCATTTTGACATGAATCAGTGCAAATTGCAAAATCATATGTAATATTTTAATGTATTGGATGGGATTCCCCTTAACCTTTTAATTAAATCGGAGCCCGAACAAAGACACGCAGAGGAGCCACCAGGACCAAGCAAGCCAGCACGTGAGCGTCACGCCCAAGCATGCGCACAAGGACCATGCGTGCCTCGCGCACGTGCAGGACCTAGATGTGGCCCCCCGTGCGCAGGGGCGCCGCCGCAGCCCCACACGCATGGTAGCCCGCGCGCAGCAGCGGCACCGCGCACGGGGAACGCCAGCCCGTGCGACCGTAGGGCCGAGCTGCGCGATCGCGCCCTGCCCGGACGCACTCCACGCAACCGCGTGCAGCACGCTTATGCGCGCGGTAGCCTCTACCGCCGGCGGTCGCTGTCACCTCCTTCGTCGTCGGCCACCTCCACTGGCGCCGCTGCCTACGGGCACCTTGCCTGGGCCGCCCGAACTGCCCGGGGGGAAGAGAGCACTCTCGTCATTTTGGTAAAAATGATGATCCAGGTGATCAAAACGGAGCAACATCATTCGCCAGTAGAAATCACTCTCATGCGCAATTACCACCATGACCCTTCAGAAAACTGTAAATCGGTCCTCAGGCTTTCATTTGAAGACAAGCAAAAGCAGTCCTTAAGGCAAGAGAGAGCTCTGAGGTTTACCGACGAGATCGTGGACTTAAGTTTGATTCTCCCTCATGAATTCTCTTTGCTCTCCTCCTTGCACCCAGGCTCCAACACGCCCCAGTTCACGTCAACTGCCTCCGCGAGAGCGCTCTCATCGAGGTTCCACATCAACATGAGCGCTCCCACCAGAAGCTCTGCGGACTTGGTGTGACAACCCAAAATTTCACGCACTTATTTTAATTTATTTTTCTCTCTCTCCGATGATGAAAATGGCACATTTACATTGTCGCAATATTTTGACGGATTTTGTTTTGATTATCATTTTGATATTTCCTTTATTTGGTCCCTTTGGATGAGTTTGTGTTGCTCTTTCAAGAAAATAGGCTTTTAGTGACAAAAATTTTGGTCACTAAATATTGCGGGTTGGTCACAAAAAATGTTTAGTGACCAAATTTATTTTGTCACAAGGTGGTTGCAAAAAGCCTGTCACTAAATGTATTTAGTGACCAAAATAATGTTTGTCACTAAATGTTAATTTTTAGTGACGAAACAATGTTCGTTACTAATTATTTTTTTGCCACCAAACCATTTGTCACTAAAAATATTTTTTGTCACCAAATTAATTTAGTCACTAATTGCTTACAGCAATAGTGACCAAAGTTTTTGTCACTTAATGATTATTTTAGTGACAAAATATTTGGTCACTAATATTTTATAATTGTTTGCAAAATAGATTTTAATAAATTTTTTTATTTGCTATTAAATTTAATAAAAATATATACAAGATAAGAGACAATAATATATATATCTTATAAAAGAATTTCAATCAAAAAATATTTTTATTAATGGTAAAAAAGAAGAAGGTGGGAGATAGCCCAAACCCCTCAATACAATCAATATAGCACTTATCTTTATTAAACTCAAATACATGAAAAAAATCTATAATAAACAATCTGCTCAAGAAAATTAATTTGTTTCTTCTTCATGGGCTCGTCCTTCTTGCCTTCTTCCTTTTTTGGCGCCTCCTTTAGTGCATCATTCTTGGGCTCTTCTTTTTTTCGGCCACTTGGACTAGAGTCGGTATCCTATTCTCCTTTAATATAATATCTTGCACGAAACACCGCCAGATGCGTGTAGTACATCAGAATAACTGTAATATCCTAGAACATAAATGACGATATCGAGCACCTAGTACAAAAAACAACTAATGCTATAAAACAACAAAAAATAGAATAATTACCGATAGACGCCGATCGCATGCCCTGAGCATATCTGTACAAAATTGTATCACAACAAGATTTGACATGTGTGCTTAATTAGAACATAAAACACATTCAATTTAAAATGAAGTTGTTCATACCCTTCCTACTGTTGTTGCAGCGTTATGGAGGAATTCAACATTACCACATGTTTATGCTTTTTACAATTACCTGGAGACAGACCAAATTGGATTCTGAAATGCACGCAAATCTTATCCAACATTTTTGCAAGAGGCTGCTTCCAGGACTCAGAACCCGTGACCACAAGGTCGTGTAGGTGACACGGCAACAATTAAAATGCTTATAATGAAGAGTAATTTAATGGAAAGATTTACCTGTCAAAGGGCTTTCTCCCAGTCAGGAGCTCAAGCATGACCACTCCAAAGCTGAACACATCGCTCTTCATAGTGTACTGCCCAGACATTGCAACCTCAGGAGCACTATATCCAGACATCGCTCTTCATATGCTTTTTACTGTTGATCAATCTCACTGTTCATACGTTCAAACTCCTTTTCCTTGCTAAAAAAACTTCTTGCAATTATTAGGCTAAACATTTGGTAATAATGCATGAAAGAATGAATGCAGCTCAAGTGCTGACTGTGAATATTTTTGGGACCTAAAATTACTAGGAACATGTATTCTGGAGCTCAGGCACATATATAAAATACATACATCCAAACACATATATCTTCAGATCCGTTTGCATGTTGCATGTCGGTGTGAAACATTTTCAGTCCTGAACGACAATAATCTGCAAGTTTTGGGCAAGAGTTAGGATCCGGGAAAGAGTCCCGCCACCACAAGAAAGAGTGAAATGCTGGAAAACCTTCTTGTCATGCATTTTGGGCAAGAGGTTACTTAAATGACATCAATTATTGTTACATTCTAGCAATATAAGTAAAAGCTAAATCAAAGAAAGAATTCACTTTATAAAGGCGAAATCTTGTGTCCACTAGCAAACTAAAAGAAAGAATATATATTTCAGTTTACTGAACATTAAATTATTCATACAACAATAAATGAAGATCTAATGCTATGTGTTCGTAGATAACATTATTATAACAAGTAATGATGGTATGTAAAAAACAGCTCAACATAGAGATTGCTCAAAAAAGAATGCAAACTCTGATTTAATTTAGAAATCTAAGAAGTGGATCGGAGATGTATAGCTAGCAGCACAACCCATACAAAGACAGCATCTTGAATATGCAGTAGCTTTTGAGAAAATAGAATGAAGCTTCCATATATAGATCTAGCTTCTTCTATTCATGCATTGTCTTTCTATAAATGAATATCTAGTAGTACAGACACAATTACACCTAATTTGACCACCAATAGCTACACCACAAGCACACACATCAACACCAAAACAGCCACCGTAGATTAGTTGTTTCCAAATTTGCAGCATGAACTAACTATATAAATTAACAAAGAACACATTGAAAAGGATTGTTTTTTAAAAAAAATTGTGAAAGGTGTTATTTCAATAATGCAAGCTCATAAATCGCTTAAACAGTAATTTAATGGAAAGATTTTCAAACTCCTAAGAAAACTTAAGAAATGAAATCGCTTAAACAGTGAGATTGACGAAATGCAAGCTCAAAAATCTAAGAGAAGATCAAACTAGTGAAAAGAGTAAAACCTGTCGGGTGACCTTGGAGCAGATGCCCGGGGGCTTGGCATCGCCAATAGCCTTTTCAAAAAAGCACTCCTAGGCCTGGGCGAGCATGAGCCGCTCAAGTATTCCAGCGCACTCAATCGATAGATCAACAGTACCTCCTCCAAGTGCGGCAAGCTTGGGAGCAACAATCCCACGGAGCATGGCAAACGCCCCCACTGCGCTCTTGAAGGCATTGCACGCCTGCTTCAGCCCTACTGGTGAGGTTCGATCTGATGATAGGGTGATCTGGCTGTAGACTGCGTCAATGTTAAATAAGATGGCAGATTTCAAGCAAGAAAAATGGCGAACAAAATTTTCTGCGGGCTAGAGCAAAGGGGGAAATGAAATGCCCGTGCGATTGGGGGAAGATCGACCTGAAGCTTGCCCTCTTTGATGTCCACTGGCGGTGGGATTTTGATGGCGAGGAAGCACGCGCGAAGGAAGAGGTTTGACGGCCAGGAGAACTGCAGCGCTTGCGAGAGGAAGCGGGAGCGGCGGAAAACCTAGAAATACTAGCCCATGGTGTTCCGCGCTTGAAATGAGAATCGGAAATGAAAATGCCGCCCCATGGTGTCTTGCCCTAGCCAAGAATGAAAAAAGAGAATAGATGGAGGGAAGCGAAATATTAATCGAAATGTGTAGATTTTGAGGTAGATTAATAGTGATTAAATAATAGAAGTGAAAATAAATGAATTTTTTAAAAAAGAAACTCTAATTAGTGACTATTTTTTTGGTCATTAAATAAATAATCTAGTGACTAGATTTTTTTGGTCACTAAATACTATAAAAAATTTGTTTTAGTGACCGAATTTATATTTCGTCACTAAAGATATGTCTTTAGTGATCAATTATTTATTTTGTCACAGAAGACGTGTTTTTAGTGACGAAATATAGTTTGTTACTAAAGAGATGTTTTTAGTGACAAAATAAATTTCGTCACTAAATTTTTGTCACTAAATGTCAGTTTTCTTGTAGTGTTTTTATGTGGGCTTTCATGAGTTGCTGCCTCTGCTGGTTTAATGGGCTGGATATATATATATATATATATATATATATATATATATATATATATATATATATATTGGGCTTATTGTTTCTTGTTGTCTGCCTTATTTGGTTTGGTGTGCTGGCTGTGTTGAATATGTGTTGGATGCTTTTCTGTAGTGTTGGAGATTGAGGTGTTGGCTGGCTACAATTATGTTGTGTTGGCTGCTTTGTTACATGTCAGTTAGGTGTGTTGTTGGCTGTTTTCCTAATGTGGTGACAGCTGGAATAAATTTCAGACAGCCATATAACACTTGACTGTTGGTTTGGTTGGGCTAAGTGACACCTATTTGAGTTAGTATATTGATTTTGGCTTCTTGCTACCTCTTCCCCGCCCATGTCCTCTTTAAATAATTGGTGGATTTCTTCCTCCCCTTCTCCAACTGCTTTCCCTCTTCTCTGCTGCCCCAAACTTCTGATGTTCTCTGTTGTCCTGAGACTGCTGCCACTGTTGTCCTGAGCTGCTGCTCCCTGCCGTCTTGCTGCAGCACTGCCCCTAGCTGTTGCTCCCGACACGGCTGCCTCTTTTACTGCTTTAGCTGCTGCTTTACTGCTGTTGTTACTCTTGGCTGCCCTACTGCTGCCCACTCACTTCTCCCACTTTCTCCTCTTTTGTTGGTTAGTCTATTACTTTCATGGTTATTTGGAAACTCTTTTTCGTGCTGATTTTGGGCCGCCTAATTACTGATTTTGCGTTGTTTTAGTAGCTGTTGTATAGTTGTTTTATATAGATGCTTAGCTCACTTTTTATATCTTGATGAACATCATTTTTAAGAGGACGAGAACTCCATTTAGGAGCTGGTTTTAGCCCATTTCGAGGCATATTTATGGTTGTCGGCAAGATATAAAATCTTTTGCGCTTTTCGCTGCGCATTCCAAGTGACGCAACCCAATAAACGTGCATATAATTTAATTGGGTCCCAAGACTTCAAAATCAGAGGATGGCGTCGCAAGGAAACCGTGACGGAAATATGAATAAAGGCAAAGCTGTGGTGGGTATTTTATTTCTTGAAATTATGGGTATCCAATTATTTTGCAGTATTTAATTTATTGTCTCTTTGAACAAAATTGCTTGTGCATATGCATATGAGTTTGGCCTTAATGATATATCGCTAAATAAATAAAGTGGACGAGGGGACAATTAAGCGGTATTTATTCTGAGGTGATTATATTTATAAACTCCTATTTACACGTCAAGATAAAATTCATTTAAAACTCTGCATAGGGAAATGTGATGGCTTCGAATCCGATGATGTTGAGGCATCCACTGATGGATTCACCAGTAGGGGTGAGCCTACAATTACGCTCTTCGGGGGTGGGGCCTAATTCAAGTTTGCATCACTGGACCATTTCTCATTTTATGTAACTAAAGTTAAAGGGTAATTTAATGATTAGTATTGAGAATAATCAAGTGATTGATTTTATTGTAATGTATGCATATTAGTATCCTTCCCATTGTTTGCATGTATAACTATATCATGAAATACTATTTTCACATAGTCACAATTTTTATGATAACCCAGAGTGGACACTTTTTTAGACAGCAGGACCAACTCCAAGCAGAACGCGCAGGATCTTGGCAGTTGAACTGATAAAAACAATAATTGAAGCCCGAGACTGGCATAGAGCTCGTTGTACTGGACCTACGTGTATCTATTGTAATAAGCATATCTAGTATATGTAAATGATCGTGTAATAAACGAAGAAATGGAATAAAATTTTTTGTGTATGTTCTTTGTACTTTGCATTTTGATGTACTGTGACCCTTTTATCCAAAACCGTAGTCCGATCTTTGATTCAGTTAATAGAGCCCAGGATTTAGGTCTCTACAAATTGGTATCAAAGGGACAGGTTTTCAGTAAATTGTGTCACAGATAGTGCAAAGACATTACACAAATAACCCGCTATTTGAGCATATTCTAGTTGAAACTGACAGGCGAATTGCGACAAACGTAACGCTCTCAAGTTAGTTTCCATTTTTGGGGACGAAAACACTTTTAGTGGGGAAGATTTGTGACAACCCAAAATTTCACGCACTTATTTTAATTTATTTTTCTCTCTCCCCGATGATGAAAAAAGTACATTTACATTGTCGCAATATTTTGACGGACTTTGTTTTTTATTATCATTTTGATATTTCCTTTATTTGGTCCCTTTGGATGAGTTTAGGTTGCCCTTTTTATGTGGGCTTTCATGAGTTGCTGCCTTTGCTGGTTTAGTGAGCTGGATATATATATGTTGGGCTTATTGTTTCTTGATGGCTGCCTTATTTGGTTTGGTGTGTCGGCTGTGTTGAATATGTGTGTTGGTTGTTTTCTGTTGTGCTGGAGATTGAGGTGTTGGCTGGCTACAATTATGTTGTGCTGGCTACTTTGTTACATGTCAGTTGGGTGTGTTGTTGGCTGTTTTCCTAATGTGGTGACAGCTAGAAAAAAATTCAGACAGCCATATAACACTTGGTTGTTGGTTTGGTTGGGCTAAGTGACACATATTCGAGTTAGCATATTGATTTTGGCTTCTTACTGCCTCTTCACCGCCCATGCCCTTTTTAAATAATTGGTGGATTTATTCCTCAACCTTCTCCAACTGCATTCCCTTTTTCTGTTGCCCCAAACTTCTGTTGCTCTCTGCTGTCCTGAGACTGCTGCCACTACTGTCCTGAGTTGCTGCTCCTTGTCTTGCTGCAGCACTGCCCCTAGCTGTTGCTCTCGATACGGCTGCCTCTTTTACTGCTTTAGCTGCTGCTATACTGTTGCTGTTACTCTTGGCTGCCCTACTGCTGCCCGCTCTCCTCCTCCCTCTTTCTCCTCTTTTGTTGGTTAGTCTATTACTTTCATGATTATTTGGAAACTCTTTTTCGTGCTGATTTCGAGCCGCCTAATTACTGATTTTGCGTTGTTTTAGTAGTTGTTGTATAGTTGTTTTATATTGAGGCTTAGCTCACTTTTTATACCTTGCTGAACATCATTTTTAAGAGGACGGGAAGTGCATTTTGGGGCTGGTTTTAGCCCATTTCGAGGCATATTTATGGATGTCCGGCAAGACATAAAATCAGATTTTGGCCTTTCCGGTTTATCATTTCAATTTTTTGATGATTTAGCGAATCATTCTAAATCTTTTGTGTTTTTCGCTACGCATTCCAAGTGACGCAACCCAATAAACGTGCGTATAATTTTAGTGGGTCCCAAGACTTCAAAATCAGAGGATGGCGTCTCAAGGAAATCGTGACAGAAATACGAATAAAGGCAAAGCTGTGGGGAGTATTTTATTTCTTGAAATTATGGGTATTCAATTATTTTGCAGTATTTAATTTATTGTCTCTTTGAACAAAATTGCTTGTGCATATGCATATGAGTTTCGGCTTAATGATATATCGCTAAATAAATAAAGTGGACGAGGGGACAATTAAGCGGCATTTATTCTGAGGGGATTATTTTTATAAACTCCTATTTACACGCCAAGATAAAATTCATTTAAAACTCTGCATAGGGAAATGTGATGGCTTCGAATCCGATGATGTGGAGGCATCCACCGATGTATTCACCAGTAGGGGTGAGCCTACAATTATGCTCTTTGGGGGCGGGGCCCAAATCAAGTTTGCATTACCGGAGCATTTCTCATTTTATGTAACTAAAGTTAAGGGGTAATTTAATGATTAGTATTGAGAATAATCAAGTGATTGAATTTATTGTACTGTATGCATGTTGGTATCCTTCGCCTTATTTGCATGTATAACTGTTTCACGAAATACTGTTCTCACATAGTCATAATTTTTATGATAACCCAGAGTGAACACTTTTTTTAGACAGTAGGACCAACTCCAAGCAGAACACGCATGATCTCTGCAGTTGAACTGGTAAAAACACTAATTAAAGCCCGGGACTGACATAGAGCTCGTTGTACTGGCGCTACGTGTATCTATTGTAATAAGCATATCTAGTATGTGTAAATGATCGTGTAATAAACGAAAAAATGAAATAAAAAGCTTGGTGTATGTTTGTTGTACTTTGCATTTTGATGTACTGTGACCCTTTTATTCAAAACTGTAGTCCGATCTTTGATTCAATTAATAGAGCCCAAGATTTGGGTCTCTACACTTGGAGAATTTCTTGGCAGGAATGCTTCAACCCAAGCTTTGTGAGCTTAACAACACTCCAAGGCCGGAGTGCATTCATCGAGGCTCTGAAAACTTAGTCATTTTTCCTCATTTCTTGCACCTGTAATGGAGTATCGGTATGTCGCCCACCGAAATCAAACCAAACTCTGTAAAACTTCAAAAAAATAGTGGATTTTGACTCGACGTAGTTCCAAAAACATGGTTTTTCACCATTTTCGGGTATTTCACGTAAAAAAAACGCCTATTGTCATTTGTTTCGATTCATTTTGACTGTTTGTGTGCTTGGTCTGATTCTGAGCTAAGGCGGTCCGATTTCTCCAGATCGGGAAAAAATAGGGCGTCCCATAACAGTATTGATCATTAAGAATGAGAAATTTTAGATTCAATTCGCATGTTTTTTCAGTGGATCAAAAAAATTCTCGATCAAAAAGATCTTCCGGGAGATCTGATTTCCCGAAAGGTTAAAAATGATTTCATAAAAATTGATGAAATTCCACCTGAATTTAATAAGTCAAACCGGTTGTGGTTTCAACCGAAATAGTCAAGTAGAGTGACCTGACCAAGTGTGTCGCGTACAAAATTGGACTAGCTCAAGAGGACCCAAAAGCACCTCAAAAGTGGAGAAGAGCCAAGCATGCACTCACAGCGCACGTGCACAACAACACGGGCACACACGACATGCAAAGCACACACTGTCGTTGTCGTGCAACCTGCTCGAGTCGCCCGAACTTCCCGGGAGGAACTTCTGTCATTTCATAAAAATTGTTGATCCAGGTGATCAGAACGAATCGATGTCATTCGTCACCTTAAAATCCGTCTGGACGCAATTACTAGTATGACCCATCATAAAACTATAAAAGGGCCCCAAACCCTCATTTGAAGTCAAACAACTCCAAAGGCTAGATGAAACTCTTATATTTTCCGACTAGGATGTGAGATTTAGATCGTTCTCCAGCTCGGAATTCGCTCTGCTCCAACGCTCAAGGGGATAGCATTGGACGCTCTCGCCAGAACACCTGTAATGCCCCGAATTTAATCAAATTAATTTTGGCTTGCGGTTAGGGGACGTGGTCTGCGGATAGCATTCAGGTCTAGGGTTTTATATAAAACCTAATTCCCCCTCCCATCTCATTCTTTCTCCCCAGCCGTCGCCTCTCCCGATTTCCCTCTCCTACCCGATTTTTATTATCTCTCGATCGACTGCCGACTGGAAGGAGGAGCAGAGCCTGACCTCCCATCCCCTTGCCGCAGTTGAATCCCACCTCCCTCTCTCCCGTTGTCGCTGCCGAATCCCGCCTCCCTCTCTCCCGTCGCCATTGATAGGAGGTGAAGAGCCTGCCTCTCCCACTTTCTCTCTCGTCGCCACTCGAAGGAGCCTAGCCCGGCCTCCCACTTCTCTCCCGTTGCCGCTGGAAGGGTCGAGCGCTCCTCTCCCGGTCGCCACGCGTAAAGGGGAAACCCAATCTTCCCTCCTCTCTTTGTCCCGGTCACCGCCGGCTAGGTTTGAGGTCGTGACCAACCTCCCTCTCCTCTTGGCCGACCAAAAGGGGTTTAGGGTTAGGTATACACTTGCGGAAGGAGGCCGTCTGGAGGTGTTGGTGGTGAGCAACCCGATTTTGGCTAGGGATCACAGCGAAGTGTTTGATTTGGAGCATGGACTGGTACGTGGAAACCAAGTCCGTGACGACAAAGCTATGGCTCTGAAACGCGCATCAAGGGTAACGACTTTTCTTCTTAGGCAGGTGAAACCCTTAATTTTAGCATGTTGGCATGGAAGCCCCTCCCCACCGACAGGTGCGGGAAAGGTGCTCTCTAATGGGTTGATGTGTACGTCCCTGTTATTTAATTGCATTTAGTACCCAGAAGCACGAGCAAGGTTTTAGGCATGTTGTGTGAAGCCCATCTGGACGTGTGGTCTGGATTGGTGATGTTCTATGGGTTCCCAGAGAAGACTCCGTGGAAGTTGAATGCTTTGGAATGGGGGTCTGCCCTGGACGGCAGTTAGTACTGGAGTTGTTCTCCAGGAAACACCCTAATGTTTGCATAAAATTATTGTATTGTTAGCATTAGCTCCCAGGGAGCTTTTGTTGTGTTGTGTGCATAATCGATCTCTCGAAGACCGTATGCTAGCGTGTTGATTTGCGTGTCTTGAGTGCCCAACTTTGGTGGCCACGAGTGCCAACCTTGGAACATAACGTGCGTTATGTCGTGTATGGGAAAGGGGATGCTGACCCGCATCATTGTCATTAATTGGCACGACGATTTGAGCAACAAAAAAGAGCTGAATTGTATCCGCTCTATGTCGTTCGGTTAAATAGACCTAAATTACGTGGCAATTGTCGTTGGCATAGGGGTGAGCCGAGGCTATAGGCCTGACTAGTAATGCTCAAGTGGAACCATCTAGTCCGGGACTGAGAATGGTGGTGGACTAGCGATGTACATCGTTGAGGTGCTTTATGCATGATCGTATGCCTATGATGGAAAAAGGTGGGACTTGGGGAAACCCGATACACCATTAAGGTGCCCTGAGTGCACGAGATGTTGGGTGGTTTGCGTCATCGTCTGGGATGAATGGTGCTTAAGTTGCACATATATTTTAAATATGTAAACATGTTATATGCTTGCATGGATTAAGCACTGCCACCCCAAGGGATGAGGTCGTTATAATTTGGTTAGCTTCAGCTGACTGTTGCTTTGTTTGTCACCGCTTGATGGAATGTTTTGTGTGCAGGTGCTGCAGATTCAAGCGGGAAGTAGCGGGCTAAAGCCCAAAGTTGTGCCGGTCCTCGAAGACCCAATTTTTGATATCGTTTTTCATGTTTTGCCGGCCTACGTGCCGATGTTTGGAATCCACTGTTGTTTTTGGAAAAAAAAACATTATTAATGTAAGGCCTTAAGGCCAGAACTTTATGATGTATGTCTTTTCATTCCCGTTTATAACAGTTAGTGGACATTCCTAATTGTGTGGTTGTTTTTAACTCGTTAATGTTTCTGCTAGTTTGTGACTCTGCGTTAGGGTGCGTTTAAAATTATTAAGGAATTATGGTTTCATTTTGTAACCCTTTAGTCTATTCGTGTAATATGGTGTGGGACCCCATCCGAACCTTCTGTTATATTATTCGTGACGGAGTGAGAGTATTACAATTTGGTATTAGCTTATAGGTGTCCGTTCAAGTCCACCGAATTCGTGGTAGAATTCTTTTAAGGGGTGAAGAGCATGTGTGTGCGTCACCTTAAAGACGTAAAATCACCAGTGAATGTCCACTTAGGAATGAAAACACACATGAAATATGTCAAAAACATTGTTTGTGGAACCTGAACGTTTATTTGTTTGTTGTTTGCTATGTTTATCTGTCACTAAATTATGTGTTACTCAAGTATAGGTGACAAGGAGCGGTGCAGAGCTGTCGCAAGATCAACACTCTGCAAAAAGTAATTCACCGTCTCAGGCGCCTACGCATCCTACTTATGTCGAGACAATCCATTTAGTTGTCGAAGCCGTGTTCGCAATGATCAATGCACAGCCAAGAGGGCAGTTACACCCTGAAATGGCCCCGATGTAGGCTGGCATAGCTGAGCCAGTGGCGGTAAGGCAAGTGCCTGCTGAGCCTTTGGCAGAGAGGCGAGCAACGGAGAAGCAACTGAAGCACTTTATGAGCTTCAATATGCCTACGTTTACGGGAACAGGATCCCCGACTCAGGCCAAGGATTGACTCTCACGGGTGAAAAGAATCATGACGACTACGGAGTCGGAGGAAAGACAAAAAGTCACACTAGACACTTTTCTTTTGGACGGTGAGGCAAAGATATAGTGGGATGAGCTAGAGTTGCATCAGTTTGCAGGCAGGTTACTATCTGAGATCTCGATGGACAAACTTTCGAGACTATTCCTTGCATGGTATCTCCCTTCTGTGCAAAGTATTGCATTGGAAAACCAATTCCAAAGGCTAACTCAGGGTGAGATTCTGGTGGACGACTACTTGCATAAATTTACTAGGTTGGGGCAGTATGCAGGAGCCTCTTTTGCTGATGAGGAAAGAAAGACCAGCCGATTTTATGAAGGTCTGTGGGACGAGCTGAGGCTGTTGTTGGCAGGTCTGATGGCGCAGGGTTTTCTTATGTTGGTAAACACTACCCGGTCTCTGGAACAGGATATAAAGAGAGTGCAAGGTAAGAAGGACCTCTCGGGGAGGAAGTAAGAGTTACAAGCGTCGACTTCTTTAAAGTCTGGGTTCCGCAGTAGGTGGAACAAAAAAGCTAGGTCATCTGGACCAACTCCTTCTATTGCTTCTAGAGCTACTACAGGTCAAGGTCTATACGCGTTCTACAACTGCGGCTAGGTGGGACATTGTGCTCGAGATTGTTAGAGTCGTCCTACAAAGTCTAATAAAAAGTTGGGTGCATTTTATGTTGAGAAAGGGAAAGCGGCGGAGTCGTCTGCATCTCACCATACACCGGCGCAACCCGGGGTCTATAATCTTGGCCTGCAAGAGGCTATTAAGCAAAACGACGTCGTGACAGGTACATTTACTTGTAATTATTGTCATGTGTACTGCTTATAATTCTTGTGTATGTTTGTTTCTCATGTACTCGTTAGGTTTCGTATTGGTATTCAATCATCCAGCGAGAGCATTATTCAACACTGGTGCATTGCACTCCTTCTTATCAGAAGATTTTGTTGTGCGAGTCAGAGTGCCTTGTATGTTGGCAGAGGCAAAGTTGGATGTGCTCTTACCCAATGGGTGCCTAATGAGTACGGGGAGGAAGAGCTGTGTGAAGGTTAGAATTGGAGAGCAAGACTTCGATTTGGAGGCCACACTACTACCATTGTCAGAGTTTGACGCCATATATGGCATGGATTGGCTGACAAAGCAGGGCACATGCATTGATTGCAAATCTAAAGAATTCTTATTAATCGGAGAACGCGGAAATGGAACTAGTTTTATGGGTCTACGGGATGTGAGCAAAACCCTGATGACCACCCCCCATGTGGTGAAAGCAACACGAAAAGGAGCTGAGCTATTCTTCTCTTTAGTAGAGGCTTCAAAGCGGAATCCTAAGCTATGTGATTTGGCAGTCGTATCGAAATTTGCAGACGTTTTTCCAGATGAGCTTCCCGGGGTTCCGCCTTAGAGGGAAAATGATTTTTGCATCGAGCTTGTGTCGGGTGCCAAACCCGTGTCACGCTCTCCTTATCGTATGGCGCCAAAGGAGATAGCAAAATTGAAGGTACAATTACAGGAGTTGCTTAAGCAAGGGTATATACATCCGAGCTCATCACCATGGAGCGCACCGATCCTTTTTGTGAAGAAGAAGGACGGTAGTTTGCGCCTGTACATAGACTATAGGGAATTGAATAAGTTAACAGAAAAAAATAAATATTTGATTCCCTGCATCGATGACCTGTTTGATCAGTTGGTAGGGCCCATGGTGTACTCAAAGTTGGATTTGAATTCTAGATACTATCTGCTCAGGATACAGGAGTCGGACATTCCAAAGACTGCATTCAGCACCCGCTACGGGCCTTATGAGTTCACTGTGATGCCCTTTGGGCTCACAAATGCACTATCAGTTTTTATGGATTTGATGAATAGAGCGTTCCGGGAGTACCTGGATCTGTTTGTTATCATCTTCATCGATGATATTCTGGTATACTCGCGGTCAAAGGAAGACCATGTCAACCACCTTCGCCAAGTTTTGACAAACCTGGGGAGTAATCAGTTGTATGCAAAATTCTCTAAATGCGAGTTTTGTCTACCGTCGGTGGCATTTCTGAAGCACATTGTTAGTGGAGAGGGTGTTGCAGTAGATCCGGTGAAATTTGTGGCGATCCGAGAGTGTCCTGTGCTGAGGAATGCAACGGAAGTCCAGAGCTTCTTAGGGCTTGCCGGTTATTACAGGTGCTTTGTGGAGAATTTTTCACGGATTGCACTTCCCCTCACTACGCTGACTAGGAGGGATCAGTGGTTCATCTGGACGCTAGAGTGCGTGCAAGCTTTCGAGGAGCTGAAAACCGACTGATTTCTGCCCCAATTCTATGTTCGTCGTGTGGGACTGAAGCCTACTAGGTGTACATTGACGCCTCTGGCAGTGGTTTAGGATGTGTGCTGTGTCAACATGGGAAAGTCATCGCTTACGATTCGCGCCAGTTGAGGGTGCATGAGAGAAACTACTCGGTCCATGATTTAGAGTTGGTGGTCGTGGTGTTTGCTCTGAAGTTGTGGAGGCATTATTTGTATGGCGTGAAGGTCGAAATCTTCACGGACCATAAATGTCTGAAATATTTGTTTGATTAGAAAGATCTGAATATGTGTCATAGGAGATGGATGAAATTTCTGGTGGATTACACTTTCGACATACTCTATACCCCTGGGAAAGGGAACGTAGTGGTAGACGCATTGAGTCGTCGAGCGCAAGCATAGGCGAGTTGGATTTTGGCTCACGATGAGCGTTTGGCACTGGAGTTTGAGGCCTTGGAATTTCCCTGTGTGGATCGAGGTTCATCTTCCACTGTCAGTCTTAGCTGGATGGAAGTTCAGTACGATATTGCCGACCGTGTGAGATCTGACTTGGATTTTGAACCAAGCATGCAACGCTATTTGTCAGAGCCCGCCGAGGGGCCGAACGTTGAGTTTTTACTTGATGATGGGCTATTACGGAAGAATGACAGGCTTTGTGTTCCTAATCAAGGATGACTGTGTGATGAATTGATGTATTATGCTCATTTCACTAAGTATGTGATTCATCCTGGGAGCAAAAAAATGTATCAAGACATGTAAGCGTTGTTCTGGTGGCCAGTGATGAAGAAAGACATAGCTTTGTTCATGGTAAAGTGTCAACCGTGCGCGTTGGTGAAGGACGAGTGCCAGCGGCCAGGGGAATTCTAGAAGTCCTTGTCAATTCCGGAGTGGAAATTCGATGATATTTCCATGGACTTTGTGCACGGATTGCCAAAGTCGCTGCAGAAAAATAACTCGATTTGGGTGATTGTTGATCGGTTGACTAAAGTTGAGCATTTTATTCCAAATCGGAAAAGTGATTCAGTTGAGAAATTGGCAAAGATTTATATGGAGAACATCATTCGATTACATGACGTCCCTCGCAGTATTGCTAGTGACCATGATGGACGGTTTGCGTCCGATGATTGGAAGCATGTTCATCGTTTACTAGGCACAATGCTCAAGTTTAGCACCTCCTTCCATCTGCAGACAGACGGACAGACCGAGAGGACAAATCGAACGATGAAAGATATGTTATGTATCTGTATTTTGGATTTTGGACAGCATTGGGAGGATCACCTTTTCATGGTAGAGTTCGTCTATAACAATAGTTCTAAGGCAAGCATTCAGATGGCTCTGTTCGAAGCGCTATATGGTAGGAGGTGTCGTACTCCTTTAGTTTGGGCAAAGAACGCTGATACCAAGCTGTTGAAATGCAAAGATATTGAGGAGGCGAATGAGTCTATACGGATCATTCGAGAGCGGTTGTTGATTGCCCAAGATTGTTAGGCAAAGTATTATAATGCCAACCACCGGAACGTGGAGTTCGTGGCTGAAGATTGAGTGTACTTGAACATAAAGGCTTTCAAGGGAGTGTCGAGAGCTTGATGCTTGAATAAGCTGAGTCCCAGTATATATTTAGGGCCTTTCGAGATCACCGAGCGCATCAGCGAGGCAGCTTACCGACCTACTTTGTCGAAGGAGTTGAGTGGGTTGCACAACGTCTTCCACATTTCTTTGTTGAGAAAGGCGGTGCGGGAGCCCGATTCCGTGTTGGAGGCCGATAGTGTGCCAGTGGACAGTGGCCTATCTACCAAAGTGACGTTGATTTGCATCATCGATAGCGACATACAATAGTTGCGGAGAAAAGCCATCAAAATGGTGAGAGTTCGTTGGGACAATTGTGGCCACGAGGAGCTCTATGGGGAGCCAGAGGAGGTCATGCGCGAGGAGTACCCCGATCTATTTCACTCAAGTATGACGAATTTCATTTCTTTATTTGTAATTTAAATTTCGTGACAAAATTTCTTTAAGGAGGATAGAATTGTAATGCCCCGAATTTAATCAAATTAATTTTGGGTTCGATTAGGAGACTTGGTCTGCGGATAGCATTCAGGGATAGGGTTTTATATAAAACCTAATTCCCCAGTCGTCGCCTCTCCCGATTTCCCTCTCCCTCCTGATTTTTTTTCTCTCGACCGACTGCTGACTGGAAGGAGGAGCAGAGCCCGACCTCCCATCCCATCATCGCAGCCGTACTTCGCCTCCCTCTCTCCCGTCGCCGTCGATCGGAGGTGTAGAGCCCACCTCTCCCTCTTTCTCTCCCAACGCCGCTGGAAGGAGCCGAGCCCGGCCTCCCACTTCTCTCTCGTCGTTTCTGGAAGGGTCGATTTCGCCTCTCCCGGCCGCCTCCTGTAAAGGGGAAACCCGATCTTCCATCCTCTTTTTATCCCGGCCGTCGCCGACTAGGGTTGAGATCATGACCAACCTCCCTCTACTCTTGGCCAACCAAAAGGGGCTTAGGGTTAGGTTTACACTTGCGGGAGGAGTCTGTCCGGAGGTGTTGTTGATGAGCAACCCGATTTTGGTTAGGGATCGTGACGAAGTGTTCGATTTGGAGCTCGGACCAGTGCGTGGAAACCAAGTCTGTGACGATCAAGCTATGGCTCTGAAACGCGCGTCAAGGGTAACAACTTTTCAACTTGGGTAGGTGAAGCCCTTAATTTTAGCATGTTTGTATGGAATCCCCTCCCCACTGGCAGGTGGGGGAAATGTTCTCTCCGACGGGTCGATGTGTACGTCTCTATTATTTAATTGCATTTAGTACCGGGAAGCACGAGTACGATTTTAGGCATGTTGTGTGAATCCTATCTAGACGTGTAGTCGGATTAGTGATGTTCTGTGGGTTTCCGGAGAAGACTCCGTGGAAGTTGAATGCTTTGGAATGGGGGTCTGCCCTAGGCGGCGGTTAGTACTCGAGGTGTGCTCCAGGAAACACCCTAATTTTTGCATAAAATCGTTGTATTGTTAGCATTAGCTCCCGGGGAGCTTTTGTTGTGCTGTGTGTGTAACCGGTCTCTCGGAAACCGTGTGCTAGCATGTTGAGTTGCGTGCCTTGGGTGCCCAAATTTGGTGGCCACTAGTGCCAACCTTGGAACATAACGTGTGTTATGTCTTGTACGAGAAAGGGTATGCTGACCCGCTTCGTTGTTGTTAATTGACACGACAATTTGAGCAACGAGGAAGAGCTGAACTGTACCTGCTCTATGTCGTTCGGTTAAATAAACCTAAAGTACGTGGCAATTGCTATTGGCATAGGGGTGAGCCGAGGCTATAGTCCTGGCTAGTAATGCTCAAGCAGAACCATCCAATCCGGGACTGAGAATGGTGGTGGACTAGCGGTGTTCACCGTTGAGGTGCTATATGCACGATCGTATGTCTGTGATGGCAAAAAGGTGGGACTTGGGGAAACCCGATACGTCGTTAAGGTGCCCTGAATGCACGAGACGTTGGACGGTTTGGGTCATCGTCTGTGATGAATAGTGCTTAAGTTGCACATTTATATTAAATATGTAAACATGCTATTTGCTAGCGGGGATTAAGCACCGCCACCCCGAGAAAGGGGTGTGGTCGTTATAATTTAGTCAGCTCCAGCTAGTCGTTGCTTTGTTTGCCACCGTTTGGTGGAATGTTTTGCGTGCAAGTGCTGCGGAGCCAAGCGGGAAGTAGCGGGCTGAAGCCCAAAGCTGTGACGGCACTCGAAGGCCCAATTTTTATATGGTTTTTCTTGTTTTGCCGGCCTGCGTGCCGATGTTTGGAATCCAATGTTGCTTTTGGAAAAACATTATTAATGTAAGGCCCTAAGGCCAGAACTTTATGATGTATGTCTTTTCATTCCCGTTTATAATCGTTAGTGGACATTTTTAATTAGGTGGTTGTTTTTAACTCGTTAATGTTTCCGCTAGCTTGTAACTCTGTGTTAGGATGCGTTTAAAATTATTAAGGAATTATGGTTTCATTTCGTAATCATTTAATCTGTTCGTGTAATATGGCGTGGGGAACCGGTCGGACCTTCTGTTATATTATTCGTGGCGGAGTCAGGGTGTTACAACATCTAACTCAAAGTTGCATTCTAGGGACTCGGTTGTCCGCACAGCTGTGTTGCTTGAAGTTGCTAACCGACCGTGTGGTTTGGTTTCTGGCAGACCGTTAGTTGTGTTGTTAGAGATTTCTATCTGTCTTTCTGAAGGACGTTACCCTATCCTCTTCAGTGGTGACTGAATCCCCCTACCTGCCTATAAATAGTGGCCCTGGATCCGTTGTTCGTAACTAGAAGTATGAGAACTGCAGCTTGTTTTAAATTTGCGGTTAAGCTTTTCTAACCACGCGACTGGAAGAAGTAATCTATGTAGCTGTGTTGCTGGCTATGTGGCTAGCACTGGACGACTATGCGTCTAGTACTGGACGACTATGCGACTAGTTCTGGCAGTTTGTCGGTGAAGTCTCGGGTGGAAGGAGGGCAGTAGTCAACGGTTAATCAACTAGGTCGCAGTCAGAGCGACCACTTCAAAATCTTCTTTTTTGGCAGTTCGCAAGCAGTTCAATAAATCAGTTCGTCGGTTCCTTGAGGGTTGATTGTTTTCCAATTCAGTAGTGCAGTGTCTGTTCGAATGACTTCAACAGTTAGGCGACTTCCACGGTCAGGCGACCAGAGGTGAGGAAGGGTGGTTATCCAACAAACTTCAATAAGGCAGTCCGCGCGATTTGACGGTAAAAGTGGTGCACATGCGGCTAGGCGGTTTCAGTGTTCAGTCCACTAGTTTTCTACTTGTCTTTTTTTTTTTTAATTTCTATCGGGTGTATTGCAAAATCATGTCTCGCAATGTATATCTCTTCTTATAAAGCTGAAAATAATACAAATGTTGTTTTTGGTTCTTCTAATTGCAAGTGTTTTACTTTACTTATTCGGTTGAGACCGGTCCTACGACCTCCCCTTCATAAAATTTTACAAACTCTCCAACATCTGCGATTGGAGGGAAGGGGAAGGGTTGTGAGATGTGCTTTTTGGAGCATTTTGCTAAGGAAACAGCTGTAAAAGCAGCCGATCGTGGTAACTCTCAACTCCCAGTTACTAGTTTCTTTTTAATGTATTACTATTGAGAATAAAGAGTTTTGAACTATTTCTTTTGAGGAAAATGATTTTCCACTAAGAAGAAGAAAATTCATCTTATACCTATACTTTGAATATCAAGCCATTCGTTGTGACGTAAAACATTAAATTTTCGTGTGAGATATCAGTGTTGTTTTAAGAAAGAATCATTTGAAAATGAGATGATAAATTGTATTTTAAAAACTGAAATTTTATTTCTATAAAATTTATTTGGATGACAGTTTAAATTATATTTAAAATTATACAACTTTTAAGACTTTGAGTAAAAAAATAAAATTGAAAATAAAAAAATGTCAAGCCGATGGTTAAGAAAAGGAGAAGGTAGCTCTTGTTCATTCCAAAATGAAGAAATAAGCTTATTTTAAACGGATACGTCTTAAAACGGTGACAAATAGGTTGTTGCCTGATGCCGTGTACATAAAGCGCTAGCTGCACCCTAATATATGGGGTGTGAATATCGAAGAAGCCCCCTACCAGCTACCACTAGCACCTAACCGCCCAATAGTGAGGGGTCGTCCAGGGAGTAACCGCCCGGCTCAACCGCCGGGATATCCGGACACCTGAACCAGGTCACCAGCCGCCCCAATGGGGGCGGCCTCCCGCTTGCCCTGGACGGGCGACCATGCATTCTGGTCGTCCGCCCCCTTTCAACGCCTAACACAGGCGACCTCCCTGGTGCCTCAGACGGGCGGCCATTTGTGTTGTGCAATTGACACCTGCCCGCGAGTACGGAACTCGTCGCGGACAATAGCAACGGAAGCAAAATATTTGAGCAAATAATGGCGCGCACCAAACAATCACAGAACGAGATTCCAAAACACAGAAAAAACCACAGACGACAAGAGATATACGTGGTTCGGAGTTAAGCTCCTACATCCACGGGGAGAGCGCGCCGGATCCACTAATCGAAAACAAAATCCGATTACAACACAAACACTCAACGATCCTCAACGGATCGACACTAACCTAAAATATGAAAATAAAGAACAACAGGAGAACAAATAAAACTCCCCTATCCGCAGCCTGGATCTGAATCTGATCTTCGCCTCTGCCACGCGTCGCTGCCCTCTGGCCAAGAAAGCCGCTGCCCTCTTCAAGATGAAGGAACCGTAGCCTTATGCCCTCTTTCACCGCTGGAGTTGCCGCCGTCGCTGGATCGCCGGAGCCGTCAGAGATGGAAACCTGCACCCGTCGTGCCGTGGATCTCCCCTCTCCTTCACCGGAGATGGAGCCGATGCCGCTGCCGTGCACTAGATCGGAACTCCGATCAATCTTCCGCCGCCTCCGTCAACCACCGCTCGCCTGCAAGATCTGCCGCCGCTGCTGCCTGAGAAGAACCGCCGGCCCAAGAATGCCGGAGAAGTCGCCGCTGCTGCCTGAGAAGAAGCCCGCTGGCCCAAGATTGGGCCCTATGCCCACCGGAGAAGAAACCCCAGGAACCGCCGGCCGTCGCCGGAGAAGAACTGTTGAAATTTGTGAAGTGGAAGTGGGTGACGGGACAGGCCGCGCGGCCTGTGCGGACAGCTTTGGCGGACTGGGCGGACTGGGCGGACTGAGGTTGCGGCCTGGTGAAAAGTCTGGTGGAAGCCGGCTGTGTTCTGAGCGGGTTGTTGCATGGTGTCCGCGGTTTGGTGTGGCCTGGTATCTGCGGATAGAGAGGCTTGCGGACTGTTGCATTGCTCAGAGGCCGCGGGTGCTAGCTTGCGCTGTTGGCGGGTTGGTTCGAGTTCGCGGATAGCCTGCGGACTGGAGTGTCCGCGGTTCTGGCTGTTGCGGACTGAGCCTAGAGCTTGGCTGAGGCCTTGTCAAGTTCTGGTGGCACAGCAGGTGTTTGCTGTGGAGATCGTGGTTGGCGGACTGTGATTGGAGTCCGGCAGGAAGCTACTGCATTGGACAAGTGCGAGGAGCTCGCGGACTGGTTGCGGTCTGTGCTAGGGTGTTTGGCGGACGGGACTTTGTGTCCGCCATGCTCGCACTGGCCCTTGATGGTTTTGGACTTGGTCACACTTGGTGTCAAGTTCATGGTGTCCGCCGTATCCGCCAAGTCCGCTGTGACCGGGCGGACTGTTGCTGTTTGCCTTTGGTCGTGGACTTGTGGCGGATTGAGGTGTGAGTCTTGCGGACTGCCTCGGGTTGGTGCGGACTGCCATTGAAGAAGGTGCTGTCCTGAAGCAGTTGGAGCTTTGCGGGCTGGTGCCTTGTCCGCTTAGCTTGGGCGGACTGGAGAGGGTTCGTCATTGGTTGCCTTGCTCCTGGCGGTTTCCCTTGGTGACTGGCTAAGTCCTCGCGGACTGAGCGGACAGTCGTTTTGTGTTCGCGCGGGCTGGGGCGGTGTCGCTATCTCATGGGCGGTGACCACACTCCTCACCTGGCCTATAAATAGGACCCCCCTGGCACATCTACCAAAAACTAGAAGTAACGTGAGTGAACAGTAATTTGGGTTGGGCGGGTGCTGCGGTCTGTGTTTTTCAGTCCGCACGGATTGTTTCAGGCTGACGGTTTGCTGTGTGCAGGTCGCGCGGATAACTTCAAGGAGCCAGGAGTTTGGCTGTGACTTCGGTCAGTGCTTGGAAGCTTGCGGTCTCTGCGGACTCAGCAGGAGGTCGCTCTGCGGCTTGTCAGTTCTGTTTCAACTTTCCCAGCTTCAATAACCTGTCCGCCGGCTTCAGGCGGGTAGGGGAGTTCCTCAGTTCGGGTTCAGCAGGAGGCGAATAACGGTCTGTCCGCGCGACCTCGCGGTCTCGGCGGACTCCGTGGTATTCGGCGGATTGCAGCATAGCTTGGGCGGTCTCGGCGGTCTCGGCGACCTCGCGGTCTCAGCGGACTGGAGTTCTGTCCGCCCGGCTTGTTTTTGGTTCTTTCTGTTTACAGCTGTAATACTAGCGAAATCATGTCTCGCTATGTATGCCTCGGATTGTAATGAAGTGAATGCATAATAAGATCTTCTTGTGCTTCCATTGTTTTGTTGGGTGCAACCTCTAGTCCTTGGGTTTCCGCGGTTCAGCGTGCGAACTGGGTAGTTCCGAAGATATTAATTTGGTGTTTGGGCTATCTTGCTGACCACGTTGAGAAAATTTTAACATGGTATCAGAGCGAGGTTCCTGAGGTTGCGGAGGTTCAGTTGCGTGAGCGGAGGTCAGCCAGTGTTGTTACTCTGTGATTGAGTGGTGATCAACCTGTGTTGTTGCTCGGAGCTGCTGAAGGGTACCAACAGGTGATTGCAATGGAAGGAAGCTTAGCAAGAGGTCTGGGCATTGAACTCTTAACGCCGACTAACTATAAAAAGTGGAAGTCGTGCATGAAGAGTTATCTTCTGGGCGAGGAGCTGTGGGAAGTTGTCGGTGGAGACGACAGACAGGAAGTAACTGCTGCTTTCGGAACTGCTGAACAGGTGAGGCTCTGGAGAAGAACTAATGCTAAGGCAGAGTTCGTTCTGAAGAGAGCTGTCTCTCCGGAACTGTTTGATCACATCATTGGATGTGAGTCGGCTGCTGATATTTGGACAACCATTGATGAGTTGTTCAATAGGAAGAATGTGGCGCGGCTTCAGTTCCTGGAGAATGAGTTGGCCAGGGCAACTCAGGGAGACCTTTCCATCTCCAGGTACTTCTTAAAGATGAAGAGCTTGTGTGCTGAGCTGTCGGCGCTGGATCCTGATGAGCCTATCTCTGAGGCAAAGATGAAAAGGCACATTTTCCGCGGCTTGCGGAAGGAGTATGTGGCCTTTGTTACGTCTGTTCAAGGGTGGGCTACTCAGCCGTCTCTGCTGGAGCTGGAGAATCTGCTTGCCTCGCAGGAGAGCTTAGCAAGGCAGATGGCTGGAGTGAATCTGAATCAGGAAGGCAGCGAGGCTCTCTTCTCAGGCAAGAAGAAGGGATGGGAAGGGAAGAAGAAGAAGAAGGTGCAGGCCGCTGTTGAGAAGGAGACTTCAACTTCATATCCGCCGGAGAGGAGCAATGCTCCTAAGGACTGGAAGAAGAATCTGAAGTGCTACCGGTGTCATCAGCGAGGGCACTTCAAGCGGGACTGCAAGGTCAAACTGCAGCCTGGGCATGCTGCGGAAAAGGAGGAAGCTTGCTCACGAAGTGAAGAAGCAGAATGGGGAGGAGCTTTCATGACGGGCACTTGTGTCCGGGCCTTATCTGCTGAGGACTTCAACAGCGAGTGGATCGTCGACTCCGGGTGTGGTCATCACCTCACCGGAGACAAGTCGAAGTTCACCTCCATGCAGGCTTACTCAGGTAATGAAGCTATTATCACTGCTGATAATACTGTTTATGCAGTAGAGAAGGAGGGGGTCGTGTCTTTGGGTAGTGATCAGGGGCCACTCACGTTAAGGAGTGTGTATCACGTGCCGGGCATGAAGAAGAACCTCTTCTCGGTGACCAACGCGGTGGACGCTGGGTATCACGTTCTGTTTGGGCCAACAGATGTGAGGTTCCTTCGCAACGTATCAGCGGTAAAGGCTGATGTTGCTCATGTTGGGAGGAGGGTGAAGAACTTGTTTGTTCTTTCCACCAGTGCCTATGTTGATAAGATGAGGGCCAATGATAGTGCGGCTATCTGGCATGAGAGGCTGGGGCATGTTGGCATGGACAAGCTGAAGGCAATGGCGAGTAGAAGTCTGGTGGGGGGTTGCCGATGTTGTCCTCCTTTGGTGATGGGCATGTTTGTGCGGGCTGTCAATACGGTAAGGCACATCGCCTTCCGTTTGATAAATCTCAAACAAGGAGCAAGAAACCATTGGAGTGTATTCATGGCGACCTGATGGGACCGACTGTTACTGCCAGCCTTGGTGGAAGCAAATACATGCTTGTCTTGGTTGATGACTACTCAAGGTATACTTGGGTGTACTTCTTAAAGGAGAAGTCGGATGCCTTCCGTTTGTTCGTGGAGTTCAAGGAGTTGGTAGAAGGCCGGCTTGGCTTGCGGATTAAGAAGTTTCGAACTGATAACGGGGGAGAGTTTGTCTCTTCCGAGTTTTCTAACTTCTGCAGGAAGCACGGGATCCAACGGGAGCTTACATGTGCTCACACTCCACAACAAAATGGGGTAGCGGAGCGGAAGATCCGTCATTTGACGGAAACCTGCAAATGCTGGCTGCATGCGAAAGATATCCCGAGGTCCTTTTGGGCGGAGGGAATGTCTTGTGCTGCATATGTTATCAACCGGATGCCACTCAGCCCTATCAACATGAAGACGCCCATTGAGCTGTTGCTAAAGGAGAAGCCGAGTGTTGGACACCTTCGGGTGTTCGGTTCAACTTGCTACGTGCATGTCCCGGATGCTTCACGGACAAAGCTGGATGCGAAGGCAAGGAAACTTGTCTTTGTTGGCTATGATGAGCGGAAGAAGGGATGGAAGTGCATGGACCCTGTGACGAAGAAGTTCGTGGTGTCAAGAGACGTTGTCTTTGACGAGCTGACGTCATATGGAGGTGGCTCGGTGGAGCCTACCGGAAGTAGCAAGGTTGAGGAAGCACCGGTGGAGGCTGCTGAAGGCTTGGAAGAGGAGCTTGCTGTTTCTCCAGCAGCTCCTGTTGCTTCGAACTCCGAGGCTGAGCCTTCTGGCTCAGGAAGCAGGGGGAGCACTGCTCAATGCTTGCCCCAGGTAGGAGTGGAGCCTGAAGAAGCAACGGAAGCCGTGAGCAAGGAGCCGTGTCTTCGGAGATCGAAGAGGATGGTTAAGCCACCGGCTCGGTACTGTGATGGGAATGCAGTGAGCTTTGTCTCCTGTTTCTTTGCAGGTCCTCTGGATGAGCGAGAGCCTGCAAGCTTCAACGAGGCCACTGGAGTGAAGGAGTGGGAAGGTGCCATGAAGGAAGAGATTGATGCTCTGAAGAAGAATGAAACCTGGGACCTTGTGCCCAAGGTTGATGGCATTACTCCGGTTACTTGCAAGTGGGTGTATAAGTTGAAGAAGAAGGCTGATGGGAGCATTGATCGGTTCAAGGCTCGCCTGGTCGCTAGAGGATTCTCACAGCAGTATGGAGAAGACTATGAGGAGACATTCAGTCCAGTTGCGAAGATGACGTCTGTAAGAGTGGTGATCGCCTTGGCTGCTAGCAAGGGATGGAGGTTGTGGCAACTCGATGTGAAGAATGCCTTTCTTTACGGAGAGATTGACAAGGACATCTTCATGGATCAGCCGCTTGGTTTCGTCTCTGAGAAGCATCCGGACTATGTCTGCAAACTCAGGAAGGCTCTCTATGGGTTGAAGCAAGCTCCTCGAGCGTGGTATGGGAAGATTGCAGAGTACCTGCAGTTCTGTGGATACCTGGCTTCTAACTCGGATTCTAGCTTGTTCGTCAAGAAGAAGGGAGAGCTAAGAGTCTTGGTCCTGCTGTATGTGGATGATATGATCATCACAGGGAACTCGGAGGAGGAAGTAGCAAGGCTCAGGGGAGAGCTTGCTATACGCTTCGAGATGAAAGACTTGGGAGAGTTGCATCACTTTCTTGGTCTGGAAGTGGAGAGGAAGGAGTGCGGGATTCTCATTAGCCAGAAAGGGTATGCTGATCGTATTGTGAAGCGGTTTGGCATGGGCGAAGGGAAGAAGTGCTCTACTCCACTGGAATCTGGGCTAAAGCTTCGACGAGATGAGGGAAGGGTGCTTAATGATCCCTTGGTGTTCAGGGCTCTTGTTGGGAGCTTGATCTATCTGACGATTACAAGGCCGGATATAGCTTATGCTGTTGGCCGAGTAAGTCGGTATATGGCTGAACCAAGGCAATCTCATCTAGTGGCGGCGAAGGGAATTCTGAAGTATGTCAAGGTGACTTCTGAGATGGGACTCCTCTATGGAAGGGATGCGGAGTTTGCATTGCTCGGGTACACGGATGCTGACTATGGCGGTGATTCGGATGATCGAAGGTCTACTTCAGGTTATGTGTTCACTTGCGGTTCAGCTAGCATCTCGTGGTGTAGCAAGAAGCAGGACTCGGTGTCGGTTTCAACCACGGAGGCGGAGTATAAGGCTTCGGCCTTGGCTGCTCGGGAAGCCGTTTGGTTGAGGAGACTCATAGAGGATGTTCATGAAGAAGTGCAAGGACCTACTTTACTCCGGGGTGACAATGAGAGTGCTCTCAAACTGGTAAACAATCCAGTGTGTCACGCCAGGACCAAGCATATAGAGATTGATCACCACTTCATCAGGGAGAAGGTGTTGGAGGGGTCTCTGCTGGTCGGGCATGTTCGGAGTGAAGATAATCTTGCTGACATCTTCACGAAGCCGCTGTCGAAGGGGCCCTTTGAACGCTTGCGCAGCTTGCTGGGCTTGGTCACCACTTCTCACTTCAAGGGGGAGTGTTGAAATTTGTGAAGTGGAAGTGGGTGACGGGACAGGCCGCGCGGCCTGTGCGGACAGCTTTGGCGGACTGGGCGGACTGGGCGGACTGAGGTTGCGGCCTGGTGAAAAGTCTGGTGGAAGCCGGCTGTGTTCTGAGCGGGTTGTTGCATGGTGTCCGCGGTTTGGTGCGGCCTGGTATCTGCGGATAGAGAGGCTTGCGGACTGTTGCATTGCTCAGAGGCCGCGGGTGCTAGCTTGCGCTGTTGGCGGGTTGGTTCGAGTTCGCGGATAGCCTGCGGACTGGAGTGTCCGCGGTTCTGGCTGTTGCGGACTGAGCCTAGAGCTTGGCTGAGGCCTTGTCAAGTTCTGGTGGCACAGCAGGTGTTTGCTGTGGAGATCGTGGTTGGCGGACTGTGATTGGAGTCCGGCAGGAAGCTACTGCATTGGACAAGTGCGAGGAGCTCGCGGACTGGTTGCGGTCTGTGCTAGGGTGTTTGGCGGACGGGACTTTGTGTCCGCCATGCTCGCACTGGCCCTTGATGGTTTTGGACTTGGTCACACTTGGTGTCAAGTTCATGGTGTCCGCCGTATCCGCCAAGTCCGCTGTGACCGGGCGGACTGTTGCTGTTTGCCTTTGGTCGTGGACTTGTGGCTGGATTGAGGTGTGAGTCTTGCGGACTGCCTCGGGTTGGTGCGGACTGCCATTGAAGAAGGTGCTGTCCTGAAGCAGTTGGAGCTTTGCGGGCTGGTGCCTTGTCCGCTTAGCTTGGGCGGACTGGAGAGGGTTCGTCATTGGTTGCCTTGCTCCTGGCGGTTTCCCTTGGTGACTGGCTAAGTCCTCGCGGACTGAGCGGACAGTCGTTTTGTGTTCGCGCGGGCTGGGGCGGTGTCGCTATCTCATGGGCGGTGACCACACTCCTCACCTGGCCTATAAATAGGACCCCCCTGGCACATCTACCAAAAACTAGAAGTAACGTGAGTGAACAGTAATTTGGGTTGGGCGGGTGCTGCGGTCTGTGTTTTTCAGTCCGCACGGATTGTTTCAGGCTGACGGTTTGCTGTGTGCAGGTCGCGCGGATAACTTCAAGGAGCCAGGAGTTTGGCTGTGACTTCGGTCAGTGCTTGGAAGCTTGCGGTCTCTGCGGACTCAGCAGGAGGTCGCTCTGCGGCTTGTCAGTTCTGTTTCAACTTTCCCAGCTTCAATAACCTGTCCGCCGGCTTCAGGCGGGTAGGGGAGTTCCTCAGTTCGGGTTCAGCAGGAGGCGAATAACGGTCTGTCCGCGCGACCTCGCGGTCTCGGCGGACTCCGTGGTATTCGGCGGATTGCAGCATAGCTTGGGCGGTCTCGGCGGTCTCGGCAACCTCGCGGTCTCAGCGGACTGGAGTTCTGTCCGCCCGGCTTGTTTTTGGTTCTTTCTGTTTACAGCTGTAATACTAGCGAAATCATGTCTCGCTATGTATGCCTCGGATTGTAATGAAGTGAATGCATAATAAGATCTTCTTGTGCTTCCATTGTTTTGTTGGGTGCAACCTCTAGTCCTTGGGTTTCCGCGGTTCAGCGTGCGAACTGGGTAGTTCCGAAGATATTAATTTGGTGTTTGGGCTATCTTGCTGACCACGTTGAGAAAATTTTAACAAGAACCACCCGAAGCCGATCGTCGCCGGAGAAGAAGCGTCCGATGCCCGACGCCACCACTTCTCCCTCCCGATGTCGCTGTCGGATCTTCTCCCAAAGCCGAACCTCTGCCTTCCGTCCGATCTCCTCCCGAAGCCGAGCGTCCCGAAGTTGCGATGTCGCGATGCCGCCGCGCCCTCTTCCTCCTTGCCGCCGGAGAAGAAGAGCCAAGATTCTCCGACCGTCGCCGGAAAAAGAAGTCCGCCGCTCGCCTCTTCTTCTTTCTCCCGATCGCCGCTCCCGATGCCGCCTCTCCGCTCGATGCCGCCGCTCTGCTTCTTCCGCCCGATTCCGCCGCTCGGTGCTTTCGTTTCTCCCGATACTTAGGTTAGGTTTCTATGTAGATCGGGATTCCCTCTGTGCAAGCTTATATATATGTATAAAAAACAAATGAACAGAACCGGACCGGTCCAGCTGGACCGGTCCGGTGGAGCATCACAACATAACAATCTCCACATTGATGCTCCACGAACGCTAATACCGCTTATAACACACAGACCCCTACTGGCGACTACAAGCCCCCTCTCCCTGGGGCCGACACGATCAACATGCATCAGTCTGAGTCAAGTCAAACTTGACTCGCCTCACTGATTTCTCCCGCATGCTTGCAACGCATTCCTCCGTAGGAATCTCCCGCAACATCACGCCTCCACCTCGAGCGAACTCCCTCAACTCCCGGTGATGCACGTCGACGTGCTTCGTCCTTGCACGATAGACCGGGTCTACTGCAAGACGAATCGCACTCGAACTCTCACTGTGCAACTCCACCTTCTTCTTAGTGATCCTAAGTTCCTCGGTGAGACCTCTGAGCCTGATGGCTCCTCTCGCAGTGTCTGGGTACTCCTGAGATGACTCTCTACCCGTCTTCTCTACGGCTGCGAAGATTCTACCTCCGCCAAGGTCCTCTTGTTGAAGCCAAAATTTGACTCCGACAAGCGTTCACAAAACTGGGGCGTAGCCGACACCTACTTGGCCCAAGCTCGACCTTCGACTGGTCGTGAAGGACTAAGGAAAACTGGCCCAAAGCCGCAGCAGGGAGGTCCCACCGCTTACCCGGAAGGTCACAGAGAGCTTCCCCTCCAAAGCCAAAAGCTGGGCTTGCAGTTCCTCATGAGACTGTGCCAAATGGATCCTCTTAAGAGTCTCCAAAAAGTTCCCTTCTGAAGAACCCCTATGGGCTTATTTATAGATTTCAGAATCTGAACTGCCAATAACAAAACTGCACCGTCTTGAAATTACCGGGGTACCCTTGGCTGGGTCTGCCAACAGACGAACTCCGCTGTTCTGAGGAGCTATACGCAGTCCACCAAGGGTAAGAGGGTAAAAATACCCGGGGTAGAAGAGTAAAAACCCCTGCTTTGACAGGGAAAAATAAAAAAGCCTTCTCTCCCTGGCGAGAGGAAAGGCACCTGCCGGCGAGAAGGACCCACCGCCCGTCTCGCCGGCGCCTCTCGCCCTTGGAGGTCATCTCGCTTCTGGAGGCCCTCTCGCCTCTGGGTGGGGGCATTTTGCCCCTTGGAGAGCTCATCATCTCGTCGTTTGCGAGTGGGCCCTCCTGGTCCCCTTTGCCTATCTCGATCTATTTGCTTCTTGAGGGCTCTTTGCGAGCCCGAGGTTGTACACAATCCCCGCTCTTTTTGAGATTACTCTAAGCTCAAAAAGAATGTTCAACCGAGGCTCGTTATTCAAGGTGCATTAAAAAACGTATTTATGAGGAATCTTCTGAGGCCCCCACCGGGGCCTATAAATATATGACTCCTGCCCTGCACTCCTGATGCCCCGCTCTGCATATTCTTCTTCGTCCCTGTTCTCGAGTTTTACAGAATGACGCACAGTCAAAGTTTTCGCGAACGTCTCGCACTGGTGCGAGAGCAACACAAGGCCAACGTGGCTGCTTTTACCTCTTCTCTGGTTCGTCCCCTCGCCCCGTCGTCTCGCTCGAAAAAGACGAAGGCTGGGGGACCTTCACCTGTAGCAGTAGATTCGTCTCGCGTCTCTTTGAAACCTGTCCCCACTCCCCATGCGCCCTCCACGGAAAAAGAGGTGGGCACTCGCTATTACCACTGTTATTTCCGCGACCGGGTGCTCTTTTGTTGACTAATGCTTTTTCAGGGGGCTCTTGTGGTTCCGCCGTCCCCGAAGAGTCCGCGAGATGGTTCTGCTGTCCGTTGCGAGGAGCTTGATTCGCTGCCCTCATCTACTCCTCCAACCACTCCCAGCGAGAGGAGGGACGACCCCTCCCCGGCCGCCGATACCTCTCGCCATCCTGGTAAGGGACCTTCCCTTGCCCTTTTGAATCCCCTTCGCTACTCTCACTCTCTCCTACGAGTGCCTCTTCCACCTTGCCCCTGCACTCCTTGCGCAGATTCTCGGGCCAACTCTCCTGTTGAGGAGCAGCCAAAGCGACTCTCCGTCTCGCCTCCTCCTGCAGACGGGATTGAAGACTACCTGGGTGATCCCTCAAACCCAGTGGAGATGAAGCGGAAGACGGCTGAGCTCTTCCGGAAGCACGCGCGCCTCATCCACTCCTTGACTTTAGACAAACAGGCCGCGGAGAAGCGCATCGAGTCGCTGGAGGGCGAGTGCGCTCGTCTATCTTCTGGAGCTAATGCCGAGCTGGATGTCGACGGCACCGACCCCGAGGCCATCATCTATGAGACCGATATGCAGCTCCGTCTCGCGCGACGTGGTCTTAAAACCATCCGCTCCTTCCACTCGCGGAGTAGACCTCCTCGCGGGGGGGGGGGGGGGGGGGGCTCGCGGCGGCCGCTGGGGATGGCGCCCATACTGAAGAATGTCCGTCCCGTTATTCTTTTTCTTCTTCTCGCAAAAGTTGTAATAATGGTAGTCTCGCCTAAGTATGCAGAGAGCTTGGTCTCCTGCGGGATGATGTCTGGACATATATTTTTAAAGCTTAATTTTTCACTCTTTTTTAATCCTCCCTTTAATTTATGCTAAATATTTATTTATAGTTTTTCCTGATTGCGACGGGTCGCGCCGTTCGAGGTATAGGAGAGAGAAAAGGCATCGACTCTTCCTCTCCCCCTTATTTTCCCGCCCTTTTAATCATTGGTCATGCATCAGTTATAAATATGCCTAGTCCGGGATTAGATACCGCACTCTCCGCTTTTGGCGTTAACCGAGTCTTGGCCTTCTGACCTCTCCGTCTCGCCGGCCCATTCTCGCCTATTTCTTCCTTCGTCTCGCCGAGGGCCAATTCGCCAAAGAAGATGGGTAAGAAGAAGGTGGAGGAGGGTGAGGGGCGCAGCCGCTGCGGGAAGAGGTTTACTGACCATGACTTCCCGCTCGGCCGGCTCCCTCGAGAAGACCATGATAAGTTTGCCCGCGAGTATCTGGGGGAAGGGATCGAGTCGCGTCCCCCCAAGGTCGGCGAGTGCATCAACACATACTACCCGGGGGAACTCGCCTTCCTCGTCTCGCACTTCGAGGCGGGGTTGCGACTGCCCCTCTGGCCTGAGGTGAAGCAGACCTTCAAATACTTCGGTGTCGTCCCGGCACAGTTCAACCCTAACGCGATTTCGGTGTTGATCGCGTTCGCCTGCTATATGCGCCGGGAGCGCATCGAGTTCAGCTTGACGGCGTTCCGCAAGCTTTTCATCTACCATGCCAACGCCGATGGCGTCTCGTATTTTACTGGGCAGGGGCTCAAGGTATGCGAGACGCCTAACAAGAACCATCACTGGCTCACCCGATTCGTCTTCATCCGGGGAGACCGGGCTGACTTCGGCGGCATCCCTCTCGCGCCGGTCTCTCCGCCAGAGAGCTTCTACGCCACCCCCCAAGTCAGTGGGCCGGAGAAGCTGCTGTGCGAGTACCTAGTTGGCAAGAACTTCGAGGTCAACTTCTTGCGGCGAGGCCTCGACTCGCTTCTCCCAGTGCTCCTGGGCGAGGGTATTCTTTTGTTCCTCTATCTTCGCTATTTGTCGTCTCGCTTCTTTCTAACCCCCGCTTGTTTTTAGGTGAGCGAATTATTCCAGCATCCCCTCATTACATGAGCAATATTCACCCTTCCAAGGGTCTTGATCTCGCCAATGCAGCGGCAGAGGCGGCGAGAGAGTCCCTGGCGGTTATCCCGCCGAAGCGTCCCGGAGATGACGCGGTCCTCTCTCGCCCTAGCCCTCCTAAAAAGAAGATGAAGAAGGTTGTAGTCATCTCCAAGGAAAGGAGGAAGGCTCCTCAAGGGAGCCCTATCTCCTTAGGGGAAACTCCACCGCCTCCCTCGCCTAATCACCAGGCCGTCTCGCCTATCCGCGAGACGGTAATTTCTGATCAACCTGCTGCTGCCTCCAACCTGCCCGCCACTACATCCAACCCGCGAGCTGCTGTTCCTGAACAGGTGGCTGCTACCTCCTCTCGCGAGGGCGACTCCTCTGGCCGTCCCGCCCCCACCTCTCACATGAATTACAACCTGGGTCCCGTGGTTCACGATGCCTTCGGCGACCCGGTTCTGCTGTGGGGGCGGGACGCCAACCGCGTGTCCATCTCCACCCTCCTTCCATCATGGAAAGAGCAAGAGGTCCCTTCCAGCCACGCCTTTGCCATAGGGTACGGCCTCTATGGCGGCCTTGACGCTGCTTCGCCTGAAAGCGAGTCCACCAAGGACCTTGTGCTAAAAACTTGCCATCACCAAATACGGGCCTTGGAGTTCTCGCACCGCTCCTCTCGCCGCCTCATTTACATCAATTCAAAGTGGAAGGCCAGCGAGGAAAATCTGGAGGCGGAGAGGGAGAAATCTACTGGTCTAGCGAGAAGGTTGTCAGATGCCGAGTCACTCCTCGCGAAGGCCCAAGGCAGCGTGGTGAGCCATAACTCTCTTTTCCCTTGGGTCTTTCCTTTTCCACGATTCTTGGCTAATTGCTAGGTCATCCCGCAGGATGCCGAGACGGCGGGACAACTTCGCTCGCGCGTGGCAGCTTTGGAAGAGGAGGTCCGGGTCCTGACAGCTGAGAACGCGCGCCTTCAGGCTGATGCCGCGTCGTCATCTCGCCGCGAGCCCTTCCGGACACCTCCGCCACACTACTCTTACGAGGAAGTTGAGGAGCGATGCCGAGATGCTGGTGTCCGTGGGGCTGAGCTGGTGCTGCAAATGATGAAAGACCTGGGGGTCGTGAAGGACGAGTCTGAGACAGTGACCGCGCGCGACTTGGTCCCCGAGCTCTATAGCGAGGAGAGCGATGATTCTTCATCCGGCGAGGAGGACTGATGCGCCGCCTCCAAGATTTAGAATCACTCTCTCCTCCTCCTGATGTAAAGACTTTAAACTATATTTTGTGGCATCTGCCAAATGACGAGCGAGTGCTCAATTTCGCTGTCTTCCATTTTATTTCTTATTTTGTGAAATTAATCTCTGGTTTGTTTTTTTCCTGCAGGACGGTGCTATTACTTCGTCTTGCCGCGTAATATTTATATTTCTGCCTTTTGTGTTCTACGCGGGATGGCTTCTCGGCACGTTTTTGGCCGCGAGCTATCGCAACGCCTTGCCTCGCGCGTGCCCTTTCGCTACCGGCGAGACGATCCTCAACAGCCACCCGCTGCGAGTACTACTACCTGTCTCATCCCACACCCTTTTTTCCCTTAGTTTATTTTTGTACTTTAGGACTAAGTCGAGATATTAAGGTGCGATGTTGCTTTAAGGGGACTTTTCACCCTATTCCACCAAAATGAATTCTGCCTTGTCAGTTTGATGTTGATGGAGATTGCTTGACCCAACCCTATCCCCCACAGGCGAGCCTTCAGACCTACCAGCTAGATGGGAGCCTGCGCAGCGGGTCTACCTGGGGCCGAGCCGAGCTCGGGGTGCCGATGAAGATCTCAACTCAAAACCTATCCCCCACAGGCGAGCCTTCGGACCTGCCAGCTAGATGGGAGCCTGCGCAGCGGGTCTACCTGGGGCCGAGCCGAGCTCGGGTTCCGATAAAGATCGCAACTCAAAACCTATCCCCCACGGGCGAGCCTTCGGACCTGCCAGCTAGATGGGAGCCTGCGCAGCGGGTCTACCTGGGGCCGAGCCGAGCTCGGGGTTCCGATGAAGATCTCAACTCAAAACCTATCCCCCACAGGCGAGCCTTCGGACCTGCCAGCTAGATGGGAGCCTGCGCAGCGGGTCTACCTGGGGCCGAGCCGAGCTCGGGGTTCCGATGAAGATCGCAACTCAAAACCTATCCCCCACAGGCGAGCCTTCGGACCTGCCAGCTAGATGGGAGCCTACGCAGCGGGTCTACCTGGGGCCGAGCCGAGCTCGGGGTGCCGATGAAGATCGCAACTCAAAACCTATCCCCCACAGGCGAGCCTTCGGACCTGCCAGCTAGATGGGAGCCTGCGCAGCGGGTCTACCTGGGGCCGAGCCGAGCTCGGGGTGCCGATGAAGATCTCAACTCAAAACCTATCCCCCACAGGCGAGCCTTCGGACCTGCCAGCTAGATGGGAGCCTGCGCAGCGGGTCTACCTGGGGCCGAGCCGAGCTCGGGGTGCCGATGAAGATCTCAACTCAAAACCTATCCCCCACAGGCGAGCCTTCGGACCTGCCAGCTAGATGGGATCCTGCGCAGCGGGTCTACCTGGGGCCGAGCCGAGCTCGGGGTGCCGATGAAGATCTCAACTCAAAACTTATCCCCCACAGGCGAGCCTTCGGACCTGCCAGCTAGATGGGATCCTGCGCAGCGGGTCTACCTGGGGCCGAGCCGAGCTCGGGGTGCCGATGAAGATCGCAACTCAAAACCTATCCCCCACAGGCGAGCCTTCGGACCTGCCAGCTAGATGGGAGCCTGCGCAGCGGGTCTACCTGGGGCCGAGCCGAGCTCGGGGTGCCGATGAAGATCTCAACTCAAAACCTATCCCCCACAGGCGAGCCTTCGGACCTGCCAGCTAGATGGGAGCCTGCGCAGCGGGTCTACCTGGGGCCGAGCCGAGCTCGGGGTGCCGATGAAGATCTCAACTCAAAACCTATCCCCCACAGGCGAGCCTTCGGACCTGCCAGCTAGATGGGAGCCTGCGCAGCGGGTCTACCTGGGGCCGAGCCGAGCTCGGGGTGCCGATGAAGATCTCAACTCAAAACCTATCCCCCACAGGCGAGCCTTCGGACCTGCCAGCTAGATGGGAGCCTGCGCAGCGGGTCTACCTGGGGCCGAGCCGGGCTCGGGGTGCCGATGAAGATCTCAACTCAAAACCTATCCCCCACAGGCGAGCCTTCGGACCTGCCAGCTAGATGGGAGCCTGCGCAGCGGGTCTACCTGGGGCCGAGCCGAGCTCGGGGTGCCGATGAAGATCTCAACTCAAAACCTATCCCCCACAGGCGAGCCATTCGGACCTGCCAGCTAGATGGGAGCCTGCGCAGCGGGTCTACCTGGGGCCGAGCCGAGCTCGGGGTGCCGATGAAGATCTCAACTCAAAACCTATCCCCCCACAGGCGAGCCTTCGGACCTGCCAGCTAGATGGGAGCCTGCGCAGCGGGTCTACCTGGGGCCGAGCCGAGCTCGGGGTGCCGATGAAGATCTCAACTCAAAACCTATCCCCCATAGGCGAGCCTTCGGACCTGCCAGCTAGATGGGAGCCTGCGCAGCGGGTCTACCTGGGGCCGAGCCGAGCTCGGGGTGCCGATGAAGATCTCAACTCAAAACCTATCCCCCACAGGCGAGCCTTCAGACCTGCCAGCTAGATGGGAGCCTGCACAGCGGGTCTACCTGGGGCCGAGCCGAGCTCGGGGTGCCGATGAAGATCTCAACTCAAAACCTATCCCCCACAGGCGAGCCTTCGGACCTGCCAGCTAGATGGGAGCCTGCGCAGCGGGTCTACCTGGGGCCAAGCCGAGCTCGGGTGCCGATGAAGATCTCAACTCAAAACCTATCCCCCACAGGAGAGCCTTCGGACCTGCCAGCTAGATGGAGCCTGCGCAGCGGGTCTACATGGGGCCGAGCCGAGCTCGGGGTGCCGATGAAGATCTCAACTCAAAACCTATCCCCCACAGGCGAGCCTTCGGACCTGCCAGCTAGATGGGAGCCTGCGCAGCGGGTCTACCTGGGGCCGAGCCTAGCTCGGGGTGCCGATGAAGATCTCAACTCAAAACCTATCCCCCACAGGCAAGCCTTCGGACCTGCCAGCTAGATGGGAGCCTGCGCAGCGGGTCTACCTGGGGCCGAGCCGAGCTCGGGGTGCCGATGAAGATCTCAACTCAAAACCTATCCCCCACAGGCGAGCCTTCGAACCTGCCAGCTAGATGGGAGCCTGCGCAGCGGGTCTACCTGGGGCCGAGCCGAGCTCGGGGTGCCGATGAAGATCTCAACTCAAAACCTATCCCCCACAGGCGAGCCTTCGGACCTGCCAGCTAGATGGGAGCCTGCGCAGCGGGTCTACCTGGGGCCGAGCCGAGCTCGGGGTGCCGATGAAGATACCTCTTCCTGTCATTAGGACTTCACGAGAAATAAATGAACGAGAAATAATTTGAGAAGTACATTATATTAATTATGCTTTGAGTACATATCTTCTGCTCTCCCTTCTCATGGGTAGAAGCGTTTTAAGTCATCCCCACTCCAGGAATGGTTCAAGGTCCTACCCTCCACATCTTGGAGGTAGTATCCCCCTGCTTTCAACACTCTTTCTACAATATAAGGCCCTCCCAATTTGGATTGAGCTTTCCCACCGGGGCGGACCTCCCTGCCGCATCAACCTTTTTCAGTACCAGGTCTCCTTCCGCGAATTGTTTTATCCTGATATGCTTGTCAAAGTGTCTTGCCATTCGACGCTTGATTTCCTCTTGTCTGATGGCTGCTACGTCTCGCAGCTCCTCTGCCAGGTCTAGCGAGAGGCGCAGGCCTTCCTTCATTTTCCATCCTCCATTCCTCGTCTCCATCACCTGCGTGCCGCAACTCGTGGGATCTGACCTCGAACTCCACGGTAGTACCACCTCACAACCATGAGAAAGCTGTGAAAGGGGTCTCGCCAGTGGCCGTGTTCGGGGTTGTTCTCAGAGCCCATAGGACCGAGGGGAGCTGCTCCACCCAATTCCCTCACAGATTCTCTACCTTCTTCTTTAGCAGGTTAACGATAATCTTGTTTGCTGCCTCCACCTGACTGTTGCTCCTGGGGTGATGGACAGAGGCAAACCGAGGTCGACGCCCAGCTGAGTGCAGAAGCTGATGAAACTCTTCGCTAGCAAACTGGGGGCCGTATCCGTGACTATGGCCTGAGGTAGCCCGTGCCTGCAGATGATCTCCCCCCAGACGAATTCCTGATGACTTGGGAGGTCACCTTTGCTAGCGCCTTGAACTCCAGCCACTGGAGAAGTAATCTATCATGACCAGGAGGAATCTTCTTTGTCCACTAGCTGGAGGGAAAGGCCCAACTAGATCCATTCCCCAAATGGCGAAAGGTCATGGTGCTGTGATGCTTCGGAGCCTTTGAGCGGCAAGAGCTGGAGGGGGGCGTAGAGCTGGCACTTCCGGCACTTCCTCGCAAATTCTGTCGCGTCCTTCCTCAGGGTGGGCCAGAATACCCTTGTCTGACCACCCTTGCTTCCATGTCCTCCCTCCGGAATGACTACCACATTCCCGGAGTGCACCTCCTCCAGAATGTGCCTGGTCTCCTCTTCCGTCACGCATCGAGCCAGGAGACCCGAAAGCATCCTCGGTGTAATCCTCCTTCATGCATGAGATAGTGGGCCGCCTTGTGGCGGAAGGTTCTTGCCTCCTTGACCCCCTCAGGGAGGGTTCCTGTCAGAAAGAAGGTAATGAAAGGATCTACCCACGAGGGCTGCCGATCCACCTCCATTAGCTCCCCCTCTTCAATCGCTGGATGAATAAATCAGTCAGGGCACCCCCTTCCATGGTCCGAACTTGGCCAATGATCGGCAGCAGTGTTCTCTTCTCTGGGGACGTGTTGGATGGAGAATGTTCGGAACCCCTGATGATCGTCCTCACCTTGGACAAATATTTCACAAGGGTGGGCTCCCGGGCCTCGAACTCTCCACGTATCTGAGATGCTACCACCAATGAATCTGTGAAAACCTCAACGTCCTTAATCTCGAGCTCCTTAGCCAAGCGAAGGCCGGCTATCACTGCCTCGTACTCTGCTTGGTTGTTGTTTGTGTGGGGAAATGCAAGGCGACCGTTGTCTTATGGTCACCCCTGAGGACTTGTCAGTACCACCCCTGCTCCAAGGGAGTGCTTTCCGAGGCCCCGTCGACCATTATCTTTCATGCTTCTGGTGGCTGCGGCTCCTCGGCCTCGACTCCGCGACGTAGTCTGCCAAGAAGTCGGCCACACCTGCGCCTTAATGGAGAGCCTTGGTACGAACGAAATGTTGAATTTGCTCAACTCGATAGACCACTTAGCCAGCCTACCCGAGTGCTCTACTCCTTCAAAAATCTTTCGGAGAGGATGGTCCGTTACCACTCTAATCGAATGTGCTTGGAAATATGGCCGGAGCTTCCTGGCTGAAACAACCAAGGCGTATGCCAGCTTTCTAGGATAGGGTAACGAAACTCCGCCTTCCTTAAGATCCTGCTGACATAATAAATGGGCAGCTGCTTCTTTCCCTCTTCTCTGACTAGGACGGAGCTCACCGCCTCTGCTCCCACTCCTAGGTACAAGGTCAAATCTTCCTCCTCTTTAGGGCTTTGAAGCAGAGGAGCCGGGACGGGAGAGTTGCTCCTTCAATTTTGAAAAGCTTCCTCGCACTCCGCTGTCCATTCAAATCTCTGATTCCCTCGTAGCACTTTAAAGAAAGAGAGCATTCTCTCCTGACTAGAGAGGAATCTGCTAAGGCCGGCCAGCTTTCCTGTCAAGCGCTGTACCTCCTTAGCATTTCGCGGTGATTCTAGCCAGAATGGCTTTTACTTTATCAGGATTAGGTTCTACCCTGCCGGGGTCAGAAGGTGCCCGAGGAATTTCCCGGACTGTCCCCGAAAACACATTTTAAGGGTTCAACCTCATTTTGAACTTTCTCAAGGTGGCAAACGTCTCCTCCAGATCTTGGAGATGTGAGCTCACTCCCTTGCTCTTTACCATGAGGTCATCAACGTAGACTTCTAGGTTCCGGCCCCTCTGGCCCTGGAAAACTCGATCCATCATCCGTTGGTACGTTGCTCCTGCATTTTTAACCCAAAGGGCATCATGTTATAACTAAAGCACCCTTCCCTCGTGATGAAGGAGACGTCCTTGACATCAGGAGAGTGCATCCGGATCTGATGGTAACCTGAAAAAGCATCCAGAAAACTCATAACATAAAAACCAACGGCTGAATCAACCAGCGCGTCGATTCGAGGCAGGGGGTAGCAATCCTTAGGGCACGATTTATTCAATAACGAAAAGTCAATACACATTCTCCATTTTCCTCCCCCCTTCTTCACCATTACAATATTGGAGATCCAGCCTGGGTACTGGATCTCTGAGATGAAGCCCGCCTCCAGGAGCTTCTTGACTTCCTCGCGAATGGGCTCCTCCAGCTTGGTGGCGATGGATCTCATCTTCTGACGTATGGGGCGCGTCCGAGGGTCCAGATTTAGGCTGGTGGCAGGCCACGTCCGCATCAATGCCCGGCATGTCCGCCCGCGCTCCAGGCGAAGACGTCGACGTTGTTCTGGATACAGACCCGCATCCGCTCCTGGTCTTCGGGACTCAAGCCCCCGCTGATCCGTACCCTTTGTGTCTGCCCCTGGCTGGTGCGGACCTCCACCTCTACCACTCCTCGGCCACCTCCAGCCGCGATGCTCCCAGCCGTTTGCCCTGCTTCTTCTTCCTGCTCCAGCCCTCCTCTCCTCCTGCTCCCTCAATTCCATCACCTCGTCTGCTGCTGCTCAATTTCCATGTCCCCGGGCTTCCTCCTCAGCCCCTTCTTCTCCCTCTTTCTCCTGCATTCTTTCCGTGGCTCCAACTCACGCTCCTCCGTACTTCCTGCACATCTCCTCCCTCTACTCCTCAATCTCCATTGCCCCCTCCGGGCCCTCCTGTTGCTGCTCGACCTCAACTTCCCCCTGAGCTCCTGCACACCTCCTTCTTTGCTGCTTCTCGGTCTCCTCTCCCCGACTTCCTCTTCGGCTCCTTCTCTTGCTTCCTCTGGGCTCACTCCTTTTCCCGACAGCTTCTTCTTGCGCCGCCATCTCCTTCTCCAACTCCTCCGCCTCTGCCATCCAAGATATGGTGTTAACGCGTGACGTAACACTGCCTTGCCACTTTTGGATCTCCCCTGACCCTGACCTGCACCTCTCCATTGTTAAACTTGAGACATTGATGGAAAGAGGAGGGGACGCAGCGAAAGACGCTGATGAGGGGACGCCCAAAGATGGCGCTGTAGCTGCTCGGGGCATCTACAATCACGAACCGGCAGTTCCGTGATACGCCCCCCAATCTCACGTGCAGCCCTACTCCCCCTTCCACTTTTCCTCTCCCCGGAGAATCCGAACAACGGTCCATCCGAGGCCAAAACCCTCTTGGCTTCCACCTGCATCTCATCGAAGGCCTTCTTAAAAATCACATTTACGGAGCTCCCGTTATCCACTAGGATCTTGGAGACCGTAAAGTTTTCTACCGCCGTCTGGATTACCAAGGCGTCGCAGAACGGGTCCTCATATTCCGGCATGTCCTCTGAGGAGAAGGTAATTTTTTCTAGCGGGGGCGGGGTTTGGGAGGTCGAGGCTACCCCCTTTCGGAACATGGTCTGGAGGCTCCCTTTCGGGTGGCCTCGATCTCAATCCCTCCATGGATGGCCCCGATTCCTCCCCGGGTTCCTACACACCCGGTCCTCGCACCTGTCTTCCGCCTCCCCTTGCTGCATTTCCTCGATCCTCACCGGCGGATCCTGTCTCTCAGACCTCTGGCCTCTCTCATCTCTAAGAATTTTGGGCACGTGGCTGTAGCGTGACCTCTCTCCTGATGGAAGTCACAGAAAGGCAACGCCACCCCACCCTTCTCCATTCCCCTCCTCCTCTTCTTCCTCCTCCTCGAGCTCCTCTTCCTCGTCCGATCCCCATTGCCTCCTGCTGATGCTGAAAACGATCCCTTACCCCTGTCTACATGCTGGTTGATCGAACCTTCTTGGTTCCCGGAAGTTATCTCTTCCCCGGAAGCCTCTCCAACTCCTGGGGGTGACCCTCCTGAGGCCTCCAACCTATCCGGGTGTTCGGCTCTCGGGCCCCCGGTGATTCTGTCCCTGGTGCCCCTGGCCTCGGGGTTCCTCCCTCCTTCTTTCTTCTCTCTGCTCCCTCTGCTCCTTGCTCCTTCTGCTTTCCTGCCCCTGGTTCCTTTGCGTCATCCTCCGCCAACCTGGCTAACCTCCTTGCAAACGCCGGATTGGCCCTCTCGAAATCCGTCTCCTTCGCCGCCCCCTCTCCATAAGCTCCTCAAAAGAGAGGGGGGCACCCTTTTCAACTCCATGCTGAAGAAGCCTGGTCTCAGTCCCAGGGTGAATGCAAGCATCAGCGTATACCCAGGGACCTCCTGGACCTGGAGGATCTCCTCCTGAAAATCGATCTACGTAGTGCCCCAACGTTTCATCCTGGCTCTGCCTTACTGAGAATAAGCACTCCGCCTCCTTCTTACGCTTCTTCGATGTTGAAAACCTCAATAAGAAACCCTCCGCAGATCTCGAAATAATAAATCGATTTGCCGGTAACTGATGGAACCAGTCTCGCGCCTTCTCCTTCAAGGTGATGGCAAACAGTCGACACTTAAACGCATCCGTCATTTGTCTTATCGAAACCACATCTTCAAACCACTGCACGTGCTGTACAGGGTCATCCTTCCCCGAGTAGTAGGACATGTCGGGCTCCCGGAACCCCTCTGGTACCGGAGCCGAGATGACAAGCTCGCTGAACGGGCTCTCGCCGACTGCTTGCCGAGAGGGCACGTCTCGCGGCCTCGGCTGACTGGCCCGATCTGCGAGACCGTGCCCGGGGAAGAGTTCTCGCACAGCTGCCTCCTTCTCGCCATCTTCTGCAGGGACCTCCTTCCCGGGACGCTGTCCTGGGAAGAGCTCTCGCGCCGCCACGTCCCTCTCGCCAGCCTCCGTGGGGACCTCCTTTCCCGGGCGCTGACCCGGGGCGTTCTCGCCTAAAAGCGGGACCACCTCGATCGGGACCTGAGGTGTTGCCCACTCGCTCCTTGCCGAGAAGGCCAAGCTTATGGTTTGCATGACCTCTCGCCTGAAGTCCTCCAGCATTTTCCTCGTCGCCTCTTCTACCTGGGAGGGGGAACCTCCAGAACCAGATCCTTCTCCTTCACCTCCTGTCATAGGACCAAACTCAAACTTTTCTTGAACCGGCTACTTCCACGCTCACCGCACCAGAACTGTTGAAGCCAAAATTTGACTCCGACAAGCGTTCACAAAACTGGGGCGTAGCCGACACCTACTTGGCCCAAGCTCGACCTCCGACTGGTCGTGAAGGACTAAGGAAAACTAGCCCAAAGCCGCAGCAGGGAGGTCCCACCGCTTACCCGGAAGGTCATAGAGAGCTTCCCCTCCAAAGCCAAAAGCTGGGCTTGGAGTTCCTCAGGAGACTGTGCCAAATGGATCCTCTTAAGAGTCTCCAAAAAGTTCCCTTCTTAAGAACCCCTATGGGCTTATTTATAGATTTCAGAATCTGAATTGCCAATAACAAAACTGCACCGGCTTGAAATTACCGGGGTACCCTTGGCTGGGTCTGCCAACAGCCGAACTCCGCTGTTCTGAGGAGCTATACGCAGTCCACCAAGGGTAAGAGGGTAAAAATACCCGGGGTAGAAGAGTAAAAACCCCTGCTTTGACAGGGAAAAATAAAAAAGCCTTCTCTCCCTGGCGAGAGGAAAGGCACCTGCCGGCGAGAAGGACCCACCGCCCGTCTCGCCGGCGCCTCTCGCCCTTGGAGGTCATCTCGCTTCTGGAGGCCCTCTCGCCTCTGGGTGGGGGCATTTTGCCCCTTGGAGAGCCCGTCATCTCGCCATTTGCGAGTGGGCCCTCCTGGTCCCCTTTGCCTATCTCGATCTATTTGCTTCTTGAGGGCTCTTTGCGAGCCCGAGGTTGTACACCTCTCTCCGTGCACACGCCCTTGCCACGAATCCTGCCCCGCTCCTTCGCTGGTCCTTCCTAGCTTTTTGCTGAGAACAGTCTCTGCTCTCTAACGCTCTATCGAAGGAATCGCGATCTGAGGAGATCGCCTGAAATGCATACGCTACCGTATCTTGTAGCTCGAGAGACGGTGTGACCTCTCTCCTCGCATCTCCCCTAGCAATCGTGGTGCCAATCAGTCTATAGAGCGATCCGGAACGCTCTCCTCTCAAGACTATCTGTGCGCCTCTCCTGACCTCCAAATACCCACTGCTACTGGTATAAGAATACCCGGCAGCCTCCAGAGTGCCTAGAGAAAGCAAGCTCTTCCTCAACTCGGGCACATACCGAACGTTAGTGAGGGTCCTAACCACTCCATCGAACATCCTAATCCTGATGCTCCCGACTCCAGAAATCTCGCACTCTGACTGATTCCCCATCCGAACACGACCACCTCCACAGTGCCTAATACTGGAGAACCATTCAATGTTCGGGCACATGTGGAACGAACATCCTGTATCCATGATCCAGGAATCTGTGGTCCCGACTACCACGTCGCGGCTTTGTGAAACGTGTAGAACATCATCATCGCTCACGCACTCGGATGCTACTGCAGCCTGCTGAGTGCACAGATTCTTTGCCCTTGAGTTTCCTCACTGGGCAGTTGGCCTCCAATGCCCCTCCTCCTTCCAGTAGTAACATCTACCCCTGGACCTAGGTCGATCATCCTCCTTGCCTCCCCCTCTCGATCTCCCTCGGGATGTGTTCTCTGCTCTTCACGAGCAGACCCTCGCTCGCACTCGACCCGGAACTGCTCCTCTTCTCATTAGAGAGAAGCATCGTCACCACTTCCTCCATCTTAAGGGTATCCTTCCCATACAACATGGTGGTGAATTAAATGATCGAACGACCTCGGGAGTGAGGACAAGAGAAGAAGAGCCTGATCTTCCTCCTCGACCTTCACATCCATACTCCGCAACTGGGAAACCAGCTTGTTGAACACATTCATATGGTCCAACAACTGCATCCCCGACGGACATCCTCAAGCTGTACAACTGCTTCTTCACGTACAGCTTGTTCGTGAGCGACCTGGACATGTAGAGCTCCTCGAGCTTCTCCACAAGTCCACCGTAGTTTCCGCCTCGATAACGTTGTAACATGACCTCGTCTGTCAAACACAGTTGTATGGTGCTGATGGCCTGAGGTCCAGCTCATCCCACTCGTCGTCGTCTTTCACCTTAGCCTTCTCCTTTCCAAGGAGTGCCTTGTGAAGACCCTGCTGAACGAGTACGGCTTTTATGCGCTTTTGCCAAAGACCGAATCGATCTGCCCATCGTATTTTGGAACCTCGAATTTGGCGCGCCATTGAATTTGCTTACTGGTCCGAAGGTCGAACCTGGCTCTGATACCAATTTTGTGCAATTGGCACCTGCCCGCGAGTACGGAACTCGTCGCGACAATAGCAACGGAAGCAAATATTTGAGCAAATAATGGCGCGCACCAAACAATCACAGAACGAGATTCCAAATACAGAAAAAAACACAGACGACAAGAGATATACGTGGTTCGTAGTTAAGCTCCTACATCCACGGGGAGAGCGCGCCGGATCCACTAATCGAAAACAAAATCCGATTACAACACAGGCACTCAACGATCCTCAACAGATCGACACTAACCTAAATATGAAAATAAAGAACAACAGGAGAACAAAGAAAACTCCCCTATCCGCAGCCTGGATCTGATCTGATCTTCGCCTCTGCCACGCGTCGCTGCCCTCCGGCCAGAAAGCCGCTGCCCTCTTCAAGATGAAGGAACCGTAGCCTTATGCCCTCTTTCACCGCTGGCAGTTTTGCCGCCGCCGCTGGATCGCCAGAGCCGTCAGAGATGGAAACCTGCACCCGCCGCGCCGTGGATCTCCCCTCTCCTTCACCGGAGATGGAGCCGATGCCGCTGCCGTGCACTAGATCGGAACTCCGATCAATCTTCCGCCGCCTCCGTCAACCACCGCTCGCCTGCAAGATCTGCGCGCTGCTGCCTGAAGAGACCGCCGCCCAAGAATGCCGAGAAGCCGCCGCCGCTACCTAGAAGAAGCCCGTTGGCCCAAGATTGGGCCCTATGCCCGCCGGAGAGAAACCCCAGGAACCGCCGGCCGTCGCCGGAGAAGAACCACCGAAGCCGATCGTCGCCGGAGAAAAGCGTCTGATGCCCGACGCCACCACTTCTCCTTCCCGATGTCGCTGCCGGATCTTCTCCCAAAGCCGAACCTCTGCCTTCCGTCCGATCTCCTCCCGAAGCCGAGCGTCCCGAAGCTGCGATGCCGCGATGCCGCCGCGCCCTCTTCCTCCTTGCCGCTGGAGAAGAAGAGCCAAGATTCTCCGACCGTCGCCGAAGAAGGCAGTCCGCCGCTCGCCTCTTCTTCTTTCTCCCGATCTCCACTCCCGATGCCGCCTCTCCGCTCGATGCTGCCGCTCTGCTTCTTCCGCCCGATTCCGCCGCTCTTGCTTTCGTTTCTCCCGATACTTAGGTTAGGTTTCTATGTAGATCGGGATTCCCTCTGTGCAAGCTTATATATATGTATAAAAAACAAATGAACAGAACCGGACCGGTCCAGCTGGACCGGTCCGGTGGAGCATCACAACATAACACATTTGGACGCCCGTCCGCATCTGCCTCCCCCAACAGGGGCGGCCTCTCGATCGCCCTAACGGGCGGCCATTCGGCCGCCCATCCTCGGTCAACACCCCTAACAACGACGGCCTCCATGTTATGGCATATGGGTGGCCATTTGGCCTCCCAGCCTCCGCTGCCGCCCCGGATCAGGGGCGGCCTCCCCTTCGCCCAGGTGGGGTTGCCAAATTGTCCGCCCAACCTTGGTCGAGGGACCTCTACATTGACCGCTCCTCCCCTCGCAAGAGGGGCGGTTAGTTTTCTAATGGACTCAAAACCGTCCAGGGTGGTATCATCTTTTTCATAAATTTGGTAATCTGTGTGCTCTAAACTGAGCGTTCTTATTCTTCCGTCCGGTGGTTATCGAGTAAATTTATCGAATTGTCACTCTTGGAATCTATAAATAGGCACATATCCTCATTCATTTTAACCATTTCTCTCCCCAAAATTTTTGTTACGGATTTTCTCTCTCATCTCCTCTTCCTCTTACGATTTCCCATGTAACACTCTCATCCGTCACGTAAAATATAACAAAAGATACGATCGGAGCACCACGCCATATTCCACAACAGTCAGTGGAGTTACTCATTGAACCCAAAACAAACACGCATCATAAATCAAAGTTGCATTCTAGCGAAAACATTGATATAAGTTTGAACCAGAATGTCCACAACCCTATAGTAATGATTAAACATCAGTTACATTGTCAGCATCGTCCTTAAGTCCTTACACACAACAAATGTTTATGCTACTACATGATTTTCATACATCGGCGCGCAGGTCGGTCATACATGTGAAAGTTATAAAAAAAATTGGGCTTTTGAGGGCCAGCACAGCATGGGCTCCTGCCCGCTATTTCCCGCTCGGCTCGCCAGCACCGGTACCCGTAAAAACCTCAAAGGTGTGGCCACAAAAGAAGGTAATGAGTCAGTTTTTGCTGACCACTATCCACGAACGAGCGGTATAACGACCCCACCCCATACCCGGGACAGTGGTATTCCTTCCCTGCATATACTCAACAACAGTAGTGTATATAGAAATAAGCTAGAAAGTGCAACGACAAACAAACCAATCACTAATGTTATACGCACAATTATCATAAATGTTGGAACACAAGTCCATATGTTTCGTGCTCTCATGGCACGCACACTTTCGATGTACTCTTAGAGTCACATCACCATCCCTCGTCCCAGACAAGAATAGTCCTGACTTGAGCATTCTTCTGGTCCAACCTAAAGTCAAGGACTCTCACCCCATGCAAATGACAAAAGCCAAGTACATTAGGCCCTCTAGTCGAACAACATAGTGCGGGTGCAGTTCAGCTCTTTCTCGTTGCTCAAATCGTCGTATCAATTAACGACAACGACGCGGGTCAGCTTCCCCTTTCTCGTATAAGACAAATCCAACATTATGTTCCAATGATGGCACTCACTAGCAACTCAGTTGGGCACTCCAAGCTCAACAACATAATATGCTACCCACCTTGTCTCAGGGACACGGGCTTTGCAACCACAAAATAGCTCAATGGGATCTACCACCGACGGTAGCGCTATCATCGAGCGGTATGTAGCAGAACTTCAGTTCTGTCCATTATTCCGGGTATTTCCTGGAGATCGCCGCCAGGATTCCCTGCAGCACTCAAAACCCGAAAATGGCACATATCATAGAGTCTTCTACGACACGCAAACATCAAATAAATCATCACCAATCCAGACTAACCTGTTCGTATGGGTTTCACACAATATGCCTATGTTTGTACTTCGATTTCGAACTCTGTATGCAATTTATGTCGGGGACAGATGCAATCGACCTGGAGAAAGTCTAGTAGTACGCTAATTAGCGAAAAAGGCACTTTCATATATGTATATAGAAACAAAAGAGGACACGCACGTTCTAACAAGAGGAGGAAGATTGTTACCCTTGAATTCCCCTTTGTAGCCATAGACTTTACTGACAGACCCCAAGAAGAAAAGTCGTTACCATTGATGCGCGTTTCGGAGCCATAGCAACGACAATGGAGAGGGAGGTTGGGATCGGCCCTTCCAGTGGTGACGGGAGAGGGAAGGACGAGGTTCTGCTCCTCCTTCCAGCGGCAAGGGGGAGAGAGGAACGGGGTTCAGGTGTTGTGCGTGAGAGAAAAGCTAAGAGAGACAGATCGGGAGAGGGAAAGTTGCGGCTGCTTGATTTGGAGAGGGGATACGAATGAGGTTTAGGTTTTATTTAAAACCCTATCCCAAGCTGCTATTCGCACTCCATACTCTTTAATCAATTACCAAAATCATTTAATTTTTTAATGTTGATAACCGTGACACGATTTTGGGGCGTTACAATGGGTCTTCTTCTTATCCCGCTGCTTCTTCTTCCCATAGTACAAAACTTAATTATCTCCCCCTGAGATAGACTCCAAACATCTGTCTCACTAAGTTCTCCTAAGAGGCAAACAAGTTGTCTAACTCCAGCAGAGACAATTGAGTAGTTTACACATGCACTGAAGTGATGTAAGCAAGATACTCCTTCAGCGAGCCGCAGATGATGTGTCCTTTTAACTTAGTCTTAGAGATAGGTTTATTTGGGTCGAGTGCTGAGATCTCATCACATAAATATTTTATCTTTAAGAAGAAAGAAGAGATAGATAGATTTTCTTGAGTTGTCTTTGTCAACTCATTTTCAAGAAACTATAGCTTATCTACATTCTTCTTGTTGAACAGACCATCCAAGGCAGTTTAAATATTTGCAGCTGACCTACACCCAATGATGTGGTCAAACAACTCTAGTAAAATAGCTCTTTTTAGAGTGAACTCTGCCTTAGCATTGGTTCTTCTCCAGGCTCTGACTTTCTGAGTATTAGCTTTATTAGCACCCGGCCACCTCCTGTCTATCATCTTCACCAACGACCTCCCAAATATTATCGCCGAGCAAATAGCGTTCTATACAAAATTTCCATTTCTTATATTTGGTATGAGATAGCAGCTCAATATCATGGCCTCCTGCATAATTGTCTTTCATCACTAGATTTTTGGTTCACTCATCTTCCAAAGGTACTTAGCAAAATCTTGTTAGCTGATGACTGCTAAACTTTTGTTCCTCTGATATCATGTAAAATTTTATAAATGGAGGTCGCACGACCACTCTCAACCAATCAAGAACAAGTAAATCACTAGTAAAGAAGATGTAAGAACAACATTTGTATTATATTCACTATTTTACAAGGCGAGACATACATTACGAGACATGATTTTGCAATATATCCGATGGAAATCAAAAAATAACAATTATAGAAAATTGGCAGACTAAAGACTGAGACCGCCTAGCAGCCAGACCGCACCTCTAACCGCGAGGTCACACAAACTGCCTTTATTGATAACTGTTGGAGAACCACCTTTCCGCACTTTTGGTCGCCTGACTGCTGAAGTCGCCTAACCGCAGAAGCTGCGCAAACAAACCGCTCTAACCAAAATGACGGTCAACTTGCAAGGAACGAACGAACTGACTTATTGAACTGGAAAACTGTCAAGCAAGAGGATACTGAAGTAGTCGCCCAACCAGCAAGCTAGCCGCTTAACCACCGACTGCTGCCCGCTTTTCACACTAAGACTTCATTGACATACCGCCAGAACTAGTCGCCTAGTCGTCCAGTGCCAGCCGCACAACACTTTGAGTTAAAAATGACGGTGTCAGAACCCCTATTTATAGGCAGGGCAGTGGGATGCAATCACCGCTGAAGACGATACAAAAATCGCCACATAAAGGCGGTTAGACAACTCAACCGCACAACTATGCAGTCTGTCCGAACCACACCGCACGGGCGGTTAGCAGCACCAGTCCACATAGCTCTGCGGACTCACAAAACAAACCGCGCAAACTCAGCCAAATCAACAGACCGCTGCTGACTAGAACATCCAGACCGCGTAAAATTTCAACATTTTCAACAAATATATCTCAGTATTTTATTAATTTATCATTAATTAATGTCAAACGATATATATTTATATATATCAGCGTAAAATTTCTATAACTACAGCCGTTGTAATGACTGTAATCCGGTATCATTGTACGGTAAATAGTAATTCCAGAGGAAATTAACAGCGTGAAATCGCCGTCATTAACGCTAACCAAAAACAAATTAATTTGTGCAGGGAAAAAACGCTATAAATAGTCTTATAAATTAAACAAGCATGGCAAAAACTTTGGGCACAGGAAGAAGCGAAAGTTCTTCAGGAAATACATAGAACAGGTGTTGGGTTCAATTTTAAGCCATGGCTAGAGCTGCTGCAGCCTTCATTCTTCTCATTTGCATTATTGCAAATGCTAGTATGATTATTATTCTCTCCCTTTTTGCCTTTAATTTTTCATTATAAATTTATGTAGGCAATCAATATAATCCTTCATAGTCCATACTAGAGCTGGGTTCAATATAATGATGCTTCATTGCCAATGCTAGTATGACTATTATTCTCTCACTTAACTTTTGGCTTTAATTTTCCATAATATATGCATAGACAAGCAATTTTGTTGTTAGGGGACGGTTTCAATGCACCCACCACTCGTGATCCCAGTGAGATTTTTTTGTCGAAATATAATACTTAATGTAAATAGAGGGGAGGAGGGCACGCGACAGGTATACACACGTACATATATGATCATCATATAAAAATAATATATATACACACACAAGTGACTGCATTGTTGTGATGTCTAAACGACTTTAATAGCTACAGCCCGTTTTCGATGCGTCACTCTAGGCTTCGCCCGCAACCAAGCGGACAACGACATTGGTCGTGGGCGGCAACATGTGTTGTGGGCGGCGAAAGTACACTATCGGCAACGACGGGATTCCCCCCCCCCCCCCCCCCGGCGGGCTTCGCCCGCCACCCGACAGTTATTTAAATTTTTAAATTTTTAAAATTAAAAGTATTTTAAATTTTTAATTATTAAAATTTTTAATAAATTTATTAATTATTAAAACAATTTAATTTAATTTAATTAATTATTAAATTATAAAATAGAAAAAAAATGTGACGGTGCCTCACGAGCTGACCGGCGCCGACAAGGCCAAGTCGGGCAGGGCCATCGCCGGCGGTGGCCCTGCTCGCTCGCCACGGGACAAATTAACCCCGGCGGATTTATTGGACGCTGGCGAACCTGCCGGTGGCCGTCGGGCAGGCCGCCGACGGCGTTGGTAAAATTTGAGGCCCTTGTCCGCGTTTTTTTCGCGGAAGAGGGTGTCAGGAAATCTGTAGTTGGAGGATTCCATTTTTTGGAGGAATGTCTGTTGGCAGGTCCGATCTTTTGAATCCAACGGCCATTTTTTGAATCATCCTCATCCAAAAGTCCAGGAGAACAACATCCCCACCTCAATCTCTACACCAAGAGATCTACACTAGAGATCTTCACTAGAGATCTTACCTCAGATCACAATGATCTTATACTCAAAATCTCACTGAAATCCTACAGTAGACTCGGATCCAACAAAGACCATATAATTTTAGAGTAATTACAAAAGATATGACTCAAAAAAATTATCACTAAATATCTTTAGTGACAAAAAATTAGTCACTAAATGTGCATATTTTGTGAGTTGTAGGATCTTGTGTTGGAGGTTTGAGGTAGGGAACTGTTGTTGTTCATGAGTTGTAGGAGTCGAGAAGATCTGAGTGTAAGATCATTTGATCCAAGTAAATTGGAGAAATTGTCTGAATCAAGTACTCAGCTAGATAGTTGAGAAAGGAAAGTGGATGTGTCAATAATTTGAGAATCACTATAAATCTTGATGTACTATGTTGTAATTGTGCTATGCTAATATTTTGTTGTGCTCAACTCGAGAAAATTCAAAAAAAGCATAAAACTATTAAAACACCTATTCATATAGGTGAATATACTCTTATCTTTTTACAAAGTTTTCACAAGGATTTTGCAATGTTTATATATATCACAAAGTTATGTTTTTATATTTATATTTGCGAGTAACAGATACAGAATTTTGTCCCTACGGCCAATCGCGACAGTGCCTCGACTGCAATAGGTTCAGGGCTCCACCACAATCATTTATTTAATGCAACTTAAAATAAATACAATATTAATTAATATTAGTTTAATGGTAGTCCCTTGAAAATAGATATGTTAATGATAAACTTTCTCAAATATATAGTTGACCTATCATAGCAGGTGTAGAAGCTCGACTAAAAACTTTTTGGATTTTAAAGTATTTTTATCATTACTTTTAATTTAGGATAGTGTAATTACTTGAATGAACATTAAATTTTAATTTCTTTTGAAATAGATTATAATATACGTCAAATATAAAAATGCAGAAATAATTGACATTTTTGCACCAAAAGCTACTATTCCCTTTTAATAGGGTAATGATATACATTAATACATAGAGAGAGAGAGAGAATTGTTTTTTATTCACATGTATGCATGCCCATAATTTAGTGTAAATAAATTTTTTTTGAGTGATTAAGATTTGGTTAGCTCAAAATATCAAAAGAAAAGTTACTTGTAATCTATTTAATATTCAACATTATTATTTTTTATATTATAAATCAAAATCAACTACTTTATAATAAAGCGATTAATGACACAGTAAATGATAGTGCTGATATTGAGTTGAGTTCCAGTAATTTGAGATCGGCTCGAAATTGAAATTTTTGAGTCAAACTCGTCACGAAATTGAAATTGATTTCACGTGGAGCCACGACTCGACTCGAAATGACTCGATTTCGAGCCGACTCGAAATCAAATCAATTTAGCCCAAAGTTAATCAATTTTTTCTTCATTTGTAGATAGCTCAAAATTAAATTGAGAAATCTCAAAATCTACCAAATGACACACTTAAAAATTTTACTTTTTTTTAGGGTTAAATATTAGTATTTTTAATTGTAAGATAATAATAAGTTAATAAATATATTGTATTTCTAATCAACTGGAGTTCACTCAAATTATATTTTGAGCGATTCATGATTGAATCGAAATAAATTCAAAACGAGACTCGAGTCTCAAATTGAATTGAATCAATTGTATTTGATTTCGATTCAACTTAATATTCGAGTGATTTTCGAGAGTCTTACGAGTTTCAAATAATAATCTCACCCCTATAAAATGCGAAAGGAGATGAATAATCAAATAACAATTTTCAATATTCTCAAATATAATATAATATAGAATAAAAATATAATGATTAAGGCTGCGTTAGGCGCGACTTATCACAACTTATTTGCTCCGATGAGGTTGGACAAAAACGTCATTGTCATAAAATGATATTTTGGTATGACATGTTATTTCTGCTATAAAAAAATCTAATTTGGAGCATACTAATTTGATATGACAATGACATTTTTGTTCAAGATAATATGAACAAATAAACCACGATAACCTTTGATTTATATATAATTTGTTAGGCGCCATAGGCTGCGAATTTAATTCTAATTAAAAATTAATTTTTATTCGCAATCAAATATAATGACTATTTTGACCTTCTCTAAATACATCAATTACACCGAGCTAATATTTTTTTGCTATATGCAGATCTTATAATAGCTCAGGAATGTTGTAGCGACCATCATTGGTGGGGTGGCGGAAGAGTTGGCTGTGACGGCAACTCTGAATCTGCATGCAACGAATGGTGCTCTGCAAATTGCACTAACGGCGGACTGTGCAAAATTCGCAACCAACGACAAGTCTGTCATTGTCTTTGTTGAGGTAAGACAGTTGTTATTCACAAATCATGAACATTTATTCATTAAATTTTTTATATTTATAAATTACTATCAGCAGACAAGTTTAAACTTTAAAAATAAATGTCTTCTTTTCACGAGTAATGTCCGATAATGAAGGAACATCTTTGTCAATCTTCTGAGTATGTACCAGAGACGAAAATGATAAAATTCTTGTCGAAATGGAGAAGTTCACGTCAAAATTATGAAAATAATGTCAAATTCTTGGAATAGAGTCGTTCGCATATGCTCAAGAGGTTGGCGGAGAAGTTCCTTCGTTGTCGGGCATTGCTCAAGAGAAGAAGATATCAATTACTAAAATATAAAGTTGGTATGCGGATAATAATTTATAAATATGAATAATTTGATGTTCGGATAGACGTTTCTGATTTGCGAATAACGACTGCCTAAATGAATGGAGGGGTATTTAAGTATATTCTTGTTTTGGAGGAGATCATTAATATGAATCAAGCTTGCTTAAACTGTTATAATGTGCTATGTTATGGTTAATGCTTTGTATTAATTTGTTTTTTAAATATTAATTAAATATCAATATCTATACTAAAAAATCATTTGGTTAAACTCGGGGTGCAAATTTAGCCCGGGCCCGGGGGGTGGGGGCCCGGCAGGCCTAATTAGCACCCCCTAGGTTAAACTTCCAATTTTCCGATTTACCCCCCTCTTTTTTTTATAAAATTTGTTGTTTTTTTAATCTACGTTTTTTAAATTTTAATTAAAAATGTACTTTGCTCATTGCTCCCAAACTCCCGTGCACATGACAAAAACAAGTGATGGTCAGAATATAGCGCTCATGGGTTTACACGAGGTGAGAGCGATGTCGAGTTGGGACAATGTTATGGTCGGGGTATTGTCGCGTGGGGCACTGCCCCCCCCCCCCCCCCCCCCCCCCCCCCCCCCGTGCACTATTGCGGTTGGTCGTAGGGGCGGAGCCCCTGTTGGGATTTAAGGCGAAAACTATCCGCTAGGAGCAATCAATTTAATACATGGTATACACGCACATAAATATGAACAAAAACAATGCACACATAAAAACTACGACTGCAATAATAAAAAATGAAGAAATGTATCGACGTCCGCTACAAAAAAATGTTAGGGTATTTATTATATGTCCGCGCGTGTCGAGACCGACTCTAAACGACCCATCACAACAAGAAAAACATTGATTAGCAAGGAGTAAAATTCGTTGTTAATTTTAACTAGCAAGAAATTTAGCAACGAAAAAAATTTGTAACTAATATGGTTCTAGCTAAATTTAGCAACGAATTTATTTCTTTCTAATTACCAAGGATTTTTTAGGAAAGAATTTTTTTGATGCTAATGTTTTGTATTTTATATAATTATTTAGTTAAATTTAAACAATATTTAACTATAAAAAAATATTTTTTAATATGCATTTGTTGAGAATCGAATCGGAGACCTCTCATATATAAATTCTTTATCCAACTAACCATCCTAATTAACTAATTCATTTATAATTGGCGGTAACATATATATATTTAATTATAAATTTATATTATTTTTATATCCCGCTATTTATTTATACATACACATATTTATTTATGTTTATTTATTTATAATTTAATACATATATATAATTTATTATATATAATTATTTATATATATCGTTATTTCTCTATATTATATATATTTATATATTTCCGTATATTTTATATTTGTTTATTTATTTATATTTTTTATATGTATATATTTTGTTATTTCTTGTTGGAGTAAAATGGGGAGATCGCACGGGAGTGTGACGAGCTTGGCGGGGACATCGTGCGGGAGAGTGACTATCTTGACAGGGGAGCAGTATCATGATGAGAATGGAGATATAAATAGCTTCTTTAATTTGTTTAAAAACTTATGATATATATATATATATATATTTAAAAGTGTGATGAAAATATTTGGAGGGAATTGAATCTTTCCCTCCATAAATATTTAATCTAAAATAATTATCATAGAAATTTTGAAAGGAAATATTTCGTTTCTATTTAGCAACAAATATTTTGCAACAAAATAATTCGTTGCTATTTTTGCAACGAATTTTTTGTTGTTATTTTTGTAGGTAAAAACAAATATAATTTACCTAGCTAAATTTGATGCTAATTAGCAACAAGTTATTTAGTCTTCCTAATTTTCGTTGTTAAATGAAGTTTTTCTTGTAGTGCATTGGGTATCGTGTCACTTTAGGGCAAGGCTCTACGCTGGAGATACTATATAAGGTCATTTCACATTTGATAAGCCTTAATGGACTATCTTGAGCGAAGCCTCAACATTCTCAAGATAGGAATTAGGTTTCCGCTCTCTCCCGTCCGTTTTCTCGTTCGATCGAAAAAATCTTCTTGTCGTCGTCGTCAGGGATTGTTTTTTTTTCTGCGTCGCCGCTCTCGTTCTTTCTTCCCGTCACCGAAAACCACCGCTCGTGTTTTTCTTCTTTCGGTGCTCTCGGTGTCTGCGGTTTCCATTGAAGATCACGAAGAGGAAGTAGACCGATCGACTTGCGATAATAGTCGCTGCTGAAGCCGATCGACGATCTCACCGGATCTGGACTCTCCTTCACCGGATCTTGCCTGGAACTCTAGATCTTGTCCAAGCCAATTCCAAATCTACAAGTCTCGGTCATATTCCACATCCTCACGCATTTCTCCTCGCCGATTGGGAAGAACTCCCGTGCTCTGATCTAGCCGCATCTTGTGTTGGTTTCGCAGCCTCATGCTAGATCTTAAATCGCCGGAAGGAAGAAATCGTGCCTGAAGGCTCTCTTGGAACCAGCAGCCGTTGTTCGAGATAATTATAATACAAAAAATATTGGGGGGAGAAGCTGATCGCTGTCTGGTTTCCCCGGTTGTCGTCGTTCTTTGATCACAAGGAGAAAACTAACATAGCATTTCCTTCTGCAAGATCTATTCCCATTGTAGATGTTGAAGCCAGGAAAAAATCCTAACCTCATAATTCGGACCAATGCCGCCTAAGGTTACCGGCTCAGAAGCTAGATCAGACGGCTAGGGTGACTAGGATGAAAAATCAGGTCAAACAAGACACCAGATGTTGCGGCAGGAAGGTCCCACCACGTACCTGGATGCTCGAAAGGAGCAGCCCCTTCTCAAACAAAGATGGTTGAACTGGGTACGAAGGAAGCTAGCTGATAAAGTCGCAAGGTCGCGACTTGATCTCTAAGGAAAAGGAATCAAAAGGCTTGGCTAGTATCCCGAAGATGAAGCTCGCGAGTATCCTACCGAGGATTTCCAGTGCCTTACCCCGTAACTCTGGGGTCCTATTTATAGGCAAATCCAAGGAGGGGGGGTCATATTTATACCCCACCCCCTGACGACTAGGCGACTTCCAGAGGAACTTGCACAGGCTGGGCGAGTATCTCGCCTAGTCGCCTACCGGGCGAGTATGCGAGGGGAGCTCGCCTATACTCGCCCAGGTCTTTCGCGATCTTGTATGCTGACTTTGACACCTGTCTTGACTTGTTGACCTTGACTTCTGCTGACCTGGCTGTGGTAGGACCCACCCTCGACGAATACGGGTTGTATAGTAGATCTGTGTCTTTCCTGTGAATCTGCTACAGTAAAGAATTTTGGAGATCTCTGTTATTGTAGTCCTATCTCATAAACTTCAAATTTTGGGTGGTGGAACCTACTATCCTAGCATTTCTTTCTTGATGATTGCTGAGGAAGAGAAGTTCACAACCTCCAATCCAAATCTGAAAGTCAGATCTTGCTGAATTTCCAAATTGTATTCCTTTTGCTCTGTTGATTTCAATTCTGGATGCTCAATGTATGGGATGAGTTATCTATAAAGCTTCTATTTGCGTGAATCTTGCCTTCGGAGACTGTGTGCAGCAGGAGGAGCAGATAATTACTGGATTGTATCTGAAGACATCTTCTCGTTCTCACACAGTTCAGGTGATTTTGTTCTATTTTTTTAGAATCAAAACACGATGTCGAAGAAGAGTGCGCTCGAGTAAAGATGAGAATTTATGCAGGGATTACCTTCTAAATTCCCTAAATTCTCGCCTTGTCATGACCTGCAGAACATGTGAGACCGTGAAAGAGAATTGGGACCGCTTGAACGCATACTTCCAATTCCTAGAACTAGAACATATGTGTCACAAGATGGAAGACAAACAGTCTAAAATGATCGATAATCTGTTTGCAAGTCTGATTTTAAGCAAGCTGCATCTTGATTGGATCACCTTCAAGTCTGAAATACACAAACTGAAGAATAAGGAAGCCCCACATAATACTGCAAACCTGATGGTCGATATCTCTGATCCTAAGTCCATCATGGCTATGATTGGGAGTAGTACTGCAGTGCATCTTCTGAGTGGTGGCTAGACTGTGGTGATACCTGTCATGTCACAAATGATAGAGGTCTTCTCTTAGAGGTCAGGGTAGTTTAGGATAAAGTTAAAAACAGCAATGAAAGAGAGACTGCTGTTATTCATGCTGGGACAGCAGAGCTGGTTCTCTATTCAGGTAAAACTTTAATTTTAAAGTATGTTAGAGTAATTCCTAGTTTAACAAAAAATCTAGTTACCATGAGTTTGTTAGATAAGACCGATATTTCTTTTACAACCCAAAATGGTAGCATAACCTTAGCAGTTAATTCACACTATTTTGGTTGTGCGTATATGATCAATGGTATGTATAGACTTAGCCTAGAAAATGAGTGCATTAATCAAGTGAGTTCAGCTCTTATAGATCCAAAGTTATTACACAATAGACTTGGACATGTGCACTATAGGAAAATGCGAGATTTAGCTAAGAGACACAACATTCCTTTAGATCTTTCTATTTGATTTGATATGTGTGAGGTTTGTGCCCAAACTAAGATTGCTAGAAATCCTTTCAAGTCAGTATCTAGGAGCAAACAACTTCTTGAATTAATACATTCCGATATCTGTGATTTTCAAAGTCATGTCACTATAGGGGGAAAGAAGTATCTTATTACATTCATTGATGATTTTTCCAGATATTGTCATGTTTATCTATTGAAATCGAAAAATGAAGCCCTTAAGATCTTCAAGATCTTTAAAACTCGTGTTGAGAACCAATTAAACTTAAAGATTAAGAGATTTAGAAGTGATCAAGGAGGAGAGTACACTGCAATTGGGTTTAGGGACTTTTGTGCCTCTGAGGGTATAATCCTAGAAATCACGGCTCCTTACTCACCTCATTTGAATGGTATCGTTGAGCGTAAGAATAGAACTTTAACAGAGATATTGAATTTTATGTTTCTCACAGCTGTCATGCCTAATTTCTTTTGGGGGGAAGCAGTCCTAATTGCAAATCACATTCTAAATAGATTGTTTCACTCAAAGCTTAACTCTACTCCGTATAAGTTGTGACATGACCATCCTTATAGATATGACACTCTGAAGACTTGGGGTTGCATTGTCTATATAAGAATACAAGACCTTAATAGACCTAAGGTGGGACCTAGAACTACAACCTGTGTTTATCTAGGTAGTTCAGAAGATAGTGCAACTGAAAAGTTTTTTGGATCTATCCACTAATACAGTGATAGAGTCTAAAGATGTTATTTTCTTTGAACACAAATTTATCAAAGATTATGGTTTGATCATCTCCGGGTCTACTAACATGATTTTAGAATCTACTATAAAACCTGAAGCTGCCCCCTCTAGCACTGCTCCCCAACCTCTAGAGGTGGAACTTGTTCCTCTTAGAGTATCTACAAGAGATAGAATCCCCAAATATTTTGGTGAGAATTTCTTCACATACCGCTTATAGGATGATTCATTCTCCTATCAGGAAGCAATTAGATCTAGAGATGCTTTAATGTGGGCAGAAGCCATCGATGATGAAATGAACTCGCTGCAACAAAACAACACTTGACATCTAGTTGACCTGCCGAGAGGAGCTAAAGTCCTAGGATGCAAGTGGGTACTGAAGAAGAAATTGCATAGTGATGAGTCTATAGCCAGATATAAAGCACGTCTAGTAGCTAAGAGTTATGAACAACAAGGGGGAATTGATTACTTTGACGTCTATTCACCTGTTTGTCACATATCCACTATTAGGATTCTTCTTGTCATATCTTATGTCGAAAACTTTATAGTTCATCAGATGAATGTGAAGACATCATTCTTAAATGGAGAGCTTGATGAGTAGATCTATATGACACAACCTGAAGGTTATATACATAAAGATCTAAAAGAGAAAGTGTGCAAACTAGACAAATCAATCTATGGGCTTAAGCAAACGCCTAAGATGTGGGACATGAAATTTAATCAAGTGGTAAAGAGCGTTGGATTTCAGTCCAGTCTCGCAGACAAGTGCCTCTATCACTGCCCAATGTCAAACAAAATTATCATCATATATTTGTATGTGGATGACATGTTGATTCTGGGGTCAGGCCTTGCTGCAATAAGAGATATCAAATCCACTCTTACAAAAGTATTTGACATGAAGGACCTTTGTCCCGTCGACACCCTTTTAGGAATGAAAGTCAAAGTAGATAAGAATTGCATTACTCTTAGTCAAGCTCACTATGTAGAACAAATTCTTTCTACTTGGTGTTATAAAGATTGTAGGCCTATAGAGACACCGTTTGATTCAAACGTCAAGTTGCGTCCAAATGAAGGGACCAGCTGTAACAACCTCATCTGTTCATATCATATATACTAGAAGGTCCAGTCGGGGTCCCACAACATATACCACAAAACAGACGATGAAGCTACAGAGTGATACCAGAGTAGCGCAGCGCACCTAACACATTGCATTCTAGAGGAAGCATATAACACTACACTTGAACTCCACACCTGAATGTCCAACATATACAAACTTCACATTTTATACATCATAGGAATGTCTTACAACACACATAAATAGTTGGCCTTATGACCCTACAGAGCTTTCAAACAGTGGCCTCAAACATTGGCACGCAGGCCGACCACATCAAAAGGAAACATAACACTTTCATTTCTTTTAGCCTTCATGGGCTAGCAGCGGCAGCAGCAAATGCAGCAGGGACTTCAACCCTTATGCGTCTCGCTCGGCTCTCTAGCACCTGCACAGGGACATTCCACCCAAGGGTGGAAAACAGAGGCAACGGTCAGCATTAAGCTGACCAAATTATAACGACCCTACCCCTTTCTAGGGGCAGCGGTATTCTTCCCTGCAGGCATAGCATATCACAAGCATGTATATATATCTCATATAATGTGCTTTCACGCACACATGCCATCACAACCGTCAGCCACCTGGCCCGACGATTCGTGCACTCAGGGCACATTCTTGGTGTACCGACGAACCAGGGTCCCACCACCGTATCAGGGTCGCACCCCAATGGCAAATCACTTGAGCATTTACTCCATGGCGTGCAGCTGGAGTATCTAGTCTTACTGCACCGGGATTGGCACGTAGCCCCCCATTGTGTCATGTCACGCAGGCCTAAGACTCTTGCTATGCGCTCCAACAGACCACACTTTCAGGTCTCACGTCGGACGGACATAACACAGGTCGGATCCTCCACCCCCCGTTGCTCAAATCGCCTTGCCATCACCGAGTACGGCGTACTCGCGGCTACAAAAGGCGTGGGTCGGTCTCACCAATCCTGTTCTGGCATTCAAGCCTGGGCATTTCTCTTACACCCATTCCATATCACCACATCAGTAGGTCTTTCCTGGGCACACCAGTACTTCCTGCTACTCTCTCCGCAGGTAGACACCGCAAATATCACAAATATCAGGGGTCTTTCCTGACTACCACGCCAGTACTTCCTGTTACTCTCTTCACAGGTGGACTCCATATGAACATTAAGCATTACAAAGGGTATTTCCTGGAATTTCATTCTAGTACTTCCCGCTACTTCCTTTCACAGGTCTAACCCGTCGACTCCTAAACTACACGTTTATCACGGAGTCTTCTCCGGTTCGTATGCAACATCATCAATTCAGACCAACTTGTCCAGATGGGCTTCACACAGCATGCATATTCCGTACTCCATTTCTGGATCTATATGAAAGGGGATTCCATGAATTAACCCAAAAGACTCCCAAAATCAGTCACCCTTTGGTGGGGGAATCATGCATATGCCAAAAAGGAAGCCTTCACATGGCTAAGAAGAAAGGTCGTTACCCTTAAAAACCGTTTTGGTGTCATGAACTCCTAGCTGGCTAGAAAGAACCGCAAAAGCTTTTCCTCCGCAATGATGGCCTCGAATCTCAGCTTGACACTCTCAAGCTCCACTAGAGATCAGCCCCTCTTCTTCTTCCTCCTTCTTCCTTTCCATTTCTCTCTCTATAAGTTTAGAAAGATGAAGGCTAACATAAAAATGAGTCTTCCTTCTCACTTTTCGGCCTTAAGGAAGCAGGGAAGGCTCTCAGCTGTTAGATCCCAGCTGAAGAAGAATGGACGGTCACGAAAACCCGCAAAATCATGTTTCGGGTCCGACACGCCCTATGATATGCCCGTGTCACAGGTCGTGTCACACTAAGCGGTGCACAAACCGCCTTATCCCGAAACAGGTCACGCCCATGGTACACGCCCGTGACGGCCAGGACACGCCCGTGACATAGGGCGTGTACCTCACTCGAGTCATATTCACGACCTACTCGAGAAGACTACTCGAGTAGTTAGGTATGACACGCTTGTGTCACCCACTCGAGACCCACTCGAGAGGACTTACTCGAGAGAAAATCAACTACTCGAGTACTCAGATTGGACACGCCCGTGTCGAATGACACGCCCGTGCCACCGCCCTCTTACTCGAGTACTTTTCCACTTACTCGAGAGAAAAGTGTCGACCTCTCGACACAGCGGGACACGCTCTGTGACACGCCCGTGTCACAGACCGTGTACCCCATACTCGACGATCGTCGAGCGTAGTTCGTCGAACACAGGGGGACACGCCCTCTTCGAATGTTACACGCCCGTGTAGCCTGGCGTGTTCCCGCGTTCGACGACCGTCGAACGCAGTTCGTCGAACTCATTTTTCGTCGAACTTACGACGACTCCGCACCCGAGCAGGACACGCCCGGGGACACGCCCGTGTCCCAGGCCGTGTCACCCAAAATTTTGCCTGCTGAAAAAGTGGGCTGTTGCAACCCTCCCCTCCTACCAAAAATTTTGTCCTTGAAATTTGCACACAAGAAGGCAATCAGCAACTAAAAAGTCATAACATCAAAATTTCTTATTACAATAACTTTTCACTATCCACTCAGTTATAGAAATAGCTCGGGAAATTCAGCTCGCATGGTCTGCTCTCGCTCCCATATAAGCTCTTCACGACCGCAGTTGTCCCACCGGACTTTAACCATCCCTACCGTCTTGTTCCGCAACTGTTTCTCGGCTCGCTCCTCAATCTGAATGGGTCTAACTCTCATTGTTAGCTCATACTCCACCGGCATACGATCATCCGTGATCACTCGAGCTGGATCTTTAACGGCCTTCCGAAGCACCGAGATGTGAAACACATCATGTAGTCCACCCAAGTCTGCCGAAAGAGCTAGACGATACGCAGCTTCTCTGATTCGCTCAACCACTTCAAATGGACCCAAATATCTTGGACTCAACGTTTTCAAATGTCGAATCCTGGATATGCCTTTGAAGGGCTTAATCTTCAAGTAGACCCAATCGTCTACCGCGAACTCCACGTTCCGGTGCTTGGCGTTGTAGTACTTCGCTTGACGATCTTGGGCTATGAGTAGCCTCTCTCGAATAGCACGAATGGTTGAGTTTGCTTCATTGACTTCATTACGATTATACACTTTAGCTTCGCCCGCTTCTACCCAAGTCAAGGGAGTACAACACTTCCTTACATATATAGATTCATACGGTGTCATCCCGATGCTCGCTTGGTAGCTGTTATTATAGGCAAACTCCACCATGTAGAGATGATCTTCCCATCTCTTTCCAAAATCGAGGGTGCACATTCGGAGCATGTCCTTCATCGTTTTGTTGGTTCGTTTAGTTTGACCATCTGTTTGGGGATGAAAGGTCGTACTGAAAGTCAACTTCGTGCCCAACAACTGGTGAACTAGCCTCCAATCCTTTGACGTGAATCACCCATCTCGATCACTAACGATGCTCCGAGGAACACCGTGGTGCCGTACAATATGTTCCACGTACAGCTTTGCCAAACTTTCTACCGAATCATCCCGCCTGTTCGGGAGGAAGTGTGTCATTTTTGTCAGTCGATCGACAATCACCCAGATGGAATTGTTCCCTTGCTGAGATCTCGGCAACCCGTGCATGAAATCCATGGAAATATCGTCAAATTTCCACTCTGGAATCGACAACGACTTCAAATAACCGCCCGGTTTCTGGCATTCCGCCTTCACCATAGCACAGGTTTGACATTTGGCCACATAAAGAGCAACATCTTTCTTTAGCCCTGGCCACCAGAATAGCTTTTTCATATCTCTGAACATCTTCGTGCTCCCTGGGTGGATTGAGTATTTCGTATAATGTGCTTCATACATCAGTTCTTTCCTCAATGTACCCAAACTCGGGACGTACAGACGTCCCTCTTTTCGCAAAAGACCGTCATCCCAGGAGAACTTTCCTTATGGACCAGCTTTCACATAGCGTAAGAGATCTTCATCCAACTCCGTTGCCCGTCGAACTCGGTCCGCAAGGTCACATTGCACCTCCGTCCAGTTCAAACATGCATTGACAGTGGAATTCTTGTCAACACAAGAAATCTCTAATGCTTCCAACTCCTGGATGAGAAGTTCATCATGCCTCTGCAACCAAGCTACTCTTGCCGGAGTTCGCCGACTCAAGGCATCCACGACGACATTGCCTTTTCCGGGCGTGTAGTGAATCTCAAAGGTGTAGTCCCCAAGGAACTCCAACCACCTTCGATGTCGCATGTTCAGGTCCTTCTGCTCCTATAGGTATTTCAGGCCCTTGTGATTTGTATAGATCTCCACCTTCACACCATAAAGATAATGTCGCCACAGCTTTAGTGCAAAGATCACCGCCGCCAATTCTAAGTCATGGACGGGATAGTTTCGTTCATGCACCTTCAATTGGCGTGAGCCATAAGCAATCACCTTTCTATTTTGCAGCAGAACGCAGCCTAAGCCCACCTCTAAACCGGTAATTGCACTACCAGTCAGACCTATCGTACGCCTCAACGCGGGTGCACAGAGCGGAGCGCCTGCATACTCTTACCGGATGGCGCACCAGACTTTATTTGGCCAAGTGATAAACCACACTCGCCGAGTCAACGTGTTGGCGTCGGTGCATCGACCCTCCAACACCGAAACCCACCACATTTTCCTTTATGCACATGCAACCTTATGTATCAGCTACTGAGCCAAAGCTCCCCGGACCATCCCATCCGTCATAAACAACAACCGAGCCAAAGCTCGCCGGGCCAACCTGCCCATCACAAACCATTACCGAGCCAAAGCTCGCCGGGCTAACCTGCCCTTTTACCAAACCACTGGGCTTACTGCCCGTGTGACCCAACCTATCTCCCCGAGTCATCGAAGTGTGAGAAAGTGAATCCCTAGACTTACTAGCTACCCTTAAATATTGTGTTGGATCTAACCCTAGTGCAATTGACACTTCCTCCCTACGGGAAAGACGATCTTTCGTCGATCCCGGACACCGTCTAACTCTAGCCAATCCATCCCTCTACTCATCCTACTACCAATAATGAACTTATTTTTTTTATCTACCAAACCAGCAGACCACTAATCCCAACACATGCATCAAATTATACTCCAACATAATTTATGCAATTTTTTTACTATATGCTATAATAATGGGAGGTACAATAAAATGGGAAGTACAATAAAGAGTCATCCAGTACTCCTATAATAATTATTGGAGGGCCATTATGAGCTTTGCGGACTAAATCCAGAATTTCATAATTTTCCTATCTATCTGATAATTTATTTAATTAATTTAGTAGCCAAAAATCCCATTTTTGAACATGAAGTACCAATTTCAGATAAGATAAGATTCCACCAAATTTTAGTTAAATACAATATGAATATATAACCCAAAATCCAAAGCCTCAAAATTTTCCAGTAAGGTTTAAGCCCTTAATTTTAATTTCAAATATATCCCATAAAAAATTATTTTAAGAGAATTTACAGCATTAATAATTCCCAAAATTTAGAGAAAATTCATGGATGATTGTAAGGGCATATAAGTACTCTACAACAAGTTTCACAATTTATCATTGAATAATAAAGTCTATATTTGATTTTCTCATAATATTCCAAGTTAAGGGTTTAATGAACAAAGTATAACAATTATCCATCTAAAAATTCCAAATAAATTCTCATATTAGCATACTGAACTAGCAACAATAATGCTCAAGTTTCATAATTTTCCAACAAGTATTGAGCTCTGTAAGAATTATTTAGCAAGTTCTCAAATATTTGAGGTTGTGAAGTAGGTACCCTAATTATGTATCCAAAAATTCCATTAAAATTCATATATGATTATTATGGTCTAAAACTTCCTCTGCTAAATTTTCATGATTGTTTTAAGAATCTTGCTAACCTATTTTACCTCCACAATATTTGTGCCCTAGGCTAGGGTTATGGTTTTGTGGGCCCTACCTTTCCCAAAGTCCCTTATTATTTTTACCAGAGGGTTTTATCTATCCTAGCACCCTCCCTACAAAATTCCAAGATCATTCAAGGTGTTTTGACCTCATACCATTCACAAGTCATAAAAGCCCTTCCTTAGGGTATGGCCTTAGATCTTAGGGCAAACCAATTCCAATCTATCCCATCTTTAATGATAAGGTGAAGTAAGTCATAACAAGCCAGTGGCCCCAATTCCAACCTCTTTTGAGGTGATTTGGCAACTCAAAACCCAAAATACACTTTTTGACCATAATACCCCTTTTAGGGCAAAGCTAGGGTTTGCATGATTTCTATTCAAACCACCTCAAAATATGATGAAATTTTAACCAAATATTTATATTGACCCTAAGCACCTCTCACCAAAATTTGGGTGAGTTCGAAGGTCATTTGACCCTTAAATTAATTAAACGTAGATAAATTAATATTTTCCAAAACTATAGAAAAATTGTCCCCAAAAATTCCCATATTTGGGCAGCCCTAGATATATTCTAGGGGGACTCCCTTCCAAAATTGCAATTAATTTGGACCAAGGATGAAGTGTGGGCACTCAGTTTAATGTCTGCCTAGCCCTAGGTGTAGGCCCCACTAAAATGAGTGCCCTGGTCAAACCAGGTACCCAAATTGTTCCAAATCAATTTTGCTGTAATCTAGACTCTCCAGGCTACACCTTTCATGTTGAACACATTTTATGACAAAGCCTCTAAGTATTTTAAAAAATTAGAAATATTAATTACATAATATGTGACACAATCATTAAAATGTATATTATAACCTATAGTTTAATTTCATTATTGCACGAATCTTGGCGCATTGTTTGACGGCATCCCGTCGTCTTCCACCTCCAGCAGACGGCCAAGATTTATCCCGCCTGGAGCTCCTTCCAAGCGCTGTCGCCGGCGATCCGGCCACCTCCCCGGCCGGCCACCGCCGCCACCACCTCCGTTGAGGTGGTGGTCGTCGCTAGGCGGCGGCACAGCCGCCGGAGAGCCTTATTCCGGCGATCCCGATGGTTGCATTTTTGCGGAAAAACCAGGAAAATTTCCCATTGGATCGGGCTCAATTGAGCCTGAACCTTGGCCCTAACGATTCCTAAGAACTACCCATGGAAGAAGAAGTGGAGGAGGACCTTGTTGGGCGGGTGTAGCCTTGTCGATCGCTGGGAAGCCATTTTGGTGGTGGTGGTGGTCGGATTTTTGCAACAACACAGTGGAATTGCTTGACTCCTTCAGGTAAGTGGTGGAAAGGACTCCTTGGAGTCCAGTGAAGGTTTTAAAAAGGAGAAATGGGGTGGTAGGTGGCTCTAAGCTGCTTTGCCATTATTGGCCTTTAGTCAAGGCTGGCGGCCATGGTAGGTAGGGGGGAAAACTTGGCTCCAACCAGTCAATGATCAGCTGGTTGCACTCCTCTGGTCTTAGGGAATTGAATGAGGAAGGTTGGGGGAAAGGGAGGGAGGAGCCTAAGGTCTTCCTCCATTACTCCTTCTCTTTCTCTCTCCTTCATTTGGATTTCCTCTCTCTCTCCTACCTACCAAGCTGAAATTGACTCCTACCTAATCCAATGGCTTCCCACATGTTTATTTCACCCATCAAGGTAAGGTTAGCCCAAGTGAATTGGGCTTGAGCTTGAGTTAGCCCATTTGGGCTAACTTGACCTAAACTTTGACCATGGTTGACATTGGTCAATTTGGTCTTTGAGGTTGGCCCTAATGGATCCTTGATGACCCATTGACCTCCCCTAAGGCCTAGGTAGGGTTGTCTTGGCCCTTTGAAGGTCACTTGACCCTTAGGCAGGACACTTTAACCATTTTAAGGCTAGAGTTGACTTTGGTCAACTTAGCCTTTTTTGGTTGACCCCAATGGGTTCTTGGTGACCCATTGGCCTATCACTAGGGTTAGGAAGGTATGTGTGGGGTCCACTTGGCTAAGAGAGCTTCGATTGACCCTAAGTATGCTAGTTTGACCCATTTAGGGTTAGAGTTGACTTTGGTCAACTTAGCCTTTTTGGACTGCCCTCCATAGGTCCTTAGTGACTCATTGATCCCACCTTAGGTCTAGAAGGTCCTTGGTAGGGTTAATTGGGCTTTACTAGGGTACACTACCCTTAGTTAGGGCACCTTGCTCACTTTAGGCTTATGGTGGTTCTAGGTCAACTGAGCCACCTTGGGTCGACTTCAATGGACCCTTAGGGCTCCAATGGATCTTACAATTGGTTGATGAGACCATGATGTGGGGTCTTGGAGTCTTAGTGAAGCCCCATGATCATCTTAAACAAGAGTTCAGAAATTTACTATGTGCAGACCATAGTGGTCTCACCCACATTCTTAGGTTTACTTGGTTTTCTTGGGCTTCCTAGGATTTTGTCATGACCTAGTCATGGCCAAAACCACTCTTAGGGGTCTAGTTGGAAATGAGATGTTACACCGCGATGACTACTCCTGACCACCCCCTTTTGATTCATGTTTGGCTGAACATTTCACAAACCACCCCCTTTTTCCGACATCGGGTTCACAGCGGACATAGGAAGAGATTGTTAGATATATTGAGTTTTATGTCCGCTCGTGTCGGGTCCGACTCAAAACGGGTTATTGAGTTTGTGTCTCTCTAGGGCTCGACTCTACGCTGGAGGTACTATATATACCTATTCCAAACTTGATAGGGCTATGCAGAATACTTTGAGCGGAGCCAACCCAACACTTTTGTCGTAAACTCAGGTAGCGTTTGGTTCGGCTGTTAGGCTGCGATGCGGTTGAAACGCACCACAATTTGTCATAAGTATTGTTTGGCGATGCTTTTGTCATAAGCTCAGTTTATGTAATTCTGTGGTTTTCTTCTATATCCCATCCGCGCAAAAAAATTGTTTTTTCCCTCGTCCAGACGCTCGCGACCTGCGGAAGGCGGAATGCGTGGGAAAAGCGGAAGGAGAGATTGCTTCTTGTTCTCTCCCACCGCAAGCAGGCACCGCCATTACCAGCTACGCATGATCCCACGCCAATGTCAATTTCTCCTCCTGTTTCTCCCTCTCCTCCGACGTCGACATTGACGGTGGTTGCAAGTTCGACTGGGAATCGACAACGCCTGCAAGCTTCTTTATGGACAATGGTGCTCTTCAGTCATCCACGATCAACTTCTGCCTCCATTCCGACGGGACAACGAGCTTCTGCCTCCATTTTGACGGGACGACGAGCTTCTGCCTCTATTCCTCAATCCCCTATTTTTACTGTAGCTTCTGCTATATCCCCTGTTTTGACCTTTCTCATCCTGTCCGCCAAAAACCCCAACCCGGTGCTCCGACATTCTTCCCCTGCTTTCTCTTTCGTGCTTGGATTTCTCGTATGTGCTTCTTCTTCTTCTTCTTCGTAACTGTTGGTTGTTGTTGGAATCCTTGCAAAAATCAGTCAGGACTTTGATGTTTTATCTTGGATTTTGGTAGTAATCTCTTCTTCTTCATTCATTATGCACAAATTTTGAAGTGTTATTGTTAGTTGCAAAAATCGCCTAAAAGTATTATTGCAAATTTTTTGGTATGTTCAAGCAAATGCGTAGTTATTCAAACTTTGTTTCTAATCCTTGAATGTAATTATTCAAACCTTTTCAGTCTAGTCTTGCTTTGACTTTCCCGCATTCAATTAGCAAAAAAAGATTAGAATGTTGTTGCTGAAAGAGATTGTTAATGTTTTGTTCTCTACGACTCTTCGTATGATGTCGAAAGAGGTTTTTTTATTCATTTGGATTGAATTTAAATTTGATTTGTGCAATTATTTTTTCACACTTGCTCAAACTTCTTTGGAAAAAAATATCATTAGCGAATAGGGGGATTGAGATAATGGGGTGGTCAGTGGCCTCACAAGGACGGCTTTGACGTCTGCAATTGTTTTTTGGAAAAAAAATTCGCTCAACTCCATTTTGATTTCAAACGATTTTTCTAAAATTATATTTTGTAAACTTCATTTCACTAAAACAGTTTTTTAACAAAACTATGTTTTCCAAAATCAACATTTTTTCTATCAGCAGCTTTCCATCAACAACAACCCCACCAAATAGAGTCTAAATCAATTTTTATATGAATTAGTGCAAATTGCAAACTGTTTGTTATAAAACTAAATCCATTTTGACCAAGCGAGCCTGTACCTGAGAGACACGCGCAAGCGTGCACGCAAGGACCATGTGTGCCTCGCGCACGTGCAAGCTCTAGATGCGGCCCCCGCGCACAGCGGGTCTGCCTCCGCCCCACACGCAAGATGACCTGCACATGGCAGCCCGCGCGCCGCAACGCAGTCGTGTTCCCGCGCTTGCGGCATGCCAGCCCGTGCGGCCGTCGGGCCGCGCTGCGCGATCGCGCCCTGCACGACCGCACGTCGCGCAATAGCGCACAGCACGCCCGCGAGCGCGGGCGCCGCCGCCGGTCGCCGCCGCCTCCTTCACCGCCGCCCCCCCCCCCCCCCCCCCCCCCCCCCCCCCCGACCCCCGCCTCCGGGCACCTTGCTCGAGCCGCCCAAACTGCCCGGGGGGAAGGGGGACACTCTCTTCATTTTGGAAAAAACAGTGATCCAGGTGAACAAAACGGAATAACGCCATTATCCAACACGAATCACTCCTCGGCGCAATTACCAACATGACCCTGCAGAAAACTATAAATCGGCCACAAGTCTTTCATTTGAAGACAAAACAATTCTATAGACAACATAAAGCTCTGAGGTTTTCCGACGAGATCGTGGATTTAGGTCGATTCCCCCTCAGAAATTCTCTCTGTTCTCCTCCTTGCACCCAGGCTCCAGCACGCCCCAATTCAAGTCAACCACCTCCGCAAGAGCACTCCCATCAAGGCTTCGCATCAACGAGAGCGCTGTCACCAGAAGCTCCGTGGGCATGGAGAATTTCTCGGACCGAACACTCCCCCAAGCTCTGCGAGCTCAACAACACTCCAACGCCGGAGCGCTTCCATCGAGACTCCGAGAACTTATCCATTTTTCCTCATTTCTTGCATCTGTAATGGAGTAGCGGTCTGTCGCCCTCCGAAACTAAACCATACTCTGTAAAACTGCAAGAAGATAGTGGATTTTGACTTGATACAGTTTCAAGCACGTAGTTTTTCACCTTTTCCGGGTTTTCCACATAAAAAACGCCTCTTGTCGTTTGTTGTTGTTCATTTGATTATTTACACGCTCGATCAGATTCCGAGCTAAGGCGGTCCAATTTCTCCGGACCGGGAAACGATTGAACGACCCACAACAGTATTGATCATTAAGAATGAGAAATTTTTGATTCAATTAGCATGTTTTTTTCACATCATTTTTAATCTTTCAGGGGATCAAAACATTTTTGGATCAAAAAGATCTTTGGGGAGATCTTATTTCTCAAAAGATCAAAAAATATTTTCATCAAAATTGATGAAATTCCACCTGAATTCGGCAAGGGTTTCGACCGAAATACTCAAGTAGAGCGACCCGACCAAGTGAGTTGCGTACAAAATCGGGCTAGCTCAAGCGGACCCAAAAGCACCTAGCTCAAAAGAGGAGAAGAGTCGAGCATGCACACACAGTGCACATGCACAACAACACAAGCACACACGACACGTAAAGTGCGCAGATTGCGTGCGCCCCCGACGCAAGTGCGCCCCTTGCACGCGCCCGCGCGTCGGCAATCGTCGTCACTGCTGGTCGCCTCCTCCGCCTCTGGCCGCCCCGACCACTGTCGCCGCCGGACAACCTGCCCGGGCCGCCCGAACCGCCTGAGGGAAACTTCCGTTATTTTATGAAAATTGCCGATCCAGGTGATCGGAACGAATCAATGTCATTCGTCACCTTAAAATTCGTCTGGACGTAGTTACCAGCATGACCCATCAAAAAACTATAAAAGTGCCCAACACCCTCATTTGAAGTCAAACAACTTCAGAGGTTAGAGAGAGGTCTAAGGTTTTCCGGCGAGAACGTGAGATTTAAATCATTCCTCCACTCGTAATTCGCTCTGCTCCAACGCTCAACGCTACAAGGGCTTAGCCAATTTTCCGCTCTAGAGGAAGTTACAACAGAACCTTTCATTGGACGCTCTCGTCAGAGCATCACAGACTTAGATTATTTTCTTACTCTTCATGCACTTAAAGCTTGTAATGGAGATGTGATCTGTCACCCTCCGAGAAGATTTTAAGTGTTTGTAATCTCAAACTATATCGTGGATTTTGGTCCGACACAGAACCAACCACGTAATTTTCACCATTTTTCGGGGGTTTCACGTCAAAAAAAAACCTCATGTCATTACTGCTCTTTTCAATGACTGTTTGTGCGCCCGATCTAACTTCAAGCAAAGACGGTCTGATTCTCCGGACCGGGGAAAAACCGGATGACCCGCAAAAAAATACTCTCCCTGAAAATTAAAAAATGATTTTCTGATGCAGACTAAGCTCTGTTTGGCACAGTGGTGGAGGTCAGGAAATGAGAGTTAAATTGTCATTCGTTAATGCCCAGCCACTGTTATGTTCAAAGGGATGATGTTTGCGTGATTCTTATTGAATGACAGTTTAACCCATGTGTTTACGACCGTCACCACCGTGCCAAACAGAGCCTAATAAGACCTCATTTGGTTTGCCGGTGTCGGGCGGAACCAGCGGGTGGAGACGGGGCTTTCAAACCGGAGGAGCAAGGTGGCCGTTTGAGCGGGAGCTTTTTGCTCTTTTGTTCATAGAGCGGCGGGAGAAAGCGCGACAAACGTTATCGTCGGCCGTTTATTCAACCGCCTGACATTTCCGGCAAACGCCGGCCGCAAACGCAGATAAATTTTCAATTTTCTGGAAGATCAAAAATAATTCGGGGCCTGCGCTTCAGTCAAAAATGATCCGGGGCCGGCGCTTCAGTCAATTTTCTGCCTTTTTACACCTGTCGCGCTCGGTTTTAATCCGTACGACCGGGTTCCAAAAATTTCGCACTTCGAAGCCACCACTTCTTTTTTCAATTCGAATGTTTTTTCCTCTGTTCATTTTCCTCCTCTCTCAACTTCTATCTTCTCGTCTCTCTCTAGATTCCATGCCCACCGGCGGCATGTGGCGAAACCTTGATTTCTCTTTCCGGCTTGCAGATGCTGAGAAGAAGGAAATCCATCAAGGGACGGCGGCTGAAGAGGCATCAGGTTCCCGTTTTTGGCATCTAGATACTTTTTTGTTCTTTACACCCTTCTTTTTCAGTTTTCAGCGGTTTTGGTGGTTTCTGCGTAATAGGTTCTCGTTAAATGATCGATTTGCGTTCGATTGGATTAGGTAGGGTTTCTTTTTTGGCAATAATTTTGTTCGCGATTCTTTTTTGTATTATTACGGATTGCGAGAGATGAGCTATTTCATCATCTATTGTTAGTTGGGACAATTCTAGGGTTTATGATCCGTAACCGAGATGAAATTCTTGTGCGTAAGCCGATTTTGTGATCGCGGGTAATTGCTGTATTCGATTCGAGCTCTGATTTAGCTGTGTCGCTACTCTCCACGCTTCCTTAGCTGGGATCTTTTCTGATTTCTTCTTCGCGAGCTCAAAGGATTTCATATACATCCTTGATCCTATGGATTTGATTAGTTCCGATCTCTAGAGTTGAAGGTGAATCGATTTCCTTTGTTATTTGGGTTTTTCTTTCTGTGCGGCATATGCGTTTCACTATGCTTCCTGTTGGAGAGGGGGAAAACTGAAAACTTTGTTGCATTATGGCAAGAATGGGTAAAATTTGATGGACACTTATCAGATTTCTTCTTTGTGATTTTAAGAGCTTTTAAACATCCTTTTTCCCGTGGATTTGATTAATTCCTATCTTTACAGTTGAAGGTGAAACAATTATCTTACTGTTTGGTTTTTCTCTCAGTGATTTCCTATAAATCTTGTTGGCGGCAAATGAAAAAGAAAGTATGCATTTTGACACGAACAGATAAAAGTTGTTAAGTTTTTTTTTTGTTCTTATTGAATTTGTTAAAAAAAAAAATTAGTTGTGGGATGATGTGTCCAATTGTGCTTCTCTTGATTCCCGACACCTCCCATAGAGTCCAATTAGTAGATTCTGCTTTAGTAGCTCTATCTTTTCAAAGGAGAAGAATGAAACCCGACCTTTGAAGAGGAGATTTTTGTACTCAAATGGATTAGGAGAAGATAATCTATGATAGGCTCATTAGAGGGGATTCATGCTCAAATGGATTGCTACTAAGTGAAAATAATCTCGGAACCACAAAGTTGCAAATTTTCGTGACTCATAATCATCTCTCTTGTCAATTTCTACAATGAGTTTTCCCTTCTAAGATATGATTTCATTTTCAAAATCACTGGAATCAAAACTATGAAGAACATCTATGTTTAAAAGCAAATTGGAGAAAGTATAATTATGTACCAATCATGGGGATGTTAATCAAACAAGTCTAAAGGTATACTTGCCTTTGGTTCATATTGATGTTTCTGTGTAAGATTAAGGGGAATAGTCTTTTTTGTGTGGACATGAATCTCTTCACCAGTCCTCTTTCGTTTGTTTCACCTACATTTCTTTTAGCGCCTTACTTTTGCTCGCAATACTTTTTTATCAAGTTAGGTTTGTTGGATTCTAATCTAATTAGTCCATAATTTTTTTTTATTATTCATCGCATGCAATGAGTTGTTGGTATAAAGACTATTTCCCAGGCTATCAACGCAGCCCACTATCTACTTATGCAGCCTCAGAGCATTTCTGCAGTCATATATGCCCCACTCCCACTTAGATAAGAAAGTGATACTGAGTTTTTTGGGTATCTTGGATCATTTAAATATTTTGACTCTCTTGGAGAGTACACTTAGATGATCCCTCCCTCTAGATATTGTTTCGGGCTTCTCTCGATATCATGTATCTTCGTTCGTTTTAGTTAACATATACTGTTCGATGATAGTTGAAGCTATCAACTGATCCTACCTGCTCTAACAATTACGGTTCATATCGAAGCCCTAATTCCTCTGCATTTTGGTTTAATCAATACTGGACTGATACCACCTTGTTCAGATTATCATGCTTCCTTGATACTTTATGGTTCTGATAATTTGTTTACGTCGTTTCTTTACCTGCTCGAGTCCTTCGATCGTAGTCATGTATGTCCCCCTCCCGCCTATATAAAAAAGTGATAGCGAGTCTTTTGGATATATTGGATCTTTAAGTATTTGGGCTCTCTTGGAGAGTAGACGCTCAGATGATCCCGCCCTCAAGCAACTGTCTTAGGCTTCTCGATATCATGCATCTTCGTTCGTTTTAGTCAATATATATTGTTTGATGATAGCTGAAGCTATCAACTGGTCCTTGTCGGAACATGAGACTGGACGGTTAGTCGTTTTAGTCGCAACAGCTTGTCTGGTTATCGGTCTGGCGGTTTGGACCAGCGGCCTGTCTGGTAGTCTTCCCAGCGGCTTGGTAAGAGTCCGCAATAGCGGCCTGGTGGCTGTCCGCAGCAGCGGCCTGGAGGTTAGCCGCAGCTGTGGTCTGGTGGTTTGTCGCAACAACGGACTGGAGGTTAGTCGCAGCATCGGTCTGGTCGTTAGCCGCAACAGCGGTCTGGAGGTTAGCCGCACCAGCGGTCTGGTGGTTAGCCGCAACAACGGTCTGAAGGTTAGCTGTAGCGGTCTGGTGGTTAGCCGCAGCAGTGGTCTGGAGGTTAGCCACAACAACGGTCTCGCGGTTAGCCGCAGCAGGTGTTTAGAGGCTTCACGGGAGATTGTATTTGTTGTATAGTGTGGCGGTTTGACAGGGTCAAACAGCCCAGCCCGCGCGGCTTGTATTTAGCCTCACATCGCTTGTTGTATTCTATTATCTCGTCCATTGTTATAAATAAGGGGACATATCTATGTAATAATTATCTTTTGGAGCAATAAAATTTTCTTTTATTTATATCTTTTTACTTAGTATCAGAGCTAATCGGTCCTTTGCTCCTATTTGCTCGCGATTTTTTTTTCTAACCGCTTCTGATTTTCTTCTGTTTGCGTGACTTCTTCCCGCCTTGCCCTCCCTTTGCTTTCTTTTCTGTTTGCGCGGCTTCGCTGGTGTTCGCACGATTTCTTTCTCATGTGCTCCTGCGGGTTGTTTTTTTCTCGCGCGGTTTCCTTCTTTTTCTTGTTCACACGGTTTGTTTGATTAAACCGTGCGGCTTGTTGCTGTTCTCTATGCACACTCCATCTTCTTCTTCCACTTTGTCCGCTCCTCTCCCTCTTTTTTCTACGTCTACTTCCGGTAATTTGGGTACTGCGTCTAAGCTTACATGTCCAAATTACCCTGATTGGATTGTGTCTTTTATTTTCCTTTTGCGCTCTCAGCATAAGCGTCATCATTTGATCGATGATCCCTCTCTTTTTGGCTTTGCTTCTTTTGATGATTGAGATGCTACTGATACGTTGGTACGTACTTGATTGGCCAACAGTTTGTCTGATGAGTGTCTTCCTGTCATTAGACATGATCAGACGGTCAAGACTGTCTGTAATCATCTTGCTGATTTGTACTCCAAGGGAGTGCAAACTTCGCGCATTTACACTCTATATGCGGATCTTTTTGCTCGACCCGTCATAACTCTTGCTGCTGCTTATCAGGAGGTTCAAACTCTTGGTGTTGAATTTCTCCAACATGACCTTTTTCTACTGATCTCGCTGAGCAACATAAACACTTTCAGGAGCTTCTTGTGGTTTGCTACTTAGTTCGTCTACCTAACTCGTATGATATGATTCGACAACAAATCCTATGAGACGTGGATACTCTGACTTTGGATTCTACTACTGCTCGCATTTCTGTTGTTGCAACTCTTCTTCAGCGTCCTTTGCTTCCCTCTCATCCTGATATTGTTGCTCATCCAGCTTGTCATGACAACTCTGGTGGTTGAGGTGGCCGTACTGGTGGCCGTGGTTATTCTAAGTTTCTTGTTTCTCATTGTGACAGAGTTGTTCACTTGGTTGATCGTTGCTGGACCAAACATCCTGACCTTCGTCCTGCTTCAGCTGATTCCGCCAAGAAGTCTACTTCTTCTCTTGCTACTTCTGGTACTGCTCAGTTGGCTACTACGGTTAAGTGACTCATTGATTTTGATGCTACTAATCATATGACGGGGAATTCTCGTCTTTTCTCTTCTCTTGACAAGAATAACCGGTTACCTCCGGTTCTTATTGCTGATGGTTCTCCTTCTCCGGTTCATGGGTCTGGCACAATGCATGTTACTCACTCTCTTCAGATTCAGGACACTCTCTATGTCCCGAATTTTCCGTGCAATCTTTCTTTCTGTCACTGCTCTTTGCAAACAGTTGAATTGTGAAACTATTTTTACTGCCTCTAGTTGTGCTTTTTTAGGTTCCTCACTCCAAGGAGATGATTGCTACTGTGACAGAAAGCGGCGGCTTGTTCTACCTTGATTCTTCTTCTGCTTTTTCTGTCTACTCTTCTTTACTTCAGTGACATCTTCGGTTTGGACATCCTCCTTATCGTATTCTTTATCAGCTTCTGCTTGATTTACCTCGAGGAGACTCTTCTCTTCATTGTGAGGCTTGTCAATTTGACAAACATTACTGGTCTTCTTTTCCTACTAAGCATGGAACGTAGTTCTTCTCGTCCTTTTGACTTTGTTCATTCCGATATATGTGGGTCCTGCTCCTATTCAGACTGTTGGTAGCAGGCAGTTTGTATTTTGTTATGTTTATTGATGACTTTTCTCGTTGCACGTGGTTATATTTGCTTCATGAACGCTTCTAAATTTTTTTTCTATTTTTTCTGCGTTTTATAATGAAATTCGTACACAGTTTGATACCCATAATTAAAATTTTTCAAACTGATAATGCTAAGAAGTATTTTAGTCATCAATTGACAATATTTTGTATGCATCATGACATTATTCATCAAACTACTTGTCCTTACACGTCTCAACGGAATGACGTTGCTGAACGTAAGAATCGTCATCTTTTGGATGTGGCTCGTAGTCTTCTCACTCATATGCATGTTCTCAAGTCTTATTGGGGTCATGCTATTCTTTTCTCTTGTTTTCTCATTAATCGAGTTCCGTCTTCGGTTCTCAATGGGAAGACACCATTTTCTATCCTGTATCCTGAGGCGACTCAGTTTCCTTTAACTTCTCGTGTCTTTGGATGCATATTGTTTGTTCACTCTCCTTCTTTTGGTCGTGACAAACTCTCTACTCGTTCTGTTAAGTGTATCTTTCTGGGTTATTATCCAACACAGAAAGAATATAGGTGTTATGATCCTGTTCTTCGAAGACAGTATGTTTCTGCAGATTTCACTTTTTTTAAGAATGCTCCTTTTTTTCTCCTTCTATTCTCCCTTCTTCTAATGATTCAGCTTCGCTTCCCCTTGTCTCGGCATCTTTTCCAGAGCCTGCACTTTCTTCTTCTCCTTCTATTTCTTATTCTCATGCTGACTCTGATTCTTATACTGAGCCGCTGCCAACAACTCCTGGTCCAGTAGTCTCTCCTTCGGGTGGAACTGATACAGTAGACAGGACAGACATTGATCTTCTGATTGCTCTTTGGAAAGGTGTTCGTTCATGCACACAACATCCTCTTCAGGTTGCAGTATCTTATGCGCAACTGTCTCCTCCGTCTAAGAGCTTTGCTCTCGCTCTATCGATGAATGTTCTTCCCGCCTCCTATAGTGATGCTCTGGTTATTCCTCATTGGAAAGTTGCTATGTGTGAAGAGATGAAAACTCTTACTAAACGAGATACTTGGTCTCTTGTTCATACTCCTCCTGGAGCTGAATGTGGTTGGCTGTCGCTGAGTCTTTGTCATCAAATTTCTTCCTGATGGTATTGTTGATCGATACAAAGCTCGGCTTGTTGCCAAAGGGTTTACACAAACATGTGGTGTGCATTTCTTTGACACATTCTCTCATGTTGCTCGAATTACTACGATCCGCATTCTTTTTTCTGTGGCCGTAAACAGGGATTGAGAAATGTCTCAGTTGGATGCAAAAAATGCTTTTCTTTATAGTGATTTGAATGAAACAGTTTATATGAAGCAATCTCCTGGATATGTTGCTTAGGGAGAGTCTCAGATGTGCAGATTGAAGAAGCCTATCTATGGTCTTAAGCAAAGCCCGAGGGTCTGGTTTGACAAATTCAATGAAGTTATTTCTGGTTATTGGATTTGTTTGGAGCGCTGCAGATCACTCTTTGTTTATTCGGAAAATCTCGGTTGGGTTTGTTGTTCTTGCAGTATATGTGGATGATATTCTTTCTTACAGGGGATGATAAAAAAAGTATTGACATGACCAAGAAGCATCTGCTTCAGTATTTTGTTACCAAGGATATGAGGTATCCTAAATACTTTCTGGGGATTGAGATATCTCGGAAGCCTGGTTCTATTGTTTTTTCACAGCGGAAGTATGTCTTGTATCTTTTGAAAGAGACAGGTCTTCTTGAGACTAAACCTGTTCGGTCTCCTATGGCTGTTGGAGATGACAAGTGCTGGAGTGAGACTTCATCTCTTTTTGAAGATGTCACCAGGTACAGACGCCTTGTCGGTAAACTCATTTATCTGACAACCAAAAGACCAGATATTTGTTATGCAGTTGGGAGAGTGAGCCAATTTATGCAAGCCCCCAGAGAATGTCATATGAAGTCAGCTCTAAAGATTCTAGAGTATGTAAAAGGTGCACCATGAAAAAGGCTCTTGTTTCAGAGAAGGGGACATTTGAAAGTGGATGCTGTTGGAACCCTATCCCTCACTTTCAGATGCTTATTTTGATAATAGCTACGCAGATGATAAAGAAGATATGAAGTGTACATCTGGTTTCTGTACCTTCGTTGGAGGTAATCTGGCCAGTTGGAAGAACAAGAAACAGACTGTGGTTGTCCAGGTCGAGTGCAGAAGCTGAATATAGAAGCATTACTCCGACTGCTTGCGAGCTGAAGTGGCTACAAACACTTTTGGTGGATCTAGGAGAGGTTTATGATCATCCCCTACCGATGTTCCGTGACAATAAGACGACTATATACATTTCAAGAAATCCGGTCTTTCATGAGAGAACAAAGCATATTGAAGTGGATTGCCATTTTATCAGAGGAGAGATATTGAAGAATCAGATCTGTACTCCGTTACCTCTGATAAAGAGCTAGCTGATTTCTTCACAAAGTCAGTCACCTCGTTCTCGGAAGTTTGTAGCAAGCTGGACATAGTTGACATATATGCTACCAGCTTGAGGGGGAGTGTTGGAACATGAGACCGGACGGTTAGTCGTTCTAGTCGCAGCGACATGTCTGGTTATCGGTCTAGCGGTTTGGACCAACGGCCTGTCTGGTAGCCTTCCCAGCGGCTTGGTAAGCGTACGCAATAGCGGCCTGGTGGCTGTCCGCAGCAGCGGCCTGGAGGTTAGCCGCAACTGCGGTCTGGTGGTTTGTCGCAACAGCGGACTAGAGGTTAGTCGCAGTAGCGGTCTGCTCGTTAGTTGCATCAGCGGTTTGGAGGTTAGCCGTAACAGCGGTCTGGTGGTTAGCCGTAACAACGGTCTGGAGGTTAGCTGCAACGGTCTGGTGGTTAGCCGCAACAACGGTCTGGAGCTTAGCCGCAACAGCGGTCTGACGGTTAGCCAAGCAGGTGTTCAGAGGCTTCCCAGGAGATTGTATTTGTTGTATAGTATGGCGGTTTGATAGGGTCAAACCGCCCAGCCCGCACAACTTGTATTTAGTCCCACATCGCTTGTTGTATTCTCTCATATCTCCCCTATTTTTATAAATAAGGGGACATACTTATGTAATAATTTTTTTTGGAGCAATAAAATTTTCCTTTATTTAGCTCTTTTTACTGTCATATCTTCCCTAGCAATTGTGATTCATTTCGAAGACTTATTTTCTCTGGATTTTGGATTAATCAACACTGACCCGAGTCGATGATGCTGACCCCCTCTTGTAGAGTCGGCTCTTAGATGGATCATCCCCTCAAGAAATTGTCCCAGCATTGTCTCGATATCGTGCATATTTGTTCATATTTATGAACATATATTGTTCAACAATAGTTGAAGCTATCAGTTATGGATGGACATAATGCAATTGACATTAGTAGTTGTCTCATATACAAGTGTTTGTCTTTTCTTACTCCCTTTCTCATTTAATTGGGAATTGACATTAGTAGTTGTTGAGTCAAAGCACTGTTTTATTCTTAGATATGTAATCAATTAAATGCCTTGTTCAACTTGTTTTTTCACAAAAGTTTCGTTTTTATGAAAAGTCCAATGTTATTTCTGTTGGGAACATTGACCACAACGTCCTAGATTTGAAAAAACATCATAAGTCAATAATATACACATACATTTGTTTGACATTTCCTCTAAGTTATCATGTGCAGGAAACATATATTTGATAGACTAACAGGTTAAGAATAAGTCAGCACACTTCAAAATTGAAGAAAATCTGCTAAGTACAAATGCATCGAGTCATCTCACATCACTCGACGCTCGAGGTCTATAGGCGTTGACACCATTCTATTCACTCAGCGTTTCAGAAGAGAAACAGAGAATCTGCCTAAGTATAAATGTGTAGAGTCATCTCACATCACTCGACGCTCAAGACTAATGCGCTGATTGAATGTTACTCTCTCAACGCTTCTGTAAAAGAGCAGAAATCCAACCTAATTTCAAATGTGTCGAGTGAAGATCATTCACTTAACGCCTAAGCAGTGAAGTAGTAAAACTGTATAAGTTCAAATGCGTCGAGTTACGAGACTTGACTCAAACGCCAAAATAGACTGCGCTGAGTTAACTGCTTGTCACTCGACGCCTCTTCAGAAAGACTTCACTCAACGCTTCAACAGCAAGTAAAAAGATGACTTTAGTATAATTTCATCGAGATACAAGAAATCACTCAACGCCTTAGTTGTATGCACTGAGTTAAGTACTATCTCTCAACGCTTCATCAGTGATCTAGAATTTGATTACGTCATGTTACTTCCAGCACTCAACGCCTGTATTAGAAGTTCAGAAATTGTTCTAAGTCAGAGGTCGTCTCGTCTATTTGGCTGACGTCACATAAAATTCAAATTGACGCAGATTACACGCTAAATGACGGAAATCGCCGTATTTGTCTGACATGCAATCTTGGGAAGATTCAACCATTAAATCCGGCCATGCCGCTTACCTAAATAGGATTTAGCCATTTCAATTGCTGGAATATAAAAGTAAAGTGCAGATGACTTTTGCAGAGACTTCTCGGGAATTATTAAGAGACTTTTTGCAAGAACTTATTAAAGTACTTTTAGAAAAATATTCTGAAACCCTAAGTTGCAAATAGTCGCCGCCAGCAGAGAGAAAAATAATTTTCATTGTCTTCCAACTTGATAATCTACAGATCAATCATTCAGAAAGCTTGAGGAAGAAGAAACTTTCTGCAAGTATTCACACATCACAGTCTGTTCATAATCTGAAGATCATCTCCTGTTGCTGTGGTGAAGAGAAGCTGTTTGGTGGAACAACTAAAGAAGAAGACTCCAGAATCTTTGTTCCAGAATCCAGAGTCAGTGTACCAATCTTTAAATCTTTATTGTAAGTTCTCACTGAGATCTGAGTGTAAGTATGTTTTATAATTGGCTGAGTGTAGGACTTTATCCAAAAGTCTGAGTTAGGATTCTTGTAGAGAATCTGAGGTAGGTCTGTGTTATAAAGACTGAGGTAGAGCTTGCTTGTGAGCCCGAGGTAGGACTGTGAGCAGTCTGAGTTGTAAGAGTGAGAAACACTCTGAGTTTAGAGGTGTAAGATCAGTTGATCTGAGATTTTGGAGGAGTTGGCCGAATCTAGCACACTGGTAGATAGGTGAAGGGGAAAAGTGTATGGACCCTAGATAAGGGAACAACTATAAACTGTTTTTGTGTTCCGTGTAATCTTGAAAGCTAACATCATAACAACAACACATCAAGTATAACTTTAATAAGTTTCAGAAACTTATTCACCCCCCCCCCCCCCCCCCCCCCCCCCCCCCGAGGTGTTTAGCTACTCTTAAAAGACTTTCAATTTCTTTTGATTGCTTTTGATTATTTCCTTCCTATGATTTCCCTTTGATGCTCCAAACCTGTTAGAAACGGATGAAATGCAAACCATTTAGTACAGTGTTTTTTTTCATGAATGCAAATGTTTCAAGGCCTCATGGTCAGAATGAAGGACAAGATGAGGCTGAAGGTAGTGGAGGCAAATTCCTATGACTTGGACGACCACGTAAATGTTGCGATCATAGAAGGAGGAACATTGTTTAGCCACATTAAGTTTTTGCCATAATAAATTTCCATTGTATGATGCTTAATTATTATCAGTCAATATTATTAGAGGATAAAATGATATCTATGTGTGATAGATTTCAATAAATGTTGGATATAGAGGTAGACTAATTCTTACGTGTAAGGTTGAGTGGTTAAAATGCAGTAAGATGGATATCACGGAGGCTTAAGTAAATTTAATACAACTATTATTAGATCCAAGTTACGAGCTGGAATATGGATGTTGAAAATTTAGGAGCAATAGATTAATGAATGATCGTCTCAAAGGAAGGGTTGGAGTGACATTTGCTCTATCTATTATACTTGACTATGTGATTTAAGAAATTTGCAAAGAAGTTATGAAGAAGGATTATAGTGACATCTACTGTGCATAATACTTTTGACATTTTGATTTCATTAAGTACTCGAAGTACATCTTTGTTTAATGATAACATATCTTGTCATAACTATGAGCCCGGAATATTTTGTGTAGGATGAACTCTTTGTTGAGGACCTCGCCATGCATCCTGAATATTTGGTGCATGATGAGCTTTTTGTAGAAAACCCAGCCATTTTGGCTTTTTGATACATTGACTTTCAAGTTTATGGCCTGTTCTATAGGAAAATGCTTCACATTTAAAAAATCTTGTAGATATGGTTGTTATAGAGGTGAAAAATATACTTGAATTTTGTGCAGTTAGTGATGGAGTTCAACGACCGACTCGAGTTATTCCGCAAGAGACAGTGAGCCGCTACCCGTTCGGGTGATTCGAGTCCGCGGTTGCGCCCAGATGGTCGTTTTGAGTGTGTGATGTATAGTTATATGTTTTTTTAGTCATATTTAGCGTCCGATCGGTTGGACGTTGTGGGTCATCCGATTAGAATGCCCTATTTTCAGTTGCTTATTTATACACGCATGTTACAGTGGATGAGGTATCAATGGTTTAGTTTCCAGAAGTAGAACCGTCGATCTCTTACTCCCGGTGCGACGTCGACGGGGATCCTTTGGTGCGACGCCAAGGTCAACACCCTGCCATCTTCCCCAGCTCCGTCCAATTCTCGTGAGTCCTTCCTCCTCCTCCTGCCTCCCTTTCACTGCCTGCAACATTCACGTCAACCCCCCCCCCCCCCCCCCCCCTCCAGCAACCTGTCAAATCCCAGTTTCCCCCTTCCAGTGCCCAAGCTTCCTCCCTCTGTACACTAACCAGCGCCTCCCCTCGTACCCGCAAGCCCCTCTTGCTCTTTCCTTATGCCGCCTACTCTCCTTCACCACCCAGGAACCTTTAAAATCACACCCCTCCCAGATTTGGTACCCGGGCCCCTTCCCAGGCCTCTACAACCGCCAACTGCCCCATCCCTACTAGATCCCCCCCTCCCCCAATCCCAAAACTGATCGCTACCCAACCCCAAATCTCCCCCAAGCCCGTTCTAGCCACTGTCCAACCATCTACAACCCTTGCCAGAGTCATCCGTCGTTGGATCGTCGTTATTCCCTTCCCCATTGCCGCCTGTATGTATAAGTTGTCGTTTGGAGTTTATTTTTGCGTTGTTGTGTACTTTACACTTTATTTGTAGTAGTTTTCATTGTTATTTGCTATTAGCACTGGCTTTCGTTTGACTTGCAAGGCTTATTCCGCTCACACTTAAAATATTTGTGCCTCAGTTGCTTCATGAACAAAGCTTGTTTATCTTTAATTAAAGCTTGTGAATGCTTGTTCGTCAGTTAGTATTATGCTAATTTATTATTGTTGTCAATATTTATGCTGTCCTCCTCTTGCATTTACATCGTATCACATTGCATTTAGGAACTCATTTAGCGTGTTCACTTCGAGTCGATCTGCCACTGCATGAGTTAGTAGTTTTCTTGTTTCAGGAAAATTAATTATTTTTAAGCCGATATGTATGAATACCTTCCTCTTTGAATGCATTATCTCTTTGGCTCCGTTTGGCGCGACGTGTTTGCTTCGGTGAATTTGAACAAAAATGCCACCGTCATAAAATGTTTGTTTGGCATGTCGATGGTTAAGACCACCACCAAGAAAATAAACCTACTTTTGAACATAAAAATAGATGAAGATTCTTAGGCGAGGTCGGGCGTTCATGAATGCCGGTTCATAACCATTGCGTTCATGACTGCCACCGCTATGCCAAACAAAGCATTAGTTGAGTTATATGATAAAATGGAGCTGCATTTTTCCCCCAAAAGTTGAATTATCAACACAGGTCTAACTAGGCTCATTATCAATTTGTTGCAGAAAACTTGATCTTTTTCTAAGCCATCAAGATGCTCTATCTGTCTGAAAATCAAAACATTCAAGATGCCACAAACTGAGAAGATTATCATTGGTGTTACTGTTGGTGTGGCTGTTGGGATCATCTTATCATGTTGTACTTTCTTTGCTGTTAGGTTTTGTGGAAAGCGTGAACCTCGGAGTGAGAGTTCAAGAGACCTTAGAACAGCATCTCTTCCTATACGTGCAAATGGCATTGATAGTAGTCTTGATTCTAGTTCATCATTCTCAACATTGGAAAATGGTCCTGACTTGCAGCATATGCCAAACAGAAGCAATTACCGGGGCTTGAAAAAGCATACAGAAAGGGATTTATTCAGTTCACTATCAGCGATTCCTAGATACTTGTACAAGTATGTCTTCGAACATGACAATTTTGCTCTCTGTCAAGTTTATTTTGCTAGATATTTCAGTGGTTGAATTTTTTTTCTCCATCTATCATGTATGATACAAACTTGGTTAACTTTGGATTTCTTCGTGTTCTACCTGATGGCTTTATAAACCCTAGTAATGAATGGTAGTTTTTCAACATTATTTACTAATCCATAGTCCATATCAGACAATGATGGAAAAGGACAAAAGTTGCTAATCATGTACATGTGATTTGTGTTGGGGTTTTGGGTTGCTCTTCCATTGATTTCAATAAGACTCCGTAGCGAAATTAACTTTTTTCATGGTATGAAAACGTCTCACCTCCTTAATTTCAACACTAAATATTGTACGGACAATATAATGTAATTATCATTTGTTTATTAACCAAGTAAAAGCATGAAGGTGAAATCTTGCCTCAATCCTTCTTACAGTATTCGCTTTGTCACAGACCAGATCCGCTAGGACTAAATCTTTTTTTTAAGACTTCTGCCCATACTTATTAGTTATTAGGTCTCCCGAGCTAAGGACCTATTTGTTTTATCGTTTTTGGCTTGGTTCCGTTTGATTAAAACGCCCAGATCAATTTTTTCTATTTGTTTTTGCGCTTTCGTTTCCATCCGCAGCATAAAATCGCGGCGTGAAAAAACCTGCGTGTCGAAACCCGCAGCTCAGCCTCCATTTCATCGCATTTTTAGGTTTACTTCTCACAGTCGATTGCTAGATCCACGGCACCCGACGACGAACTGTGATCGTCTCCGGCATAGGGCCTCTTCTCCGACACCATCGAACGCGTTTTCTCCGACGGTGAGGGCGAATCACTTTCTCAGGCGCAGGTGTCGTCTTCTCCGGCCCAGGGATCACATTCTCGACGAGATTTTCCATTTTCGTTTTCTTCCTCTGTCTACATGATAATTTTGTGCTTATTTGCCAAAAAATTGGGCATTGCAGTCGTTTCACGAGGGCAAGTGCGAGGGCACTGTGGTTTGCAAAATGGGGGAGCACCGCAATACCTTCAGAGGATACATCGCGATGCTCTGTTCTGAGTCAAATTGAGCCATCTTTCTGCCATTATCAGTTAGTTGGTAGCAGCATGATGGACATGGTAAAACTAATACCAATTTTCTAATTACTTCCTTCATAATTGCTATTTATATGTGATGTAGGGTAGGCTATGAAGGGCACCACTTAGGCTCTAAATGCAACACAACAACCGGTTCATGCAACAGATTAATAGAGCAATGAAGAAAGCAACACCACAAACAAATAACTACAACAAGATTTTATTTTAATATTTGGCAAATTTCTTAGTTGGCTTTCCTCCGCTCGGAGGGCCAGAAGCGAAGCGTGCGGCGAAGGAATCCACCTGCAGATTAATAATCAACCGATACAAAATGCCACAAACTAACTCCAAACAAATATGAGATCTCCAATAATAATATCCAGAAAAATAGTACACCACAATCACAAAAAAAAAACTCAAGACTAGGGGCTGATTTCGGGCAATGGAAGTGGAAGGTGCGGGTGGCGTATATCGGGTGCCGGGGGTGGAGCCGGAGGTGGGAATGACGGGAAGGGGCTGTTTTGGTGGTGGGAGAAGGGATCGGGACGTAAACGGGCGGATCCGGATGAATACGTTCGGATCCGGGTTCGGGTGGACGGATCCGGTAATAGATGGCCGGATCCGGCTCGGGAAGGGTGGATCCACGGAGTTGGAGTGGGGACGGAACGTTGGCGGACTGGTGGGGGGTGAAAAGGGGGGCGGGGGCTGATTCCAGGCAGCGGGTTGCTGGAAAGGGTGGCCGGCCTGGGTAGGGAGGAGAGGAAGGGGTTCTGGCGGCCGGATCTGGGCGGAGGAGGGAAGGGGGGGCTGGCGGTTTGGATGGGGGCAGCGGGAGGGGCTGCTGGTGGCCGGAACTGGGCGGAGGAGGGCAGGGGGGGCTGGCAGTTTGGATGGGGGCAGCGGGAGGGGCTGCTGGTGGCCGGAACTGGGCGGAGGAGGGCAGGGGGGCTGGCGGTTTGGATGGGGGAGGAAAAGCGAGGGAGAGGAAGAGGAAACTTACCCCAAGGCGTCGGCACCAAGGGTCCACGGCGTCGGCACCGCGGAAGACCACCGGAAGCGGGAAAGAGGCTCTCCAACTTCAGCAATACCAACCCTAGGCAGCCACTAGTCCTATTTATAAGAAAACAAGCATGAGAGCATCCCATCCAACGGCTATGATTGGCCGGTGGGTTTGCCCTTAAATAAAATAAGTACGTGTCCAAAAAAAATACATAAATATATAAATCTGATTCGCGGCGACGTGCCGGACGCAACCGCGGGGTCGGATCGGCGATCCGATCACGTCTTCCGGCGGGAATAAATGAACGTGGGTCCCTCCCCATCATGTGCACGATCCGATGGATTCCCATCAACTCCCCCCGACTGAAAGACATTCATCTCCGAGGAATGGAGACGATCGTACTGGAGTCGAAGTCCGGGGGCAAGTCGATCAAGCTCGGCCGGTAGTATCCAAGCGTCGTCAGCGTCTGTACGACCCCGCCAATGAACCAAGTAGCGAAGGCGCGGCCCATCCGTGGTGGGAACAATCTGGTGGGATCTGATCTCCGTGATGCTCTCGTCTCTCATGGTGGAATCCGGTGCGAGTGGTGATGCCGGCGGTGGAACCAATGGCGACGAACTCCCAGGGGAGAGGGTGTCAGTAGTGGGCGGGCTGTGGTGGCCAACTGGTGTGGGTGGGGCGGTGGGGAAGGTGGGCAAGAGGGAAGAAGGTGGCGCACCGCCACTGCTCGGGTCCCCATAGTCATGAGGCTCGTAATAGAGTGTCAGATCCTCGATATTAAAAACTGGATGAATCCCCATGGTTGCCGGGATATCTAGCTTGTAGGCGTTTGTCCCAATCCGACTAATAACTGAGAAAGGACCCATTCGCCTGGCGCTTAGCTTCTTGGCAGACCCCGAAGGGAGTCTCTCCGGGCGGATTCGTACCATCACCTGTTCGCCAATATTAAAAATGCGCTCTCGTTTTCGCTGATCTGCGTGAGTTTTATAATTTTCATTGCTCATATTAATACGTCGGCGAACCGACTCATGCAACTCATGCAGATGCTGTGCAAATGACTCGGCGGACTCACTAGGACGAGACTCTAACGGGCTCGGAATAAGGTCAAGGGGTTTCCTGGGGTCGTAACCTGACACTATATGAAATGGACTCAAGCCCGTAGTCCTATTGACGGAGCTATTATATGCAAACTCGGCGACCGGCAAGTCTAAGTCCCAACTACTCACTCGCTCACCCACTAGACACCTCAGCAAGTTCCCTAAACTCCTATTTACTACCTCCGTCTGGCCGTCCGTCTGTGGGTGGTAGGCAGTCGAGAACTTAAGGGTGGTGCCAGTCTTGAGCCACAGGGTCTTCCAGAAGTAGCTCATAAATCTCACGTCACGGTCCGATACGATGGTCTTGGGAAGGCCATGTAACCGGAAAACGTCCCTCATAAAATGGATGCAACGTGGGTCGCGTCCGCCGTTTTGCGGCATGCAATGAAATGAGCCATCTTCGAAAAGCGATCAACCACTACGAAGATGGAATCGTGCTTCCGAAGAGTGCGGGGAAGTCCAAGAACGAAGTCCATGCTAAGGTCCTCCCAAGGCCGATGTGGGACCGGTAGAGGAGTATATAGGCCCGTGTTCTGCTTCGTACCCTTGGCCGTCTGGCAGGTACGACAATGGCGGACGACTCTAGTCACATCCTTCCTAAGCGTGGTCCAGTAGAGGCGGTCCTCCACAATGGCTATAGATTTGTCGCGCCCAAAATGTCCAGCCGCTCCACCCGCATGCAACTCCCAAATCAGGAAATCACGATACGATGTTCGGGAATGCATAGGCGGGATCCATGGTATAGATATCCCTCGAAGATCTGATATCCCTCAACAGGGTTTGGGGGATCTCGGGATATGGCGGTGTAAATCTCACCAAAATCAGGGCACGTCGGATACTCTAAGATCATGCGCTCAAGCCCGTCGACGCGGGCGGTCATCGTCTGAAGCAAAGAGACACGACGACTCAACGCATCGGCCGGCTTGTTCTCAACACCCGCGCGGTGCTTGAGAACGTAATGGAAATCCTGCAGATACTCAACCCACTTCGCATGCCGGTGGCCCAGCTTGCGTTGCGAATCGAGGTAACGGAGGGCCTGGTGGTCGGAATACAACACGAACTCCCGGGGGAGGAGATAGTGTCGCCAGTAGCGCAGAGACTGGACAATAGCATAAAATTCTCGATCATAGTTCGAGTACTTTTGCTTTGCGTCATTCAGCTTCTCACTAAAGTAGGAAACTGGGTGTCCCTCTTGGCTCAATACGCCACCTATGCCGATACCGGACGCGTCGCAGGCAACCTCAAAGGCGCAACTGAAATCTGGTACCCTCAGGACGGGAGCTGTCGTCAATCTCTCCTTAATCTCCTCGAAGGCTCTGGTGGCTGCGGGGGTCCACTGAAACTCTCCCTTCTTGAGACAGCTCGTGAAGGGGGCCATAATCGTGCTGAACCCCTGGACAAACCTCCTATAGAAGGTTGCAAGCCCGTGAAAGCTACGAGCCTCGTGGATATTCCTAGGTACAGGCCAATCGCGAATAGATTTGACCTTCTCAGGGTCCACGGAGACTCCAGTGGAGGAAATAATAAAGCCTAGGAAGTGGACGGACTCGGACAGAAAGGTGCACTTCTTCAGGTTCACATACAGCTTCTCTTGACGGAGGGTGCCAAAGAGAAGTCTCAAATGATCGAGGTGAGCGGCCTGAGTCTGGCTGTAGACTAATATGTCATCAAAGTACACCACCAGGAACTTGCCCATGTAGGGCCGCAACACCTGCGTCATAACTCGCATGAATGTGCTCGGGGCGTTGGATAGCCCGAATGGCATGACTAGCCACTCATACAGACCGTCTTTGGTCTTAAATGCGGTCTTCCACTCGTCCCCCTCACGAACTCGTATCTGATGGTACCCGCTGCGGAGGTCGATCTTGGAGAAGATCTGGGCACCGGACATAGTATCCAGTAAGTCATCGAGTCGTGGGATGGGGAAGCGGTACTTGACCGTGATCTTATTGATGGCGCGGCTGTCGATGCACATTCGCCAACTACCGTCCTTCTTAGGGGTAAGAAGGGCGGGAACCGCACAAGGACTCATGCTCTCGCGAATGAACTGCTTCCGAAGAAGCTCGTCAACTTGTCGTTTGAGCTCAGCGTGCTCATCTGGGTGCATACGGTAGTGAGGCAGGTTCGGGAGGGAAGCTCCCGGGACCAGATCAATGGCATGCTGAATATCCCGGGGGGGAGGCAGCTCATCGGGGAGCTCGTCTGGCATAATGTCCGCAAACTCGCCTAGCAGGGGACGCACCGCGAGTGGGAAATCGACTGGAGCGCCCTCGGTAACCTGGGTAGCGGCGACTACATAAATGACGTCGGACTCGGCACTATCTCGCAGGAACTCACCTCGCCTCAGAATATGCAGTGGTCGCGAGGCGCTCGTGCTCGGAGATGACTCTACCACACCCTTGGGTCGATCTCGGGGCTGGGTGGGCGTCAACGTGATCTTCCGCCCCTTATCATAAAAGACACACGTGTTCGAGCGACCGAAGCACGTGACGTCACGATCAAAAAGCCAGGGGCGGCCAAGCAACACGTGAGCGACGTCCATGGGAATAACATCGCACCAGACCTTGTCCTGAAAGGACGCAATGGTGATCGGGACCAAACAACGCTGGGTGACCTGAATCGCCGTCTTGTCAACCCAGACGACACGGTATGGATGGGGGTGAGGCTCTGCCTTCACCTGCATACGGTCAAGCGCTCTCTGGGCTACAATATTCACGCAACTCCCACCATCAATGGCTAGCTTGCAGGGGCCGCCTGCACTAGGGAAGTACGTGTAAAAGATGGTCGTGCGTCGCCAGTCCTCGTCCACACGTGGGGTGTGTAGGAGGCGCCGAATCACTCCCACCTCTAAGGATCGCTCGGCATCACTCTCCCAACCTTCCTCGACTGCAGCCCTAACCTCCTCTGGGGCCTCCTCTTCACCCTCTAAGCCCTGTTCCTCCTCTTCCTCAAGTAACAGGGTCCGCGTGGGGCACTGCGCCGCCACGTGGCCCCTGCCAGAGCATCTAAAACATACAATGCCCCAGACCGCTGGCCATCAGTGGCTACGGCTTTACCCTTCGCATTCGCGGGGATGCGCGAGGGTGCGGCCGTGGTGGTCTGGGGAGGAGCGGGCTTCCTAAAGGTCGAGGAATCAGTCCGGGAAGTGAACTGCCTCGTACTAGACGAACGAAGGTACTGCTCATACTCGAGGGAGAGCTGGAATATCTGATCAACCGTCTCCAAGCGGTGGGGAATCAACTCTCTCCGAATATCGGAGCGAAGGCCCGCCTTGAAACGGGCGGCGGTGGCAATAGGTTCCTCTGAAATATCACTCCTGACGACCAGCTCATCGAAGCGAGCCATGTACTCAGCGACAGTAAGTGTCCCCTGTCGTAAGTTTTGTAGCTGCTCAAATAGCTGATCCCGATATGACGCGGGAAGGTACTTCTCCTTCAGTCTCTCCTTCATCTCGTCCCATCTGGTGATGGGGTAGTAACCATCCCGCTCTAGAGCTCTCTCGACACTAATCCAGAACACCTTAGCTTGCCCTATCAATTTCATCTTTGCAAAGCGGACGCAGCGCTCGTCACTCATGTCGTACCACTCGAAGTAGTGGTCCATGTCCAAGAGCCAATCGCTGAAGGCTTTTGGATCTAAGCGACCATCGAACGAAGGGGCATCGAGGCGGATGCGACGAGTGATGTCAAAGCCACGGTCGCCTCTCCGCGGGTTTGGATAATCATCAGGATCATCGTCACGGTCATAGTCGTGTCGAGCGGGTGGGGGTCCGCGCTCACGTCGACCCGGTGGGTAATACTCGTCGCGACGCTGGTCGTGGCGACCAAGCGGGGATACACGGTTCCTAGGGCCGGGCTGTCGTGGCACACGGTAATCCTCCCACGGGGGTGGGGGTCGGCCACGAGGTGGCTCTGGGTTCCGCCACGCTGGCGTGGTGGGGGCTCTCACGAGATCTTCACGGTGGTAGCGGTCCGCAGGTGGCGGATCATCTCTGACCCGCTGCCCACGACGGGGAGAGTCGCCCGGGTCACCCGCCTCATGGTCGTGTAGGGAGGGAGTACTTCTTGCGCGCTCTATCAGATCTAGGCGACGAGTCACCGCGGCGATATCGTGACGCACGTTCTCGAACTGGGTACCCATTGCGTCAAAACGCTCTAGAATAAGGCGTTGAAAGTCTGTGGTAGCGGTGCTCGAATTTGAGCCCGCTGCCCGGTCATTTGTGACGGGTGGATCTACCATGCTTCTAAATGTCCTACCACTACGGAGCATGCAAATGGCCCGACCTGGGCTCTGATACCAACTGATGTAGGGTAGGCTATGAAGGGCACCACTTAGGCTCTAAATGCAACACAACAACCGGTTCATGCAACGGATTAATAGAGCAATGAAGAAAGCAACACCACAAACAAATAACTACAACAAGATTTTATTTTAATATTTGGCAAATTTCTTAGTTGACTTTCCTCCGCTCGGAGGGCCAGAAGCGAAGCGTGCGGCGAAGGAATCCACCTGCAGATTAATAATCAACCGATACAAAATGCCACAAACTAACTCCAAACAAATATGAGATCTCCAATAATAATATCCAGAAAAATAGTACACCACAATCACAAAAAAAAACTCAAGACTAGGGGCTGATTTCGGGCAATGGAAGTGGAAGGTGCGGGTGGCGTATATCGGGTGCCGGGGGGTGGAGCCGGAGGTGGGAATGACGGGAAGGGGCTGTTTTGGTGGTGGGAGAAGGGATCGGGACGTAAACGGGCGGATCCGGATGAATACGTTCGGATCCGGGTTCGGGTGGACGGATCCGGTAATAGATGGCCGGATCCGGCTCGGGAAGGGTGGATCCACGGAGTTGGAGTGGGGACGGAACGTTGGCGGACTGGTGGGGGGTGAAAAGGGGGGCGGGGGCTGATTCCAGGCGGCGGGTTGCTGGAAAGGGTGGCCGGCCTGGGTAGGGAGGAGAGGAAGGGGTTCTGGCGGCCGGATCTGGGCGGAGGAGGGAAGGGGGGGGGGGGGCTGGCGGTTTGGATGGGGGCAGCGGGAGGGGCTGCTGGTGGCCGGAACTGGGCGGAGGAGGGCAGGGGGGGCTGGCGGTTTGGATGGGGGCAGCGGGAGGGGCTGCTGGTGGCCGGAACTGGGCGGAGGAGGGCAGGGGGGCTGGCGGTTTGGATGGGGGAGGAAAAGCGAGGGAGAGGAAGAGGAAACTTACCCCAAGGCGTCGACACCAAGGGTCCACGGCGTCGGCACCGCGGAAGACCACCGGAAGCGGGAAAGAAGCTCTCCAACTTCAGCAATACCAACCCTAGGCAGCCACTAGTCCTATTTATAAGAAAACAAGCATGAGGGCATCCCATCCAACGGCTATGATTGGCCGGTGGGTTTGCCCTTAAATAAAATAAGTACGTGTTCAAAAAAAATACATAAATATATAAATCTGATTCGCGGCGACGTGCCGGACGCAACCGCGGGGTCGGATCGGCGATCCGATCACGTCTTCCGGCGGGAATAAATGAACGTGGGTCCCGCCCCATCATGTGCACGATCCGATGGATTCCCATCAATATGCCTCCAGTTCAAACCTGTCTTGCATTTTCCTTGTGCCTGTGCATCGGCCGACACTGCACTGGAAGAGGTCCATGGAAGAAATTATTCACTATATATTTTTGGGGAGTTCATCATCTTGTGAAACGACTCGCTACTATTCGTGGACGTAACTTATCTTGAGATGAACCTCGATGAATCTCAAAGATAGTGTTTTTTGTGCTGTCGATTACGCAACAATAAATTTTGTTACTTCTTAATTCTTTCACCACATCCCCACAAAATTGCAAGAAATTTTGTTTTTCTCCGATGTATGTTTGAACTCGGCCTTATGGGCACAAACACTATCAGAACATAAGTATATTTGCAGTACTATGCAGTATTTGGAGTTCATATGTCTCATTTAGCAATTTATGTACATATATTATAAAAAATAATTTATAAAAATATATAATGATTTTTTTTACAAATTTTTTTTTACAAAACGGCGCCGCGGTTTTGCCAAACAGATCTCTGTTTTGAACAGCTCTGTAAACGCAGACTAGCCAAACAGAACTTCATTTCCATCATCTAGTTTACAACAGCTACATTTACAAACCTGCATTTACAACAGCTATTTTTACAACCGCAACCGCTCTATCAAATGAAGCCTAAGTTTCCCTTGGGATCTTGGCATCAAGACTTATTAATCTGAAATTCAATTCAGAAATTTCTCTCTGGTACTATTATTCTTTCTTTCTTCACTTTCTATTTTAAACATACTGTCTTAGATCCATCTCTCTTTTGGCAAGTCTTGAAAATGACTTTTAGGTTCTTTTCTTATCTCCTGATTCTCCTCACACAACTATTTTGAAGACATCCATAATTAAAAGTCAATGCAATGGAGGTCTCCAATTGCTTGATTCTTGCACTCGTCAAATAAAATAAATTGCAACTACAAAATATACAAAAAATATGTAAAATATGGAAAATATGTTTTGGTCTCATTTGCGGTCTCATTTGTCGTCCAGGTGACAGTTCTATAACCGGTTATGACAATCTACCCTTTGCTGGTCTCCATGCGCTTGCTGCTCTTAGTGGTGTTCCTGATCCCCCATCACCTTTTAGTGGAAGTTGCATTGTTTAGTGAACCTCTTAGGGGATGTTGTGAGTGAATGTAAGCTTGATTGAGAAGTGGAAATTCATTATTTGTGATTGCATGATCTTTTGCACTATATCTATGTTTTGATTTTGTAGAAAGAGCTCAAAACTTGTATGTATTTCTTGTGCATGTAAATACAAGGAGAGAATACAAATATATAGGAGAAAAGGAGAGAGGAAATCCTATACAAGATGTGAGACTAATAAGTGAAGAGGGAAAAGAATAAAACATGTGCCCAATAATGGGCCCGTTACATGAGCTTTTCTAACACTCCCCCGCAAGCTGGAGCGTACATATCATATGCGCCAAGCTTGGACAAGCACTGATAGAAGAGAGTACTGGAAAGAGCCTTTGTGAGGACATCCGCAACTTGTTCTGTCCCTGGAACATGCTTCAGGTCGAGTTTCTTCATTTGAACTTTTTCCCGGATGAAGTGACAGTCGATTTCAATATGTTTTGTTCTCTCGTGGAATACCGGGTTCTTGGCTATATGTATGGCAGCCTGGCTGTCACAGAGGAGGAGAGTTGGGGAAGGGAGCTTCACACCCAGATCGGTAAGAAGACCTTCAAACCAAGTTAGTTCAGAAACCACCAATGCCATTGCCCGGTATTTTGCCTCAGCTGATGATCGAGCAACGACCGCTTGTTTCTTGCTTCTCCAGGTAATCAAATGTCCTCCAAGATATGTGCAAAAGCCACTGGTTGACCGTCGATCATCAAGGGAAACAGCATAATCGGCATCGGAATAAGCTACTAAAGTTGGAGCTGAAGATGGGGTTTTGTAAACCAGACCTTGACCAGGAGCCGTTTTAAGGTATCTGAGAATGCGTTCAACAGCCTAAAGATGAGATCTTCGAGGGTATGCATGTACCGACTGGCAATACCAACAGCGAAAGAAATATCTGGTCTGATTATTGTGAGGTAGATCAATTTTTCAACGAGACGACGATAATATTCTGGATATTGGAGTAGGAGATCTGAGTCAGATGCCTGAGCGCATAACTCGTGATTTGCATCCATTGGGGTGTCAATCAGCTTACAACCTGAATAGCCAGCATCCCGAAGGAGGTCGAGACAATACTTTCGCTGAGAGAGGACAAGACCGTCTGGCAACCTCAAGGCCTAAGAAGTACCGAAGGGGTCCCCGATCTTTTGTTTGAAAAATTGTGCCCAGATGTAGTTTGACCTCCTGTATTACTTTCGAGTCGTCTCCCGTAATTATGATATCGTCAACATAAACTAACAGAGGAACCGTTCCCGTTGTTCGGTGACGAGTGAATAGCCAGAAGTCTGTCAAGCTGCGAGTAAAACCAACCTCCCGAAGGGCCTTACTGAATTTGGCAAGCCACGCCCGTGGGGATTGTTTGAGACCATACAGAGCCTTCGTAAGACGACAGACCTGAGACTCCCCCGTGGTCTCAAACCCGGGAGGTTGCTGCATATACACCGTCTCTTGGAGATCGACATTCAGAATGACATTCTTAATATCGAGTTGGAATAAGAGCCACCGACGATGGACAGCCACGGTGATGAGGACTCGAACGGTGTTGAGTTTGGCAACCGGAGAAAATGTTTCTTCATAGTCGAGCCCATGTTGTTGGGTGAAGCCACGAGGCACCAGACGAGCTTTCAGGCGGTCACTCGTTCCGTCAGCAACATGTTTGATAACATAGACCCATTTTCACCCAATCGGTGTCTGACCCGGAGGAAGGGGTACAAGAGTCCATGTCTGGTTGGCCCAGAGAGCAGTTATTTCCTCTTCCATGGCGGCCCGCCATCCAGGATGTTGTAGCGTCTCCTGCACAGAGTTAGGAACTGAAATCGAGGACATAGAAGTAGCAAATGTGTGGAGGTGAGGAGAGAGACGATGCAAGGAGACACAGTTTGCCAGAGGATGAGCAGTGGAGGCAGGTAACTGATCAGCAGGGCACAGAGTAGACGAGGTTGAGGCCGACTGCAGAGGGGCAACAGAGTCGGACGGGCGGCGAGAGTAGACACGAATAACAGGTGGCCTGGAGGGGGCAGGAGTCGGAGCAGGTGGTACCAGTGGTAGAGGTGTAATAACGGAGATAACAGGTCGTGGGAGGAGTGGTGGTAGAGGTTTCGACGTGAAAGGAGTGGGTAAAGGAGCAGAGAAGAACGATTGATCTTCCCGGAAGGTAACATTAACAGAAACGGAAACCTTGCGGGTAGAGGGAGAGTAACATACATAGATTTTCTGCGTACGCGAATAACCAACGAAGACATGTTTAGCTGTCCGGGGTTCCAACTTGTCCGAGGACGGACCCAGGCGGTGGACGTAGCAGGTGGAGCCAAAAACCCGAGGCAGGAGAGGGAAAGTTAGAGTAGAGGGAAATAATAGGCTAAACGGAGTAGCATAGTGATGGACGGAGGAAGGGAGACGGTTGATTAGGAAGCACGCAGTAGAGACCGTAAAGTTCCAGTAACTTTTGGGAACATGCATTTGAAGCATGAGAGAGCGGGCAACATCAAGCAAGTGCCAGTTCTTCCGTTCGGCAACGCCGTTTTGCTGGGGTGTGTCAGCACGTGATGTTTGATGAAGAATCCCAAATTCAGAGCAAAAGGCCGCAAAGCCGTGGCTAGTGTATTCGCGAGCATTATCGGTGCGTAATGTTTTGAGGGTGATGTGCAATTGCGTACGGGTTTCAAGGACAAAGGCCCCAAAAATACGGGGAAGCTCGGTACGATCACAGAGTAAGTAAAGTCACGTTGTGCGAGAGTACTCATTAATAAACGTGGTAAAATAGCGATAACCAAAAATACTAGTAACTTTATAAGGTCCCCAAATGTCTGAATGCACTAAATCAAAAGGAGCAGTGCTCTGGGTACAATGTGCAGGAAAAGAAGAATGCGGCTGCTTGCCGAAGATACAAGACTCGCACTGAAAAGGATGAAGGGAAACATCAGGAAGAGCCCGCTGGAGCACCGGGAGAGGAGTGTGGCCAAGACGTCGATGCCACTCACTGGAGGAGACAAAAGATAGGACAGTGGGATAGTCATCGAGAAGGTAGAGCCCGCTCTGCAGTGTGCCTTTACCAATGGTAGTCCGCGTCCGCTGATCCTGTATGAGAAAGAAAGAAGGGGTGAATATGACAGAGCAATTTAGATCATTTGTAAGGCGACCAACAAAAAGTAAATTGAACGGGGAGCTCGGAACATGAAGAGCCGAGCGAAGGGAGATCGATAGGTTGAGTAAAAGGTCAGCCGAGCCGGAGACTGGAACCGTCTCCCCATTTGCCACTGTGATACACTTCGGATGAGGAGAATTTGTGTACTTGGGTGGCCGTTGCGAGGTAATATGATGAGTGACACCCGAGTCCATGATCCATCACAGACTGGTGGATAAAAAAACAGTACTTGCATTGGAGGCGGTGGTGATGGAGGCAGAGGGCGGGTTGAGCAGCCCTTGGAGTTGCTGGCGCTGGAGAAGAATAGCCTCAAGGTCAAAAGGAGCGGCAGAGGATGTGTCCGCAGCAACCGAGGCTGTCGGACGAGGAGGATAACCAGTCTTCTTGTAGCAGGTCGCCGCATAGTGGTCGTCCTTTCCGCAGTAGGAACAAGTCGGCCGACCCCGACCACCGCGCCCGCGGCCCCGAGATCCCGAACGTCCACCACGAACGAAGGTAGGTGGGGGCAGTAAGGGGGAAGTGGTCTGCTGAAGAAGGGCCGAGGGCGGAGGCGCAGTAGTATCCGGAGGAGGTGAAACACGAAGGAGTATGAAGCATACATCAGATAAGGATGGTATAGTGGAGGAAGCCAGAATATGGGTGCGAATATTTTGAAGGTGAGGCGAGAGACGAGCCATCATGATGGAAATGCAGACGACCTCCTTCTGAGCACGTTGAGTAGCATGGTCATTGGTAGATGGTTGATGTTGAATCCAGGCCTCAGCGAGAGTCTTTGCACGCACGACAAAAGAGGTCATGTCCGAAGCCCCCCCCCCCATGCTGGAGACTGTCTTTACCCGAGTACAGGGAATGCGGTTCATCTCACATAGCTTTGGCCGTTTCGTGATACATGACCATCTGATAAGGTTTGCCATCGAGGGAATTGATGAGCCATGTCTGAACACGACCATCATTGCGGAGCCATTCGTCGGTAGAAGGAGAAGGAGGAGCCTGAGTGAGGTGAGGCAAAAGGCCCTTGGCCTGAAAAATCCGACGAACAGAATGAACCCAAGGGAGAGAATTCTTCTTCCCTGAGAGGGAAATTGTGGTAATTCGCAGCTCATCACGAATTTCAGGAACATGTGTCGGGCGGTCTGTAGAGGGGCTAGCCACAATTGAGTCGCTGGAAGCCATTGCGGGGAGAGGAAGCAGAACAGGCAGCCAGCAGCAGCAGACTGAAGCAGGAGCCCGCTAGGAAGAGGGCGAGCAAGAACCCGAAGGGCAGGTCGCGACGACTAGAGCAAGATGCAAGAAGGAGCAATCCGCAACGAACTGGGGCAGTCCGCAGCGATTAGAAAGGGCAGGCCGCAAGGGCAGGAAGTGAGCTCGACGAGAATGGGCAGGCCGCAAGGACAGGAAGTGAGATCGACGAGAATGGGCAGGCCGCAAGGCTCGATTTGAGATAGGTCGCTGCGGACTGGAGCAGTCCGCAAGAAGGGAAATCACAACGGATCTTGAACAGCTCGCAGAGACCGCAACGGTTAGGAGCAGTCCGCGATTTGAGATAGGCCGCGGCGGACTTGAGCAGTCCGCAAGAAGGGAAATCGTAGTGGATCTTGAACAGCTCGCGAGAAGGGAGCCCGCAGCGGTTAGAAGCAGTCTGCGGCAGGATAAACCAAGAGACCGCGAGCGAGAAGAGAGCTCGGTCTGGACTGGGGTGGAAGCTCGTAAGGTAGGAGAGAAGTAGATTAGGGGAAGAAAGCCCGCAGCGAACTGGAGGAGCTCGCAGCGGACTGAATGAGAACATCATGGAGAAGTGGGCCCCACGGGACAAAGAGAAGAGGCTATAAGAAGCCCAAGGAGGAGGGTGGAACCACAGTGATGAAGAGGAAGCGGATGCAGAAATACAGGCCGCATAAGACTGCAAGTTGCAGTTAGCCAAGTGGCTAAGGGAGAAGGGCGGATAGACAGAGTAGGCCGCAGGAGATCGCAGGCCGCAGCGGATAGACTGAGCAGACCGCAGGAGATCACAGGCCGCAGCGGATAGACTGAGCAGGCCGCAAGAGATCAGAGTAAGCGGATAGAGTTTTGGAGTTCACGGGAGACAACGAGTCTCTCTGATATCATGTAGAAAGAGCTCAAAACTTGTATGTATTTTTTTGTGTATGTAAATACAAGGAGAGAATACAAATATATAGGAGAGAAAAGGAGAGAGGAAATCATATACAAGATGTGAGACTAATAAGAGAAGAGGGAAAAGAATAAAATATGGGCCCAATAAAGGGCCCTTTACACGGGCTTTTCTAACAGATTTGAACATCCTGACATCTCTTAGGGCAGATTATTATCAAACATGTTGTTTAACCCTGATTTGATTTCTATCACCAATTCACTGCCTCTTTGGCGTGCACAAGGGTCAAGAACGTAAGAATTAAATCCAATGGGAGAAATATCTGTGTTTTTAATGCTGATTTTGGTTTTTACAGTTCTTTGGCTTCATAGAATTTGTCCTTATTGTAGATTAGCATCTTTGTTTTCTTTATCATACGTTGTCCTTATTTTTTTAAAAAATTAAATGTTTCTATGGGAAATAAACTTCATCTTCTAATACTTTTCTAGGGGAAATTTACTTGCTCCACTGATTGACTCTGTTTTGTCTCATTTTGAACGTGTCAAAAAAAATCGTCTCATTTCGAACGTGTCACAAAAATCGTCTCATTTCGAACGTGTCACAAAAATCGTCTCATTTCGAACGTGTCACAAAAATCGTCTCATTTCGAACGTGTCAAAAAAATGGTCTCATTTCGAACGTGTCAAGAAAATAGTCTCATTTCGAACGTGTCAAAAAAATCGTCTCATTTCGAACGTGTCAATAAAATAATCTCATTTCGAATGTGTCAATAAAATCGTCTCATTTCGAACATGTCAATAAAATCTGCCATTTCATGTAGGGACATTCAGAAAGCCACGCAAAATTTCACAACTGTTCTTGGCCAGGGATCCTTTGGTCCTGTTTATAAAGCTATATTGCCTGCAGGTGAGGTGGTTGCTGTAAAGGTGCTTGCAAATAAATCAAAACAAGGAGAAAAAGAGTTCCAAACGGAGGTGCACCTCTCAACTTATATTTTGATATTTATAAATTGACACGTATTGTTATATCTGAAGTGCTTATGAGGTTATCCTTTCTAAATATATTTTTCAGTTTTTATTGAACTTGTTTGATTTAAAAAGCGCATCAAACAGATTAGCAATTCTAAGTAATCTTAGACTTCTAAGAACAGGAATTTTTAGCTAATTAGAGGCGCGTTAAGAGCAATAGTTATCATAATCACCTCTATTATTTATCAGTGTTTCTCTTAAAAACATGTCACAAGGGAAAAAATATGCTAGTTTTTTCAACAATTTTTTTTGCATAGGTATATTTTAGGAATATTATATGAATTTACAGTGAATATGAAGGTGCGGACTATTCTGTAAATTCACAGTGAATATGGAAGTTGTGGAAGTTGTGCTGACCCTTATTCTGCTAACACTTATTTGATTGATGGCCTCGTTGTTGCCCCAGAATTTTTTTTTATTTTTTGCAAAATAATATTTTTTTAAACAATAATTGACAGAGATCAATTACTAGCACTTTGAGCATGTGTATCAGGACCCATTCAGGATCTCCGCTCTGCCTACAGTTGCATGATCATCATGTCGATGATCTGGTGCCTGCGGATGCGATCAATTCATTTTTCATATTTTTATGTATTTTTTAATATTTTGAGATCTCATTATCTTTTTTAAATACAATAACAAGCGATTCGACCGTTCATCCTACTTAACCTAGGATTTGATCCATTATATAGGAATAAATGAGTGGTTTAGGGTGTTGAGAGTTGGGAGCTTAATATTTAACCCTCTCAGTTATAAAAGAAAACATAGTGTCGAATGAAACACCACTACCTAGTTTAACAACGATTCAAAAGCCTGACTGACGCTCATGATTTGAAGTAAGGTAAGCAACAATAATAAAATTGGTACATAGAAGAAATTAACTAGAGTATACAACAAAAATAAAAGACTGAAGTTAAAAAGCATTGCTTCAACATCAGCCTCCCACTATGAATCTCGTTGCCCAACATGCCCAAAAGGAAGTTGTTGGCGTTGCCATGATGATGGCCCGTGTGCCGCCTCATATCCACAACATTCATGCTTGGATTCTTTCATCCTCCATCGTTCCCTTCCTCTCAGATGTGTACTCCATGCTCTTAAAAGTGACACCACCTCCTGATGCTCTAGGCTCTGTCTCTCCGGCTCTTTTCCAACACTCCTCTCCAGCTCACTCCCTTCTCCAGTGGCTCGTACTAGTTCTTGGGGTAGGGGTCGAAGCGGTCGCTCTCTGCCCAAATGTACCTGTTGTGGCAAGGATGGTCATTTTGAGGCCACTTGTTATCGCAAGCACGGTGTGCCACCACCCCTGTTTTCCTTTGTGGCAATTAATTCCCCTACTAACAATCACACCGACATTGATGCCTTGCGCACCCAGCTCTGACACCTTCAGGGGATGATCAACCGTTCTTCCGGCTCTGTTGCATCCATCTCCAATGAAGCCATCTTCTGTCTCTCCCATAGTCCAACTTGGATTATGGATTCTAGAGCAACCCACCATATTACTCAAAAGAAACCTCCTCAGTACTTGGACTCTGAGCATCCCAAGTTCGTCACTGTAGCTAATGGAGACACCATCCCGGTTTCCGGATCGGTCGACGTGCCCCTTACTTCCACCATATCTATTTATTCGGTTCTTCATGTTCCGCGCTCTCCCTTCAATCTTCTCTCAATTAGCCGTCTAACTCAAGACCTTAATTGCTATATAATATTTTATTCCACATCTTTTGTTGTGCAGGATCGACGGACGCAGACTATCATTGCCAAAGGTCAACTGTCGAACTACACTCTAGACATCCTTTCCTCAGTTCTCTCCCCTATTAGCTCTATTGCGTGGCATTAGGGTCTAAGACATGCCCTCTCCAAATTCTCAAGAAAATTCTTGTAGATCTATCTCTCAAAGACTTCACTTGCGAGTTATGTATCTTCGATCATAATTCCTTTTCTCCTCATTGTACTCGAACTCATAGCGATGGTCCTTTGTTTTAATTCATTCTGATATTTTGGGACCTTATAAAACAACGAGTGTCTCTGGTTATCATTACTTTCTTACTTTTATTGATGATTACTCTTGCATGATATGGTTATATCTACTTCATGATCATTCTGAACTAACTCGTGTGTTTTGTACCTTTATTATCAAGACTCGCACATATTTTTCAGCTCTTTTAAAACACTTCGAAATGACAATGCACGTAAATGCACTAGTCATGCATTTACTAATATATGTGTTAAGTTTGAGATCATCCATCAAACCTTCTATGTGTATTCCCCAATAAAATGACGTAGCTGAGCGCATGAATCGTCACCTCCTTGAGTTCGCTCACTCCCTTATGTTTCAAATACAAGCTCCCAAACTTTATTGACATTTCACAGTTTCTATAACTTGCTACCTCATCAATTACATGTCTTTCTCTATTCTCAACTTTGAGACTCCCTTCAGTCTTCTTTTTCCCTCCACACCTCCCTTTCTAGTTATGTCTTGCGTCTTCGGCTACACCTGCTATGTTCATGATCTTGGCCCCTCCACCGACAAGTTCGCTCCTCATTCCACTAAATATATTTTCGCTGGTTATTCTCGCTCTCAAAAAAGAAAGGTGTAAATATATCATACATTGACATAATCAAAATATGTATACAAATTCAGTGACAAGGGTGAGGACATCTAGAGGATTAATACGGGAATTCCCTATCACTATTGGCTTATACAAGGTTCAGCTTTCAATACTTATCTCTTTACCCTTATCTTAGATGAGCTCTCTAGATTGTTTGCGGATGATATCGTTTTGGTTGATGAGATGCACGAGGGTGTATACGCAAAACTTGAATCTTGACGAGACACTTTAGAAAAGAAGGTTTTAGGTTGAGCAATGCAAATACAGAGTATATGGAGCCTAAATTTAGCAATGCAAGAAGGACAGATGACTTCGTTATTAAGTTAGGTGGTCAAAATATTTCTCGTAGTGAGTGTTTTAAATATCTTGGATCGATAGTTCAAAAGAACAGAGGTGTTGATAAAGATGTGACACAAAATCCAAGCAGATTGGTTGAAGTGGAGAGGCGCGTCAGGGATCTTATGTGATCGTAAAGTGTCATTAAAACTTAAGGGCAAGTTTTACCGTACTGCGATTAGACCAGCGATGCTTTATGGTTCTGAGTGTTGGGCAGTGAATTGTGTATATGAGCAAAAATGGGAGTTGCGGAGATGAGAATGCTTAGGTTGACGTGTGGACACACGTGACTTGATAGAAATAGGAATGAATGTATCAGAGATAAGACGGAAGTAGCACCAATTGCAGAGAAGATGCGATGAGCTCAACTAAGATAGTTTGGACACATACTAAAGAGACCATTAGAGGCACCTGTTAGGCATTGTGAGAGTCTAGTCACTAGGCATGCTAAACGAGGGAGGGATAGACCAATAAAGACTTGGAATGAAACTATAAGGAAAGATGTGATGTACTTAAAGATTAGTGAGATTATGACAAAAGATATGGCACAATGGCGACAAAGGATCCATATAGCCGACCCCACTATAGTGGGATAAAGACTTGAGTTTTGTTGTTGTAGTGTTGTATTCTCACTCTCAGAAAGGTGGCTATGTCTGCTACTCTCCAGACGATGAGAAGATTGTTACATCCGTCGATATAACATTCCTTGAAGACCAGCCTTATCATTCATTACATAGTGCTCTTCCCATGTCTCCTACTCCTCCACGTTCCATCATCCCTGTTACTTTTTCTCTGCCACCATTACTGTCAACACCGACCACCAAAACCACAAAACCACCTCTTCTTCGTTTGTATACTCATCGCCCTCCTCAATCTGATGCTCTAGAACAATTGCCCCATACTAATAATACCTTGTGGCTTGAAGACCCAACACCAATATCTACTGCTCACCCCTAGTCAATTTTGTCCCCTTGCATCACCTCTCTCCTATTCTCCACAAATTCACAACTCTTTTATCCTCTATTTTCACTCCTAACTCTCTACAGGAGACTCTTCAACACCTGGGGTGGCGGGCGATCATGGATGAGGAAATGTCTGCTCTTTGGGCAAATCAAACTTGAGATCTTGTCTCTCTTCCTCCTGGACAGACCCGTGTGGGATGTAAGTGGGTCTTTGCGACCAAAATGGTTCATATGGGACAGTTGAATCCCTTAAAGCTCGACTTGTCGTCCGAGGGTTTACTCAGCAGCACAACCTCGACTATGATGTGACCTTCTCACTTGTCGCAAATTTGAATATTGTTCGTGTCTTCATCTCCTTAGCTGTTCATCGACAATGTCAATTACATCAATTGGATATCAAGAATGTCTTTCTCAATGACGATTTAGTCACGACTGTCTATATGCAACAACTTCCCGCCTCCTGGGTTTGAGACTACGGGGGAGTCCCTTGTCTGTCACCTCAAAAAATCTGTTTATGGTCTCAAACATTCTTCTCGAGCATGGTTTAACAAGTTTAGTTAGGTAGTTCGTGATGTTAGATTCACTCGCGGCTCGACTGACTTCTCTTTCTTTACTCGTCATTGTCCGATAGGTACAATGATTCTCTTGGTTTATGTTGATGATATTTTGATTACGAGTGATGATATCAAAGGAATTCACATGACCAAAGAACACTTGACTTTTGTTTTTCAAACTAAAAACCTGAGAAATCTTTGATATTTTCTTGGTTTCGAGGTGACAAGATGTTCTGATAACCTTGTCCTATCTCAACGAAAGTACAATCTTGACCTTCTTTGTGATGCTGGTTATTCTGGATACAAGTCTGTTGATACTCCTATGGATATCAATCATAAGCTCTGTGCTTATGTATCTGACTCCGATTTATCTCTTCCGAACACAGAGTATTATCGTCGTCTTGTAAGAAAGTTGATTTATCTTACAGTTACAAGACTTGATGTATCATTTGTTATTGCAGTTGTCAGTTGATTCATGCATGCTCCATGAATCTCACCTTCAGGTCGTTGTTCACATCCTCCGATTTTTTAAGACCGCTCATGGACAAGTGCTTGTATGCTAAGATATCAAAGGCGCAAGACGCACCAAGTCGCAAAGGGCCCCTGGAGCCTAGGCGCAAGGCGCAGGCGCGCGCCTGAGGCACGTGAGACGCAAAACTGGGGAAAAGGAAATTGAGCGAATTGTGCGCCCAATTCGCTGAAATTGTGTGAACCGAATTGGGCGCCCAATTCACTGAAATTGTGTTAATCGAATTGGGCGCCCAATTCGCTGAAATTGAGCGAATTGAGCGCCCAAGTGCGCCTAGGGGTGTCTCAGGTGCGTCTAAGATCATGTTTTTGCCTATATCAAATTTTTTTTAAAAAAAAACCTTGAAAGGCCCTGACGCGTCTTTGGCGTGCCTGGGAGCCTGTAAGGCGCGCGCCTGGGGCACATCGCCCGCCTTAGCCGTGTTGAGGCGCGGCGGGCTGCGCTCGGTGCGCCCGACGCCTCAAGCGCGCGCCTTGACAACTATGCTTGTATGCAAGCTTTCTTCTTCCTTTTCTCTTATTGTCTATTCCGATGCTGACTACGTTGGGTCTCTAGATAATCATCGTTCAACAAGTGAATATTGTACTTATTTTGGCGGACACCTTATCATATGACGCAGTAAGAAACAATTTGTGGTTGCTCGCTCATCTGCCGAAGTCGAGTATCATTTTATGGTCGTTGTTATTTCTGAGCTTACATGGTTAGAAAGCCTCTTAAGTGACATGAGAATCTAACTTTCCTCACCGGTCACTCTCTTTTGCAACAATCAAGCTGCTATACATATTGCCAAGAATCATGTATTGCATGAACACACCAAACAGATCGAAGTTGATTGTCACTTCGTTCTGGAGAAGGTTCAACTGAAGTAACTAGAATTAATGCATGTTCCTGTTGCTGGGTAAGTTACCGACATTCTCACTAAATTCTTATCACGTTCGCTATATTATCAGTTCTTGTCCAAGCTTGGTGCTTATTATTTGTATGCTCCAACTTGCGGGGGAGTGTTGAATAAAATATCTACGAAGGCCCATAGCAAGACTCAGATAAAGAGCCCATCACCTCCTTAGGATTTTAATCTCACATCTTAGAATGAGATTATAGCTCCTTCCTCTCTTCCTATATAAATGTACAAATACTTGTATGTAAAAATACGTGAAAAACTAATAAAATATTTCAATTATTTCTTTTTGTTTTGTGTTTTGCTACAGTTTTAAACATTAATTTATATTTATAATTTATTCATTTTCTCAGATATCCATTGTCTTGTGCAGGTAGTTTTACTTAGTCGACTGCATCACAGAAATCTTGTGAACTTACTTGGATATTGTGTGGACCAACAGCTCATGCTTGTCTATGAATTCATGAGTAATGGGAGTTTGGCTAGCCTGTTGTATGGTATGGCCATCTCTTAGAACTTGTTTCTACCGGATTGTGTTTTTTCTAACAATATCTATATTTATATCCTCACATATACACACATACACGTGTGACATTTGGAGGGGTTTCTACAAACGAAACATGATGGATAGATGAATTGGTTGTGATGGATTTTATGTATTTTAATTCTTTTGCTTTTACTTAATGTACTTTTTAGGGTTGGGAGGAGATAGGCAATAACTAGTTCTCCTAGCCCCTTCGTACATTTATCTTCGACGCAAGTTGCACCAGAAGTTCGCACAATGTTTTCTCCTCCCTCCCTCTCCTCACTACTTACACCACCAAACTCCCCCAACAATTGTTTTAGTCTAATCCACCGCCCTTTCTTCCATTGCACATGCAGCCGCCAGTCATCCATTCACCACGAAGCTCTTCCTCTGAGATTTTGCATATTACCGAAACCTCTTTCCCCTATACTCTTTGAAACTACAAAAATCTTGCCTTCTGAATTTTCAACATTATAAAACACCCTGGTGGAGACCAACCCCATCGGATCGACACAAAAGTGCCCGACGCCGCACCCGATCGATCTCTTTTAGCCTGGATTATTTTATTGCATTTTCATTTTCTTTTGCATTTTTATTTTGCAAGTTTTAGTTGTCGCACGCGTCTGCGTAGCCATGTTGTTGCACGCCTGCACGCGTAGCCAATGGAGTTTATTTTACTCTAATATATATATATATATATGTGACTATACTTATATATATATATAAAAAAAACTATACATATAAGAATATACACATATATATTTACATGAAGTGAAATCAGGAAAGTGAAATCCGGTTCAGCTGCAGGAGTCAAAGAAAAGCCGATGTGCTGTTTCTCTTCCTCTGCGGCCCGAGAAGCAAAGCCGCAACTCTAGGAAACTCCCGCGCGATCTGCCCATGATTTTTTCACGATCAGCTTCCTCCCGCACTCCTCTGACTTCAGCGCAGCTCCAGGAGAAACTCCCGCACGATGTTGCAGTTCCCGCAACTCTCCACCTCCACGATCCTGCTCCTGCCATGGCCGCAACTTTAGGGTTTGTTGATTTAGATTTTGTTTTACAGTTTTTTTTTGTTGTAACCCTATAAGAGGTACTCCAGATTTATGTATTAGGGGGGAGATTGATGAAAATATTGATGTTGAAATCGTTGTATGCATTTGATTCCTTGTTAGAAGTGTTAGAGTGGAAAAAATATATGTGAAATGTGTTGCTTGCTTCATTCGAAGCTGTTGATTGAGAATTTCCTGTAGCTGTAATTACTGGAGATTGTTTCCTGTTCAGGAGTTAGGAAGATGAACAGTACTTCCTCGCTGCTTGTTAATTTTCGGTTTAGGAATTAGAATAGGACTGAACAGTCTGAACTGCTCCTGTTAGGTGTTAGGATTGCTGCTCCTGTAAGAGTTAGGAGGGAGTATAGGAACGTTGATGAAGGCAATTGTGTTGGGCTTGCTTCCGGTATGAGTGTTGTTGTGGAGTCTGATACGCCCGAAATAGATGTATATTTTACGCAAGTGCACGTGCCGAATCAAGTAATAAAGTGATGAGATAAGTGATCGTTCCCACGAGGAAGTGAATAATTTAATGCTCGCAATTACTAGCTCTACTTGTTCTTTAAATTCAAGTAGATTAAATTAAAGTGATTCTAGATTGAAAACAGTTAAAAAGGAGCAATACTATTAAGTACTAAATAACGTCTATTGAGAAATACTTTTATCAATATGGTGAAGTAGCCTAGTACGTTGATTTCCTTTGCATATTATGATGAGTTTTAGAGTGACTTTTCATGAAATGGTTAATTACTATCCTGCAACGATTTGAAAGTAGACATCTTCATCTCTCGATCTCAGAAATCCGTTTATCCTAACTCCCCTAATTATCTCTACTTAGGTGAAGAAGAATATCATAAACACACAAATCGATGTTGCTAGCACAAGATTAAATCTCTTTCCCTCATTATGCTATGTTGGAAATTATGTTGCACTTACGCTACTCCTCTCTCGAATTTCGCAGCGCAGTATTAAGATGAAACCTGGCTAAGGATTTACGCGACTCATCTCTCGAATTTCGCCACGCAAAATAAAAGATTCAACACTAGGATAGCATAACTCCTCTCTCGAATTTTGTCATGCTAACTAGAAGAAGAATACTTGATCCAACATTACATAGATTAAAAACATAAATCCAACAAAGATAGATCTCTAGACATTCATAAAAGAGAAGAAAATTAAATTACCACATCACAACATGCAAAGTACTCTCCACACGGCGTAAAAGTTTAGTTCATAGCGATTGGAGAAACACACCACACAATAAGAAGGATCTTACTAGACATGATGATGAAATGTTAAATACTGCAGAATTTTCCTCACGTATCTTGATCCAAAACCCTTCTTTCCTCTTGCCGGTGCGCCAAAACCCTAATCCTTTCCTTGAGGAAGAAGATGGTTTTTCCTTGCTTCTCTAATCTCTATTGGATCTTCAATATCCCCAAAATCTGGTTGGTTTTTACATTAAAAACGTCAGCCCCGCTTGGAAGGGACACATCCTTCCATATTTGAAAGTGACGGCAATTTAAATTTGAAATTTAATATTTCGGATCCGTCATTACTGTAACATCGAAAACTGGATGTTGCAACAACTGCCTTAGCCAAAAATTGAGTATCCAGCTTTGCTTCTTGGAGTTGATTTCTTTGACTGTTTTTGCATGCAAAACATGAGTTATGACCAAATTAATATAATATACCATAAATCTATAATTAATCATATTTTTAATCATTTAAACTCTTTTATTATTAGTTTCAATAAGCAAAGAAGTAGAAAACATAGGCTTAGATAACTTTATTTGAGAAGTTATCACACCTCCACACTTAAATCTTTGCTAGTCCCTAGCAAAAATAATTCACATTGGTAAAATGAGTCAGAGAAAATTATTGAAATTATGAATTAATATGAATTTTTCTTTTGGACAAGAATTAATCAAAGCATACTCAAGTAATCCACTTTACTTAATTGATAAGTTATCAATCATCTAAGAACTCAATTATTAACAATTCTGTTAGCTAGACAAGGAATAAAGCTCAAATTAAGAATTTTAGTGATGTGTGTGCTTTTCCTTAAAAATAATTTACTCCCCTACAATTATTTTCATTGGACCTCAGCACCAATAGAAAAGGGTGAGAATATGCTAAGTTTCAATTTAGCCTACACAAGAATTAGTAGCTCAAATGAAAATAGGATAGACTTTGGCTTGATTAGAAATTGATGGATACCTTTAATAGTGAGACGATCATCACTAGTCAAATATCTTAAGAGCTTACCATATTATGTGGTTAATAAATTTTTTGTTTATTAAACATTTTTTTTTCACAGTTGGGATCATTTCAAGTGTAGGTGCACATACCTAGGCCTCATATCACTATGATGTTTCTTTTTCCTCGTTGTTTTTTTTGTAGATCATAGTTGGGATCATTCCAATTATGCATTCACATATTTGAGCCGCATATCACTATGACACACACACATTATTACTTTTCATTGTGTCCATCATAGTAGGGATCATTTCAGGTATGTAGACCTACACATAGGCCACATATCACTATGAAATTAAAAAAAAAAATTTATATAAACAAAAATTAAACACCCATAATGACTTACTTACTAAGATACGTCTAGTGCGAATATATGGAATTTATGTGTACAGTAATGTGTATTGTTAGAATAGCCCATGTATTAGGCCCATGTTTTGGGCCCTTTTTTCTTGTTCTCTCCTCTTTAGTCCCACATCTTGTATAGGATTTGTTTCCTCTCTTTCTCTCCTATATATTTGTATACTCTCTTTGTATTTATACACTCAATCAATATACACAAGTTTCAGGCCATCTCTACATGGTATCAGAGCCAGGTTACGACCCTCGCGGTTTGCCCCTGTCTAACCGCACTGTGTAAACACTCTCGCGGTCTTCCTCCCGCGGCTTGTTTCTGCGGCCTGTTTTGGTTCTAGCCGCGCTTCCTGGCGGCCTGTTTTCTTTAGTCCGCTTCCCTCTGCTCTGCTTTCCTCTCCGTGGATCCACCTTCTACCTTCCCCCCCTTCCTGCTTTTATAGCCTCTCTCCGTGGGACCACCTTCTTCCTGATAGCTGCGGCCTCTTTCTATCCGCCGCGGTCTCTTTTCTCTCCGTGTCGCGGCCTCCTTTCTATCCGCCGCGGTCTCTCTTCTTTGTCCGCTGCTTCCGATCTGCCTGACCGTGCGGGCTGTCTCCTACCCGCCTGCATCTTGGTCGCGATCTGCTCTTTTCTCCTCGGCGTGCGACCTCTCTCAGTCCGGCGCGACTTACCTCAGTCCGGCGCGACTTGTCTCAGTCCGGCGCGACTTGTCTCAGTCCGGCGCGACTTGTCTCAGTCCGGCGCGGCCTGTCTCTGTCCGGCGCTGTTCAGATCTGCCTGACCGTGCGGGCTGCCTCCTTCTCGCCTGCGTCTTGGTCGCGATCTCCTCTCCTCTCCTCGGCGCGCGACTTTTCTCAGTCCGACGCGCCTTGCCTCAGTCCGGCGCGCCCTGTCTCAGTCCGGCGCATACGATCTGCCTGACCGTGCGAGCTGTCTCCTTTCCGCTTGCATCTTGGTCGCGATCTTCTGCCGTCTCCTGGTCGCCCGGCCTGTCTCCGTCTGCCCGGTTGTTCCTCTATCCGCGGCCTTCTTCTCTACCCGTCTAAGGGTTGCGGCCTGTCTTCATGACTTCCTCTGGTACTTCTCCCAGCTCAGCGGCCAGTCCGCCCCCTGACCATCCGGCCTGTCCTCCAGACCGCCCGGCCTGTTCTGTCGACCTCCGTGACGAGCTCCGGATCACAACCATTTCTCTTTCTGGCAAGAAGAACTTTATTCCTTGGGTCCATTCGGTTCGGCGGGTTCTCCAGGCTAAGGGCCTTCTCCCGCACCTTACTCAGGCACCTCCTTCTCCACCTCCGGATGAGTGGCTTCGTAATGACGGTCGTGTTCAAACTTGGATTCTGAACTCCTTGGATGGTGAGCCCTATCAAATGGCTATGTACCACGACACCGCCAAGGCTATGTGGGATGAGCTCCATTCCTTGTATTCTGGCCGCGATAGCCTCCAGCATCTTTATGACATCCTCACTGATCTCTTCACTCTCGACGCTGGCGGCACCTCAGATATGACATCCTTTGTTGCTCGGGCTAAAACTCTTGCTGAAGCCTGGATCCAGCACCAGCCACCGACCACTGATCTTGCTGCTCAGCGGGCTCAGAAGGAAGCTGCTTGCATTGCCATCCTTATGGCTCGACTTCCTTCTCATCTTCAAAGCCTTCGTGCTCAGGTCCTGGCCGCTCCTACTACGCCCTATTTTTCGGATGTCTGCTCCATGCTTCTCCGAGTCTCGCCTCCTCCAGATCCTCCAGCTCCTTCTCCACCGGCTCTCCTTCAGCATGCCCCTCCGCTCTTACCCTCTCCTCCCACTTCTACTCGGGGGGGACGGTCGGGCTCGCGGGGCCGTGGCCGGCCCAAGTGCTCCTTCTGCGGTAAGGATGGCCATCTTGAGGCAGCTTGTTACAAGAAGATCGGCTACCCCCCTCGCCCGACGGCTTCTGCCGTTGCTGACGCTCCTCCGGATCTCGAGACCGTCCGTCTTCAGCTCCAGCATCTCCAGGGGCTGCTCAACCCCCCCTCGGCTTCCGTCGCCTCCGTCTCCCACACAGGTACTGCCTGTCTCTCCCACAGCCCGGGTTGGATTATGGACTCTGGCGCTGCTCATCACATCACTTCGCAACGGCCTGCCGCGTACTCGGGTTCTCCTTATCCGCAGTCCATCACCGTGGCCAATGGGGCGATGGTTCCTGTCTCCGGCTCGGCCGATCTTTCTATCCACCCCTCTCTCCTTCTTCGCTCGGCTCTTCATGTTCCGAGTTCCCCTTTTAACTTACTCTCTGTTGGGCGTCTTACGCATGACTTGGATTGTTCTGTTATATTCACTTCCTCTTCTTTTGTTATACAGGATCGGCGGACGCGGACTACCATTGGTAAAGGTCAGCTGCGGAATGGGCTCTACCTTCTCGATGCCTCTCCACTCGCTCTGTCTTCCGTCTCCTCCACTGCCTGGCATCGCCGCCTTGGTCATGCCCCTCTGCCAGTTCTCCAGCGGGCTCTTCCGGATCTTTCGTTTACTTCTTTTCAGTGTGATTCATGTATTCTCGGCAAACAGCCCCGTTCTTCGTTTCCTTCGCATTGTACTCGGAGTGCGGCTCCTTTTGATCTTGTTCATTCGGATATTTGGGGACCTTTTCGGGTTCCTAGTATATGTGGTTATCGTTATTTTCTCACCTTTATTGATGATCATTCACGCACCACGTGGCTCTACTTACTTCGCGAACGCTCCGAGCTTCCCCGGGTGTTTCGGGCCTTTGTCCTCGAGACCCGGACACAATTCCATACCACCCTCAAAACTCTCCGTACTGATAACGCCCGCGAGTACACCAGCCACGAATTTACCACCTTATGTACGGACTACGAGATTCTTCATCAAACCTCTTGTGCGTATACCCCGCAACAAAATGGGGTTGCCGAACGCAAAAACCGCCATCTCTTGGATGTTGCCCGCTCCCTCATGATCCAAATGCATGTTCCTAAAGCCTACTGGAACTTTGCGGTCTCCACTGCCTGCTTTCTCATTAATCTCCTCCCTTCCTCTGTCCTCAATTATGCGACTCCCTTCAGCATCCTGTTTCCCTCCACTCCGGCTTTCCCTCTCTCGCCCCGTATCTTCGGCAGCACCTGCTACGTCCACTGCCTCGGGCCTGCCTCCGATAAATTGGACCCTCGGGCGGCGAAACACATTTTCGTTGGCTACTCCCACACCCAGAAGGGCTATGTTTGTTACTCACCCGCCACCGGCAAGGTCACTGTTTCTGCGGACGTCACCTTCCGGGAAGACGAACCGTTCTTTCCTGCTCCCTCCCCTCCTGCGACCCCCCCGCCTCCTCTCCCGCCGTCCTTCCCTCGTCCCGTTATTCCCGCTACTCCACCACCACCCCCGCTCTCTCCTATCCCCGCTCCTACCCCCAAACCGCCCGTTATCCGGGTCTACTCTCGCCGCCCTTCCTGTTCCGTTGCCCCTCTGCCGCCGACCTCTGCCATGGACACTTCGCGCCCCTCTGATCAGGTACCGCCCCCCACTGCCCATCCTCTGGAGGCCTACGTCTCTCTTCATCGTCTCTCTCCCCCTCTGCACACCTTTGCTACTTCTCTTTCTTCGGTTTCTGTTCCTAACTCTGTACAGGAGGCGCTTCAACATCCGGGCTGGCGGGCGGCCATGAAAGAGGAGATGTCTGCTCTCTGGGCTAACCAGACTTGGTCCGTTGTTCCCCTCCCTCCGGGTCAGCAACCGGTTGGGTGCAAGTGGGTATTTGTCATCAAACATGCTGCTGATGGGACGATCGACCGTCTGAAAGCTCGCCTTGTCGCTCGCGGCTTCACTCAACAACAGGGGCTCGACTATGAGGAAACCTTTTCTCCGGTCGCCAAGCTCAATACCGTTCGGGTCCTCCTCTCTGTCGCTGTTCATCGCCAGTGGCCTCTCTTTCAGCTGGATGTTAAGAATGCTTTCTTGAATGGGGATCTCCAGGAAACGGTCTACATGCAACAACCGCCCGGGTTTGAGACCACGGGGGAGTCTCAGGTTTGCCGCCTTCACAAGGCTCTGTATGGTCTCAAACAATCTCCCCGGGCCTGGTTTGAGAAATTCAGTAAAGTGCTTCGCGCTGTCGGCTTTAGCCGAAGCTCGGCAGACTTCTCGCTCTTCACTCGTCACCGACCATCAGGGACGGTCCTTTTATTAGTATATGTTGATGACATCATCATCACAGGAGATGACTCACAAGGGATACATGCAGTCAAAGCACATCTGAACTCGGTCTTTCAGACAAAGGACCTGGGGACTCTGCGATATTTTCTGGGTCTTGAGGTTGTCAGGCGACCGGACGGCCTTACTCTCTCTCAACGGAAATACTGTACTGATCTTCTTCATGATGCTGGCCTCTTAGGGTGTAAGCCATGTGATACCCCTATGGATGTAAACCACAAGTTGCGTGCCCAGGCTTCTGACTCGGATCTTCTTCTCCAGAACCCTGAATATTATCGACGACTTGTTGGAAAGTTGATCTATCTTACTGTTACCCGACCAGATATTTCCTTTGCTGTTGGTCTTGTCAGTCGATACATGCACTCTCCTCGCAAGTCTCATCTTCTGGCAGTTGAACGCATTCTGAGGTACTTAAAAACAGCCCCGGGTCAAGGACTTGTGTACCGGACTTCCTCGTCTGCTCCTACCTTAGTGGCATACTCTGATGCGGACTATGCAGGCTCTCTTGATGACCGGCGGTCTACTAGTGGTTTCTGCACATACTTTGGGGGACATTTGGTTACATGGAGAAGTAAGAAACAAGCGGTCGTTGCTCGCTCATCTGCTGAGGCAGAATACCGCGCAATGACTTCTGTTGTATCCGAACTCACATGGCTTGAAAGTCTGCTCACTGACCTGGGTGTAAAATTACCTTCTCCTGCTCTACTTCTTTGTGATAGCCAAGCGGCTATACATATCGCCAAGAACCCAGTCTTCCACGAAAGAACGAAGCACATTGAAGTCGATTGCCACTTCGTTCGAGAGAAAGTTCAAATGAAGAAGCTCGTTTTAAAGCATGTTCCAGGGACGGAACAAGTTGCTGATGTCCTCACAAAGGCTCTTCCCAAAGCATCCTTCTATCAATGCTTGTCCAAGCTTGGTGCATACGATTTGTACGCTCCAGCTTGCGGGGGAGTGTTAGAATAGCCCATGTATTAGGCCCATGTTTTGGGCCCTTTTTTCTTGTTCTCTCCTCTTTAGTCCCACATCTTGTATAGGATTTGTTTCCTCTCTTTCTCTCCTATATATTTGTATACTCTCTTTGTATTTATACACTCAATCAATATACACAAGTTTCAGGCCATCTCTACATGTATCAATGGTGATAAAGATCAAGCTCAAAGGTTAAAGTGGATGATCAAAGTGGAATGCTACATAATTTCCTATGTTGGCTTAGCTTATTACTTAGTTCTTGTTCACTTCTCTCCATTAGTTTTAGAAGTCAATATCAAAATATTGCAGGGAAATAAACAAACATATTGAAAAGTGTGTACGAAAAATTCTTAAAAAGAGCTTTATCAACAAATCATGCTAACTTCAAATTCATACCTCGAGCTTTTAGGATTGTTTCATCTTATCAATTAACTATCATTGAATAATTCGAATAGCTTATACATTAATTAATGTCAAAATCAAAATACCCCTAACTGATATGTGAAGGCTATACCACCTCCACACTTTAGCTTTTTGCTAGTCCCTAGCAAATATACTTTTGCTTCATGAAATTTTGGTTAAATAATTGTACTAATGAGCATATAAAGGAAGGAATAGAGAAAATTGAAACTGAATGGACTCCCCTGAAAATTTAAGTGTCAGATGAATGCTCAACATTATACCCACATGCTCATAACTGCTCAAAGTATTATCCTCATTTCCTTAGTGACATCCGGGTCACACCTGCAATTGATTAGACGGACGAGCAACAAAGTAAACGTGTAACAAAGAGTGCCAAGAATATCATCATACACCTAGTTACATTTCACCAAAAAGATGGTAAAAGAACAAAGTCAACAATCATGATACAGAAAAATACTACTATACGTCACATCACAATAATCACAGCAATTGTGCTTTTTACCGACTAATTAAACAACTATGTTGCACTATCATCACATTAATTACATAAACTAAATGTTAAAGTAGTGCAGCATCAAAATATATAGCACTCATGATGTAGTCCGATCAGATCAGCATATAGTCCCATCAGATCATTAAAACAAAATATTAAAAAGCAAAAGAAACAGTAATAAACCGATATAGTGTTACTCGTTCCCATCCTCCTCGTCTTCCTCTTCTTCGTCAGCTGCTGCTTCTTCATCGTCGCCGTCATCTTCATTACCGTCTTCATCTTCATCATCTTCTTCTTCCTTGTTCTCCGTATTATGTATAGATGGGTCAACTCTCGATCGGTCTGAAGTAAGCAAATATCCCTTACTGTCAAACTGCTTCGTCATGCTGAAATGCGGGTTGGGCTCTTGAACCTTTGCCTTTTTGGCCAACCGACTTAGAGTAGCATGCATGTCGTCCATCCGTTCTTTAACAAACAAATGCTGACACCTCATATATGCCTTAATATAATCCAAGTTTTCTATCATAACATCTGGGTCGGTGCCGCAATCGGCGAGAGGAATGTCAATGTCTATGGGATTCTCCTCTTGTAAGATGGGTGTTTGCCCCCTCGAAAAGTCCTTATCTACTTTTATGTTTACCTCCACTACCGTCTTAGTAATATGACGCTTCTTCACTTCTGTAACCATATCATCATCTCCTACCCTTACTCCTGCAGCCCGACAGAACTCTGTGATGAGTGTGGGGAACCATAACTGCTTTGGCTTCTTTTCCTTTATCTTTTGCCGTAACTGATTTTCTATAACTTGTCCCAGATCAAACCTAATCCCTTTTAGAATACAATAGATGATGGCCACCTTGTTAAGAGTCACACTGTTGGGATGTCGAGTCGGCATGATAGATGCATTGATAAATAAAAGCCACACTTTTGCTTCTCTCCTTAGGCATGTAGTCTTCCAGGATGTATGTGCGGCGTTGGTCCATTCCGGTTCCGGCTTACAACATACTACTTCTGCCATATCTTGAGGGGTTAGATGGGAAAGGGTAGTTGTATAGTCCCCTTGATCATGATCTTCCATTTCAAATATATCAGAGATTCTTGCCGCCGAGTACTCCACTTTTTTACCCCTCACAAGCACCGTTTTCCCATCAGCATCCCGTGCGTTCGCATAAAATTCGTACACCAAATTGAGGATGGCCTCAGTTCTGGGATGGCATAACCGCTCCCAATGAAGTGCTTGGATTTGGTTTACATATAGGAGGCTCCAGGCTCGCTTTTCCATTTTAAATCCTCGCTCGAAAATGAAAGGGGTGGATCTCAAATTCTTAAAACGAATCCTAGCCTCCTCATTCACAAACTTTACATGTTGGTCAGCCAATTCTTTCCCTTTTCCCTTGCCTTTTTCTTTTTTCTTTGGAGTCATTATCTAACCCAAACCAAAAATAAATTTTGCAACTAAAACGACTGGATACAACCCAGATTTCATATGCTAAGTCAAAGGTAGAAAGTTTACCTTAGGAGCTCTCAAATCAATGCTTGCGGTCGGCCACGATTTGCCGGAGCAGCCACCCACCTTCCACCAAAGATCAGTTGCAGTAGATGTGAAATCACCTGAAGATGGAGTTGCCGTTCACCGCTTGCCTTCACTTGATCTGGATGTGCTACTGGAATGTGGAGCCGCCACCACTGTATGATGTCAACGAATTAGGAGTTGGGAAATCGCCAGCGTGATGCCGCCGGTGTGGCTTCCTTCAAAACCCCCAGGAGAATCGAGCTGGGATGTGGAGTTACCGACGCCGCCTTTGCTCAATACCACAGGAAGATCGGGAAATCGATGTCGCCGCCGCCAGTCTGCCGCCTGCTAGTTGAGTCGCCGACGGATGCCGCGAGCCACAATGTCAAGCCGCCGCTTGATACGACACCGTCGCGACACAGAGTTGCCGCCGCCGCCTGGTGCGACACTGTCGCTTGCGCCTCTCCTCTCTCGATTGTTAGGTCGCGTCTGATCGGGTTTTAGGCAAAAAGAAGGGGAGGGGGGGAATGAACCGGGTTTAGAATTAGGTTTTTAAAATTTGTTTTTGTTTTTTTATTATTATTAGTCATTCATTCATTTTTTTAGAGTGACCCTGATCAAACCCACAAGAAACAGCACCGGTTCAGTTGAACCGAAAATTTCAACTAAACTTAAGAGGGGGACAGCAACAGGAATGTTGCAACAACCTTTTCTGGCGTTGCAACAATCTGTTCTCTGCACATTTTGGGCCGATTCGGCCATTTTTTATTGTTTTTTTTAGCAAGCCAATTAAAGTTACGGGACCTTAAATTCTTCGTCATAACAATTTTATTTTTACTATACTAATGAAACTAAATGTCATTTGATTTTTTTTTTATAATCATAAATATATATATATATATATATATATATATATATATATATATATATATATAAATATATTTAGATAACATAAGATGGGTTGCCTCCCATCAAGCGCCTCGTTTAAAACGTCCCGGCCAGATGTTTCTCCTCTCAACTTGGTCATCGAAAATACATGGCCATCGATTCACGATGGTCGTTGTATTCATAGTACTCTTTCAGTCTGTGTCCATTAACCTTGAACTCGGTACCATCCTTCTCGTTGCAAATCGTCACTACCCCATACGGATATACCTCCTTCACTCGAAATGGTCCGGCCCATCTAGACTTCAGCTTTCCTGGAAATAATCTTAGCCTTGAATTATATAAGAGCACTAATTGGCCCACCTTGAACTCCCGCTTTCTTATCCTCGAATCGTGCCATTTTTTAGTTCTTTCCTTATAGAGTCTAGCGTTTTCATACGCATTAATTCTGATTTCTTCCAATTCATTAAGATGAAGCAATCTAGTCTTGTTGGCCTCTTGGAAATCAAAATTTAGTCTCTTTATTGCCCAAAACGCTCTATGCTCAAACTCTACAGGTAAATGACATGTCTTCCCATAAATCATCTTTAATTTTTGCGACCAATCCTTACGATTTGTAATTACCGTTTTCTCTAAAATTGACTTAATCTCCCGGTTCGACACTTCGACCAACTCATTAGTTTGCGGGTGGTAAGCAAGGGCAATTTTGTGCGTTACTCCGTATTTTTTAAGAGTGTTTTGAATTGGGAGTTGCAGAAATGTGCTCCGCCATCACTTATTATGGCTCTCGGTGTACCAAATCTAGTGAGAATATTTGCTTTAAGAAATTTGAGTACCACCTTCGCATCATTTTTCGGCGTGGCTATTGCTTCCACCCATTTGGAAACGTAATCCACCGCAAGGAGAATAAATAGATTTCCATTCGAGTTTATAAATGACCCCATGAAGTCAATCCCCCACACGTCAAATACTTCTACCTCGAAGATGTTCGTCATCGGCATACTATCCCCCCTATAGATGTTCCCTGTTCTCTGGCAGTGATCACACTTCTTAACAAATATGTGTGCATCCTTAAATAATGTCGGCCAATAAAAACCAGCCTCTAATACGTTCATAGCAGTCCTTTCTCCCATGAAATGCCCTCCACATGGAGATGCATGACACTTTTCTAGAATACTTGGAACTTCAATTTCGGGTACACACCTTCGGATAATTTGATCGGCACAAATTCTGTATAAGTACGGTACATCCCATAGGTATAATTTCACCTGATGAAGGAATCGCTTCCTTTGTTGGTACGTAAAGTCCGAGGGAAAAACTTTACTAACAATATAATTGACAAAGTCGGCGTACCATGGGGTGCTACCTTTCGTGATTGCAAGTAAACATTCATCCGGGAAGCTTTCCTTAATCTCAATATGTTCGTCTTTCTCACACTCATATTTTAGTCGTGATAAGTGGTCTGCTATTGGGTTTTCTGCTCCCTTACGGTCCTTAATCTCGAAATCAAACTCTTGTAGGAGTAAAACCCACCTAATAAGTTTAGGCTTCGCATCCTTTTTATCCACTAAATATCGGATTGCTGCATGGTCCGTGTAAACTACAACCGTCGAACTAATCAAATAAGCACGGAATTTGTCAAAAACAAAGACCACCGATAGGAGTTCCTTCTCCGTAGTGGTATAGTTTACCTGGACATTTATAAGGGTCTTACTAGCATAATGGATCGTGTGAAAGACCTTGTCATGCACTTGACCCAACACGACCCCTACCGCATAGTTACTAGCGTCGCACATGAGAACAAATGGCAAAGTCCAATCGGGTGCTTTAATAATGGGAGCGGAGGTTAATTTTTCCTTTAAAGTTTGGAAGGCTTTCAAGCACTCATCATTGAAAACAAAAGGAGCATCTTTTTCAAGTAGGTTGCATAAAGGCTTTGATATTTTTGAAAAGTCTCTAATAAAACGTCTGTAGAATCCGGCGTGTCCTAGGAAGCTACGAATGCCCTTGACATTCGTCGGCGGGGAAAGCTTTTCAATGACTTCAATTTTCGCTTGGTCAACTTTTAGTCTTTTATTAGACACCTTGTGCCCGAGCACAATACCCTCACGTGTCATGAAGTGACACTTCTCCCAATTTAAAACTAGATTAGTTTGCACACATCTACCCAAAGCCTTCTTTAAAACCTCTAAGCAACCATCAAATGATTTTCCAAAAACTGAAAAATCATTCATGAAAATTTCTATGCCATCATCCATCAAGTCCGTGAAGATGGAGATCATACACCGTTGGAACGTGGCAGGGGCGTTACATAATTCGAAAGGCATTTTACGGAATGCAAATGTTCCAAACGGGCACGTGAATGTCGTCTTCTCCTGATCTTCAGGTGCTACCATAATCTGGTTATAACCGGAATAACCATCCAAAAAACAGAAATACTGGCTACCTGCCAATCTATCTAAGACTTGGTCAAGGAATGGTAGCGGGAAATGATCTTTCCTAGTTACTTTGTTCAATTTTCGATAGTCTATACATATCCTCCATCCCGTGACGGCCCTAGTCGGTATGAGTTCATTATTAGCATTTTTAACAATAGTTATTCCTCCTTTCTTTGGTACACAATGCACCGGACTTACCCACTTACTATCTGAAATGAGATAAATAATGTCCGCGTCAAGCCACTTTATGATTTCTTTCATCACTACTTCCTTCATTAGAGGACTAAGCCTACGTTGATGTTCAATGGATCCTTTTTCCCCATCTTCTAATAAGATTTTGTGCATGCAAATGGATGGGCTAATCCCTTTAATGTCGGCAAGAGTCCATCCCATAGCTTCCTTAGACTCCCTTAGTACTTCAAGTAATTTTAACTCCTCTATTTTTAATGAAGCGTTAATGATGACCGGTAGAGTATTATCTTCCCCTAGAAATATATATTTGAGATGTTCTGGCAGTGGTTTTAATTCTAGTGTAGGTGGTTCAAGAATAGATGGTTTCATTATTTTTGGTTCGCTTGGTCTACTTATCACTTCAAAATTTCTATTTAATGGCAACCTTTCGCAAGAATCAAGCATGTTAACCACCTCTTCCACCTCCTCATCTTCTTCCCTTTCTTTACTGAATAGGATATCTAACAACTTATGTTCTAAATCTTCTTCCTCATGTATCACCCTAGAGGGTACTACAATTTCTTTAATTGAATAACATTCTTCTTTATCATCAGGAAATTTCATAGCCTTAAGAATATTGAATGTTACCTCCTCTTCGTTGACTCTCATTGTTAGTTCCCCTTTTTGGACGTCTATGAGGGTCCTTCCTGTTGCTAAGAACGGTCTTCCTAGAATAATAGGAACATCCTTATCTTCATCCATGTCTAACACCACAAAATCGGCTGGGAAGATAAATTTATCTACTTTAACCAAGACGTCCTCAACAATTCCCTTAGGAAAAGCTAAAGACCTATCGACCAACTGTAGAGTAAGAGATGTGGATGTAATCTCTCCCAAGCCTAATTTTGTGTAGATAGATAAAGGCATCAGATTGATGCTAGCTCCCAAATCACACAATGCTCTCCCGGAAAAGGTTGCTCCTATCAAACATGGTATCGTAAAGCTACCAGGATCTCTTAGTTTGAGAGGTAGCTTCTTTTGCATTATTGCGCTACACTCTTCGGTTAAGTCTACTATTTCCTTATCAATGAATTTTCTCTTTTTAGACAAGATATCTTTCATGAATTTGACATAACTAGACATTTGTTCAAGTGCTTCCGCAAATGGAATATTTATAGTTAATTTCTTAAAGATGTCCATGAACTTTTGAAATTGTTTATCTAATTTAGTCTTTGCTAGCCTAGATGGGAAAGGTGGAGGAGGGTAAATAATTTCTTTCTTTTTATTTGTCAGTGGTTGAACTTCAATCACCTCCGCCTCTTTCTCCTCGTCGGGCTTTTCTTCATGTGGTTCCCCTTGTCTGCTCTCTTGTTCCTTTCTCATATCATCTCTAGCTTTCTCTAACAGTCCATCTCCACTCAGGATTTCTACCCCACTCCTTAGAGTGATAGCATTGCAATGATTATTAGGTTCCTCTCTTGTTGGATTGGGTGTGGTATCCGATGGTAGTGATCCCATCGGCCTTTTACTTAATGTAGTTGCTAGTTGTCCCAATGTTGTTTCTAAAGATCTTAGAGAAGACTCAATTCCTCCCATCCTAGACTCATTCTTTTGAAACATTCCCATGATGAGTTCGTCGGTTAATTTTCTAGGATTGGGTTGGTTGTTGTGAGAGTTACTGTGAATTGGGTTCAAATTTTGATTAAATTCCGGTTGTTGGTTCATTCCTTGATTATTTCTCCAAGAAAAATTAGGATGATTTCTCCACTCGGGATGGTAATGATTAGCAAATCCCGGTGGAATTTGTCTCTGTTGCCCCCCCACAAAATTTGCTTCTTCAGTGATTTGATTTAATTGTTCTACCGTAAGTGGTGCAATAGGTGTAGGATTTGATAGCACATCTAGCCTCTTATTAATTAAGTTGAATTGTGATGTCATTTGAGCGCCTAAAGAAGTAATTTGATCTACTTGGTGTACTCCCAATGGATTACTTGGACCTTGTCTTTCATACGCTTGATAATTATTAGATGTTAAATCTTCTAGAATGGTGTAAGCGTCTTCTGGATATTTCTTCATTAGGGAGCCTCCTGCGGCTCCGTCTACTAGAATCATGGTTGCGGTTTGCAAACCATTATAAAACGTAAAGACTTGTTGATGTTGTGCTAATCCATGATGTGGACATTTTCTTAACAACTCTTTGAAACGCTCACAAGCGTCGTAAAGAGTTTCCCCATTATTTTGAATGAAGGTAGTTATGTCTCTTTTTAATTTTGCCGTTTTAGAGGGCGGGAAGTATTTATTTAAGAATTTATCTACCAATTGCTCTCATGTGGTAATACAGTCCCTTGGTAATGATTATAACCAGTCTTTCGCTCTCCCTTCTAAAGAAAATGGAAATAATCGTAATAATATTGCATCTTCAGATGCTCCATTAAACTTGAACATGTCACAAATTGCTAAGAAGGTTTTTAAATGGGAGTTTGCATCTTCGTGGCTAAGACCTACAAACTTATTGTATTGCACCTGTTGCATAATTAGTGGATCCATTTTAAAGTTATTAGCTGCAATTGCGGGTCTAGCTGTACTAAAGTGTAAACCTCCTCTCAATGGTGTGTTATAGTCATGACACGTCATTCGTGGGGCTGCAGGTTGACCATTTTGATCAACCTGACCATCGTTATTATTGATATGATGTTTGTGCGTTATTATTATCCATCGCAAGATGAATAATATTAACCGTTCTAGACTCTTTCCTATTTTGTCTGCAGTACGTTCGATTTCAGAATTTAAAGGTAATAGTTCAACGTGCCGATATCTGGACATGCACTAACAGAATTTCAAAGAGAAAAATACAAATACAAACAAAATACTTGATCTATAAGTACTTAGGTTTTACTAATATTGCAAGAAATAAAACTAAATCAGTTGCACCTCCCCGGCAACGGCGCCAAAAACTTGATACGCCCGAAATAGATGTATATTTTACGCAAGTGCACGTGCCGAATCAAGTAATAAAGTGATGAGATAAGTGATCGTTCCCACGAGTAAGTGAATAATTTAATGCTCGCAATTACTAGCTCTACCTGTTCTTTAAATTCACGTAGATTAAATTAAAGTGATTCTAGATTGAAAACAGTTAAAAAGGAGCAATACTATTAAGTACTAAATAACGTCTATTGAGAAATACTTTTATCAATATGGTGAAGTAGCATAGTACGTTGATTTCCTTTGCATATTATGATGAGTTTTAGAGTGACTTTTCATGAAATGGTTAATTACTATCCTGCAACGATTTGAAAGTAGACATCTTCATCTCTCGATCTCAGAAATCCGTTTATCCTAACTCCCCTAATTATCTCTACTTAGGTGAAGAAGAATATCATAAATACACAAATCGATGTTGCTAGCACAAGATTAAATCTCTTTCCCTCATTATGCTATGTTGGAAATTATGTTGCACTTACGCTACTCCTCTCTCGAATTTCGCAGCGCAGTATTAAGATGAAACCTGGCTAAGGATTTACGCGACTCATCTCTCGAATTTCGCCACGCAAAATAAAAGATTCAACACTAGGATAACATAACTCCTCTCTCGAATTTTGCCATGCTAACTAGAAGAAGAATACTTGATTCAACATTCCATAGATTAAAAACATAAATCCAACAAAGATAGATCTCTAGACATTCATAAAAGAGAAGAAAATTAAATTACCACATCACAACATGCAAAGTACTCTCCACACGGCGTAAAAGTTTAGTTCATAGCGATTGGAGAAACACACCACACAATAAGAAGGATCTTACTAGACATGATGATGAAATGTTAAATACTGCAGAATTTTCCTCACGTATCTTGATCCAAAACCCTTCTTTCCTCTTGCCGGTGCGCCAAAATCCTAATCCTTTCCTTGAGGAAGAAGATGGTTTTTCCTTGCTTCTCTAATCTCTATTGGATCTTCAATATCCCCAAAATCTGGTTGATTTTTACTTTAAAAACGTCAGCCCCCCTTGGAAGGGACACATCCTTCCATATTTGAAAGTGGCGGCAATTTAAATTTGAAATTTAATATTTCGGATCCGTCATTACTGTAACATCGCAAACTCGATGTTGCAACAACTGTCTTAGCCAAAAATTGAGTATCCAGCTTTGCTTCTTGGAGTTGATTTCTTTGACTGTTTTTGCATGAAAAACATGAGATATGACCAAATTAATATAATATACCATAAATCTATAATTAATCATATTTTTAATCATTTAAACTCTTTTATTATTAGTTTCAATAAGCAAAGAAGTAGAAAACATAGGCTTAGATAACTTCATTTGAGAAGTTATCAGTCATTACTTGAAGTTGCCTCCGCAAAGAGGAGATGAACCGTGCAATATCATTGCTGGAATTAGATTTTCGTGTGAACGTTGCTATAGGATGTTCAGGAAATGTGAGATTGTTGTTTTGCAATTTGATTTCCTGTTTAGAGAGAGTTGTGGAATGTTGCCGATGGAATTGTTCGACACCTGAAGTGGTGAATGGTTAATGTAGAGTGATTTAGAGTTAGTGCTTAGAAATTACGTGGAGCTTCCTTGTTTGAGTAATTAGTGATTTCGTGGATCCATCGTGAGTGACAGAGATTTCGTGGAGCCTCTAGTGTGAGAGCGAGTGAATTTAGATTGTTAGGTTTGTGACTTCCTTACTTTGTTGAGTGATTCCGTGTAACCACCTCGTGTGATGGAGTGATTTAATTCCTTGGTGCCCGTGTGCAATAGCGGTTGACCTTGGGGCGAAGATCGAATGTGACGAGGAGTTACTCGCGTGATCGTCTTCGACTTCGAAATACGAAAGACGCCTCTTCCGCGGGTAATAGTTTTTTTTTCCTTTTCCTTTGTGCGTGCCTCTATAATTTCTCGTACGATAATAGTCTCATTGCTGGATTTTCGCCCGAGTTTCGTCATCAAACGCTACGTCGAAAACTCCAAGCGGAAACGTATTTGGAGTTCACGATTTCCGTTGTGCCACGACAAGGAGAACGGAACAAAGTTGCGAACTTCCTTCCCCAGATTTAAATTGAACCATTTTATTTAAGAAAATCATTTTAAAATAAAATAGTAATTTTGTGCTTTACAAAAAAAATTAGTTGCCTCATTTCTTAAAGATCGTGCAAATTCCGCTCTAAGTTTTAGCAAAATTAGTATAATCATCGAGTGCATTTAGGGTTTCCTAGAAAAAAGCCGACAGATACGCATACCCTACGCGCCGTCCTGCATCACACCCGCTTCTAATTAAAATACATTACAAATGCATCATTCCCAAAGGCAGATTTTTTTTCTAAAAATAACAATATAAACTTGGATGAGAGGTTTTGTAATTTCTAAATGTAGAGGGGAGGTATCTATAATTATGTAAAGCCCTAAGGGGAGTCTCAGTAATTAACCCTATATACTAATACTATATTCTTCATTATAGCCTTACTATGTCATTATTGTGACAGTTCTCTATTAAGAGAAGAATTTCATTTTTTTTTGCATTTTCATCTTTCTTGTTTGCTTGAAAACGAGCCTTGGCGCACCGGTTAAGATGTTGCCGTGTGAGCCTGAGGTCACGAGTTCGAATCCTAGAAGTAGCCTAATACCGATCGGGTGAAGAGGAAGCGGCGCGGTGTCGCCCGGTGTTCGCGATTTCGCCCAGTGGAACGGCGGGAGGCGGCGCGGTAGAAAGGGGAAAAGCAGAGAGAGAGGAGAGGGAAGGAAAGATTAGTGTTAGAGAGAACCACGAGGGATCAACCCCCATCCTTAGACAAATGATCTAAAGATGCACAAAAAGTCCAACCACACCCCCTTATATAGTGAGGGTCCAATACAACAATAATTAAAAACAAATTGAAATTAAAGGCAAGCTGAATAAAATATCATCTGACCCTCTGCGGGTCTGGTTCCTTCGCGCCGCGCGAGTCGCCCTTCGATTCGTGTGCGCCGCGAGCCCCCTCCTCCGAGCTGTGAGCTTTACCCGGAGCCCACTGCCTTCGCGTGTAAACTCGTCATGTTGGCTCCTCCGGCTGTAGCTCGGTAACAATACCGCCATCTGAAAAATTGGCCTTGTCCTTAAGGCAGTAGTCCAGAAACTGCCGGCGAAATTCGTCTCGAAGGAGCCAAGAAGCTTCGTTCGTCGGGCGGTGCCGCTAGGTGACGCGAATCTCTTCCGGGCTAGCGTCCCTAGGTAAGTGGTGTCTACGGTCGAGAATGGCCTGGGGGTACAAGGGCTCGAACCCAGAGTACTCGAGGTTGGCCGGGATATGGTCCACTACGGGGTGGTCTCCTACCACCCGTCGGAGTTGGGAGACATGAAAAATGGGGTGGATGCGACTTCCACTGGGTAAGCAGAGCCTGTACGCCACGGCTCCGATGCGACTGATAACCTCAAATGGCCCATAATAACGTGTTGCCAACTTCGGACACGGCTGCCGTGCGACAGAAAGCTGGCGGTAAGGCTGCAGTTTGAGGAAGACCTTCTCCCCCACTAGGAAAGTGAGATCTCGGTGCTTACGGTTGGCGAAGGAGACCATCTTTGCTTGGGCTCGCCAAAGATGGTGTTTCAAGCTATCGAGGATGATGTCCCGATCCTGCATGTGGTCGGCCAGGCTGGCCACGGGGCATTCCCCGGGTAGGTGGCGGGTTACTGATGGCAGTGGACGGCCATACACCGTCTCGAATGAGGAGGTGTTCGCTGCATGATGATACGTTGTGTTATACGAGTACTCCGCCCAACACAGCCATTTGGCCCACGTGCCTGGTCGTTCTCCAATGAAGTAGCGAAGATATGTCTCTAAGCACCGGTTGAGAACTTTTGATTGCCCGTCAGACTACGGATGATAGGCCGTGCTCATCCGGAGATGGGTACCATGTAGGCGGAAATGGGATGTCCAGAAACTGCTGAGGAACAAGGGGTCATGGTCACTGACTATGGAGCGGGGAAACCCACGTCGTCGTACAATCTCTGCGATGAAGGCGCCGACCACCGTGGCTGCTGTGTACAGATGGCGCAGGAAGATAAAGTGCGCGTACTTTGACACGCGGTCTACCACCACCAAGATGCAGTCGAACCCGTTCGAGCGAGGGAGCCGGGTGATGAAATCCATAGCAATGTCTTCCCAGATGCGTTCCGGAATCGACAGGGGCTGTAGCAGGCCTCTGGGAAACATAGTCTCATACTTGGCCTTCTGGCACCGAAGGCACGCATCCACATGGGCCTTAACTTGGCGGAACATCTGTGGCCAGTACAGGGATGCCGCCAGCTGCCTGTAAGTGCGGAACGCTGATAACTTTTTAAAAATAAGTTATATATTGCATTATTCTATTTTAATAATCATCTTATCAATAAAGAAAAGAATTAAAATAGACAAAAATATAAGTAAATTCATATCCATTTTGTTGGTGCTTAATACGTCTAATTTCTCTATGTTTTCTTGCTAGAAATGCTGAAAAAATCGATCCGGAGAAGCAAAGCTGGAATTATTTTTGGCCTGCATAGGTTGTTACAACAACCTGAAAAAGTTGTTGGAACAACTTCTGGACAGATTTTAAATTTTAAATTCGAATTTTGCGTCCAAAACAAAATTGGAAGGATGCATCTTTTGAATGAGGGCTGCACGTTTTTAAGTGTAGAATCTCATACCATAAAGGGGGATTGGAAAATTATTAGAGGAAGAGATCTTAAAGCCATCATCTTGGAGAAGGGGAAGAATGACTAGGGTTTGGACGCACCGACAAGGAGAAAGAAAACTCTAAAGCGTATTTTGAACACAAATTCCTGCAGCGTTTTCATTTCGAAACATCAGATCTAGTAAGATCTTTCTTGTTGTGCGGTTTCTTCATTCGAGTATGAACTAAATTTCTTGGTTTTGTACGTTGAGAGTACTTTGACTTATTTTGATGTGGTGATTGTAATTTCTCTTTTATGTTTGATTGAAAACCTATTTTTGTTGAATTTATGTTGTTATTTTGTGGAATTTTTGGATCAAGTGTTCTTCTAACTTACGTAGCGAGATTCGAGGGAGAAGTTACGTTATTTTGGGGTTGAACCCTTTATTTTGCACGACGAGATTTGAGAGAGGAGTCGTGTAAATCCTTAGCCAAAATTCCATCTCTATACTGCGCTGCAAAATTCGAGAGAGAAGTGATTTGAGTGCTTTATGCTATAAAGAAAGAAAGAGATTTTGTCTTGTGCTAGCAACATTGATTTGAGTGCTTTATGCTATTCTCATTCTACCTAAGTTAGAGATAACTAGGGAAATTAGGGTAAACGGATTTCTGAGATCGAGAGATGATGACTTGCATTTTCAAATCGTTGCAATATAGTAATTAATCATTTCATGAAAGATCATTTAAAAACTCATCACGATAGTAAAAATCAACGTACGAGACTACTTCTTCATCTTGATAAAAGTATTCCTAAGTAAGCATTATTTAGTTTTAATTTGTCTCCTTTTAATTGTCTTTAATCCAAATCTCACTTTTAATTAAACTACTCGAATTTAAATAAAAGGTAGAACTAGTACTTGAAAGCGCTAGGTTAGTCACTTCTCTGAGTGAACGATCTTTTTTCACTTTATATCTACGAAGCACGGATACTTCCCCGAAGGCAGTGTACCCATACCGGATACGTACCCGGTACTGGTACGTACCCACTACCCGATACTCGATGGATACACCTATGTGGACACATTTAGATTTAGCACATCATTCTGCATACTGTGATAGGAGTCTATTTTTCTAGAGTAAACAAATGCTGGTTCTATGTTAAGAAGCGTTGGGACATCCAATTAAGTTGTGTATCTGTACCAAGTAAGTTTCTGGTATTGGTACGTTTGTGTTACAAGTACGTGTATTGGACGTGTTGATTCAACGCAAGTTATTAACAAAACAGCTAACTTGTCTTTAGACTGACCAGAGATTGAAGATGTTAATCTCCAATAATGAAGTTGATCTCCAACAATGAAGAAAAAAAAGACTGACATGTAACTTAAGTTTAATTTTATCTCTTTTGGTTAAACATATAAGATGTTAAATTTTATTATCTTTACGAATTCTTAATGTTTGAAAACTTCATATTATGTTGCATTAATTTGTGAACTTGTACTTCAAGTTATGATTTATGTTTAATGTTTCGATATTTTGAGAACTATTTATTACTCTTATGATATAAAAATATATATTTTATATGTTATAATGTATCATGACGTACCCGTATCCTTGTTTTTAAATTTTGTCGTACCGTCGTACCGGATACGTATCGTATCCGGTACCCGTACCCGTACCGGTGCTTCCTAGCTTTATATTATTTGATCTGACACGTGCACTTGCGTTATTATATACATCTATTACAGACATATCAAGTTTTTGGCGCCGTTGCTGAGGAGGTGCTACAAATTTAGTGTTTATTTTTTACAATATTAGTGAATCCCAAGTATTTATAGATCAAGTATTTTGTTTTCGTTTCTATTTATCTATTTGAAATTTTGTTTAGTGCATGTCCCGATATCGGGATATTGAGTTATTACCGTTGAATTCTGAAATTGAACGCACTTGTAAGCAAAACAGAAGAACTTTTAGGACGCTCAATATTATTCATCCTGAGATGGATAATAACGCACAAAATAACATGAATGATAATGAGGGTCAAGTTGAACAAAATGTTCAACCTGCCGGACCACGTATGACATGTCAAGATTATAATACACCTTTTAGAGGAGGTTTGCACTCAAGTATAGCTCGACCTGCTATTGAATCCAATAATTTTAAAATGGACTCATTGATCATGTAACAAGTACAATATAATAAATTCGGGGGTCTCAATCATGACGATGCGAATTCTCATTTACGGACCTTCTTAGCAATATGCGACATGTTCAAGGTTAACGGTGCGTCTGAAGAAGCTATTTTACTAAGGCTATTTCCATTTTCTTTGAGGTAAGAGCGAAAGACTGGTTAGACTCATTACCACATGACTCTATTACTATATGAGAACAACTAGTTGATAAATTCTTAAATAAATGTTTCCCACCCTCGAAGATTGCTAAACTGATTAGGGACATAACTATGTTTATGCAAAATCATGGGGAAACTCTTTATGACGCTTGAGAGCGTGTTAAAAAGCTATTAAGGAAATGTCTGCACCACGGGTTAGCCCAACACCAACAAGTTTCTATTTTTTATAATGAGTTACAAATCACAACTATGATTTTAGTAGACGGGGCCGCCTGAGGTTTTTTAATGAAGAAATATCCTGAATACGTTTATGCTATATTAGAAGATCTTACATCAAATAACTATCAAGCTTATAAAAGACAAGTGAATAGTAATCCGGTTGGAGTCCGTCAAGTGGACCAAATCACATCCTTGACCGTTCAAATGACTTCTCAATTTAACTTGATAAATCAGAGGTTAGATTCTTTATCTACACCTAGTGCCCCACTCACTGTAGAACAATTTAATCAAATCACTGATGAAGCAAATTATGTTGGGGGACAACAAAGACTAGTACCACCGGGTTTTGCAAATCACTATCATCCTGAGTGGCGAAATCATCCAAATTTCTGGTGCAAAAATAATCGAGGAATGAATCAACCGCTAGGATTTAATCAAAATACAAACCCAATTCAAAATAATCATCGTAATAACCAAGTGAATCCTAGAAAATTGACTGATGAATATATTTTAGGAATATTTCAAAAGAATGATCTAGGATGATAGATATTGAATCTTCCTTCAGATCTTTAGAAACTACTTTGGGTCAACTTGCAAATTCATTAAGTCAAAAGTCAATGAGTTTATTACCTTCTAACACTACAACTAATCACATAAGAGATGTACAAAATAACCATTACAAAGCTATCGCCTTAAGGAGTGGAGTAAAAAATCTCAAGTGGGGATGAGTTGTTAGAAAATGTGAGAGAGGATGAGAAAAAAGAGAAAACACTTAAAACAAGTGACGCACAAGAAGAAAAGCCTATGGAAGATAAAGACTGGGAGGTAGTTGAAATTGAACAACCTATTAATAACAAGAAAGAATTATTTGTCCTCCACCACAGTTTCCCTCAATTCCTTCATCCATTAAATCATTGACAATAAAAATCATACAACGTTGCAATATAGCAGGGGCGTTACATAATCCAAATGGCATTTTTCGAATGCAAATGTTTCATATGAGCATGTAAAAGTAGTCTTTTTTTGATCCTCTGGTGCAACTATAATCTGATTGTAACCCGAATATTCATCTAATGAACAAAAATATTCGCCCTCTGTTAATCTATCCAACACTTGATCGATAAACGATGACGGGAAATGATCTTTCCTCGTTGATTTGTTTAATTTTCTGTAATTCATACAAATCCTCCACTCCGTTACGGTCCTAGTAAGTATTAATTCATTATTATCATTTTTCACAATAGTTATACCTCCTTTATTTGGTACACATTGTACCAGACTTACCCACTTACTATCCGAAATGGGATAGATAATACCTGCATCGAGCCATTTAATTATTTCTTTCATTATTACTACCTTCATTGAGGGACTAAGCCTACATTGATGTTCCACAGACCCATTTGATTCATCTTTTAGTAAGATCTTATGCATACAAATAGATGAGCTAATCCCCTTAATGTCGGCAAGAGTCCATCCCATAGTCCCCTTAAATTCTTGTAAAACTTCAATTAATTTCTGTTCATTTTCATGGTTTAAGGAAGCATCAATGATGACCGGTAGGGTGTTATCTTTTCCAAGAAAAACATACTTTAAGTGATTAGGCAGAGGTTTTAATTCTAACATGGGGGAATCAAGAATAGATGATTTAATGATGTTAAGTTCACTTGATCCATGTAACGCTTCAAATTTCCTATCAAATGACAACCACTCATATGAATCAAGAGCTTTAACACATTCTTCCATTTCTAAATCTTCGTCTCATTATTCATTAGTTAAAATTTTTATAAGTTGTTGTTTTAAATCTCCCTTATCATGCATTAATTGGGTAGACACCTCTATTTCTTCTATGCAAGAACATTTTTCTTTATCGTTCGGAAATTTAATAGCTTTAAGAATGTTGAATGTTACTTTTTCGTCATTAACTCTCATTGTTAATTCTATTTTTTGAACATCTATAAGTGTCCTCCCCGTCGCTAAGAATGGTCTTCCTAGGATAATTAGTACATCATTATCTTCATCCATGTCTAAGACAATAAAATTTATCGGAAAAATAAATTTTTCTACCTTAACCAATACGTCTTCAACAATTTCCTTAGGAAATGCTAAGGATCTATCAGCCAATTGAAGAGTAAGAGATGTTGAAGCAATCTCTCAGAGTCCCAATTTCGTATAAATAGATAATGTCATTAAGTTTATACTAGCCCCCAAATCACATAATGTTCTTCCAAAAAATTTCACTTCTATTGAACATGATATTGTAAAGCTTCCGGATCCTTTAGTTTTGGAGGTAGTTCCTTTTGTAGTATTGCGCTACATTCTTCCTTTAATGCCACAATTTCTTTATCTACGAATTTTTTATTCTTTGATAAAATATTTTTCATGAACTTGACATAACTTGACATTTGTTCCAATGTCTCGACAAATGAAATATTTATAGTTAACTTCTTGAAGATATCCATAAATTTCTGAAATTATTTGTCAAGCTTAATCTTGGCTAGTCTGAAGGGAAACAGTGGTGAAAGATAAATAATTTCTTTCTTGTTATTATTAGGTTGTTCAATTTCAACTACCTCCAAGTCCTTATCTTTTATAGGCTTTTCTTCTTGCGCGTCACTTGTTTTAAGTGTTTTCTTTCTTTTCTCCTCCCTCATATTTTCTAACAACTCATCCCCACTTGAGATTTCTACTCTACTCCTTAAGGCGATAGCTTTGCAATGGTTATTTTGTTCATCTCTTATGAGATTAGTTGTAGTGTTAGAAAGTAATGAACCCATTGACCTTTGACTTAATGAATTTGCAAGTTGACCCAAAGTAGTTTTTAAAAATCATAAGAAAGATTCAATACATACCATTCTAGATTTATTCTTTTGAAATATTCCTAAAATATATTCATCTGTCAATTTCCTAAGATTGACTTGGTTATTAGGAGGATTATTTTGAATTGGGTTTGTATTTTGATTAAATCCGGGTGGTTGATTCATTTCTTGATTATTTTTCTACGAGAAATTCGGGTGATTTCGCCACTCAAGATGATAGTGATTTGCAAATCCCGGTGATACTTGTCTTTGTTGCTCCCCAACATAATTTGCTTTCTTAGTGATTTGATTAAGTTGTTCTACAGTGAGTGGGGCACTAGGTGTAGGTGTAGATAAAGAATCTAACCTCTTATTTATCAAGTTAAATTGAGAAGTCATTTGAGCCGCCAAGGATGTGATTTGGTCCACTTGGACTCCAACCGGATTACTATTCTCTTGCCTTTCATAAGTTTGGTAGTTATTTGATGTAAGATCTTCTAATATAGCATAATCGTCTTCATGATATTTCTTCATTAAAGAACCCTCAGCGGCCCCATCTACTAAAATCATAGTTGTGGTTTGTAACCCATTATAAAAAATAGAAACTTGTTGGTGTTGGGCTAACCCGTGGTGCGGACATTTCCTTAATAGCTCTTTAAAACGCTCTCAAGCGTCATAAATAGTTTCCCCATGATTTTGCATAAACATAGTTATGTCCCTAATCAGTTTAGCAGTATTCGAGGGTGGAAAATATTTATTTAACAATTTATCAACTAGTTCTCATGTAGTAATAGAGTCATGCGGTAATTAGTCTAACCAGTCTTTCGCTTTCCCTCTAAGAAAATGAAAATAGCCTTAGTAAAATAGTTTCTTCAGACGCATCGTTAATCTTGAACATGTCGCGTATTGCTAAGAAGGTTCGTAAATGAGATTTCGCATCTTCATGATTGAGACCCCCGAATTTATTATATTGTACTTGTTGCATGATCAATGAGTCCATTTTAAAATTATTGGATTCAATAGCAGGTCGAGTTATGCTTGAGTGCAAACCTCCTCAAAAAGTGTATTATAATCTCGACATGTCATTTATGGTGCGACAGGTTGAACATTTTGCTCAACTTGACCCTCGTTATCATTCATGTTATTTTGTGCGTTATTATCCATCTCACGATGAATAATATTGACCGTCCTAAAAGTTCTTTGGTTTTGTCTACATGTGCGTTCAATTTCAGAATTCAGCAGTAATAACTCAATATCCCGATATCGGGACATGCACTAAACAAAATTTCAAATAGATAAATAAAAACAAAAACAAAATACTTCATCTTTAAATACTTAGGATTCACTAATATTGTAAGAAATAAACATTAAATTTGTAGCACCTCCCCGACAACGTCGCTAAAAACTTGATACGCCTGGAATAGATTTATATAATAACGCAAATGCACGTGTCGGATCAAGTAATATAAAGTGAGAAAAGATCATTCTCTCGGAGAAGTGACTAACCTAGCGCTTGCAAGTACTAATTCTACCTTTTCTTTAAATTCAAGTAGTTTAATTAAAAGTGAGATTTGGATTAAAGACAATTAAAAGGAGACAAATTAAAACTAAATAATGCTTACTTAGGAATACTTTTATCAAGATGGAGAAATAGTCTCGTACGTTGATTTTTTTTGTCTATTGTGATGAGTTTTTAGAGTGATCTTTCATGAAATGATTAGTTACTATTTTGTAACGGTTTGAAAGTGGAAGTCATCATCTTTCGATCTCAGAAATCCGTTTACCCTAATTCTTCTAGTTATCTCTAACTTAGGTAGAATGAGAATAACATAAAACACTCAAATCAATGTTGCTAGCACAAGACGAAATCTTTTTTTTTATGTTATGTCAAAATTTATGCTACACTTACGCCACCTCTCGAATCTCGCCGTGCAAACTGAAGGATTCAACCATAAAATAACTTAACTTATCTCTCGAATCTCGCTACGTAAGTTAGAAGAACACTTGAACGAAAAATTACACAAAATAACAACATAAATCCAACAAAAATAAGTTTTCAATCAAACATAAAAGAGAAATTACAGTCACCACATCACAATAAGTCAAAGTACTCTCAACGTACAAAACCAAGAAATTTAATTCATACTCGAAGGAAAAAAACGTACAATAAGAAGGATCTTACTAGACATGATGTTTAAAAATGAAAACGCTGCAGGAATTTGTGTTCAGAATCCGCTTTAGAGTCTTCTTTCTCCTTGTCGGTGCATCCAAACACTAGCCGTTCTTCTCCTTCTCCAAGATGATGGCTCTAAGATCTCCTGCTCTAATGATTTTCCAATCCCCCTTATTGGTATGAGATTCTACACTTTAAAACGTGCAGCCTTCATTCAAAAGATGCATCCTTCCAATTTTGTTTTGGGCGCGAAATTCGAATTTAAATTTAAAATCCGTCTAGAACTTGTTGCAACAACTTTTTCAGGTTGTAACAACATGTGCAGGTCAAAAAGAATTCCAGGTTTGCTTCTCCGGATTGATTTCTTTGGCATTTTTACCAAGAAAACGTAGAGAAATTAGACGTATTAACCACCAACAAAATGGATTTGAATTTACTTATATTTTTGTCTATTTTAATTCCTTTCTTTATCAATAAGATGGTTATTAAAATAGAGTAATGCACTAGATAATTTCTTTTTGAGAAGTTATCAAACGCTCCCGCGTGTCCGCCGGCCGGGGTTGCATGAAACTCGTCTAGTAGTCGGGATATGCTTGGAGAGGAGGCGGAAAAGACAAGGCGGCCCCGGTGGAATAAACGGCCTCCCACAAGCGAGTAGGGCGGATGAGCTACTGGGTTCGCCAAGAGGGCCGTCCGGATGGCCGCAAGGTGGGGATCTTGCTCGACTTCTAACTGTATTGTGGCTGCGTCGTCCCAAACCGGCCGAGATATGGCCGCGAGCTCAAGGGCTTGCGGTTGACGGGATAAAGCATCTGCCGCCCGGTTCGACCGACCGGGGCGAAACTCAATGGTGAAATCATAACCTAATAACTTAGCCACCCAGACTTGTTGTGCCGGAGTTGCGATTTTTTGTTGTAGTAAGTAGCAGTGGCTGTGGATCACCAAGGGACGACCCAAGAGGCATGGCCGCCACTGTTGGACCGTGAGCACAAGGGTCATGAGCTCGTTTTCATAGGCTGAACGACTCCCGATTGTTGAGGAGAACACGCGACTGTAGTAGGCGATGGGCTGACCAGCTTGCATGAGGACCGCCCCTACGTCGGTGCCGGAGGCGTCACATTCGACGACGAAGGTTTGCTGAAAATCTGGCGTAGCCAAAACCGGTCCTTCCACGAGGGCGGTTTGGAGCGCGGAGAAAGCCTCCATGGCGGCAAGTGACCATGAGAAGGGGCCTTCCGCCGAGAGCTTGAGCATCTGGGTGAGTGGGCGAGCCAACGCGCCATAGTCCTTGATGAACCGCCGATAGTAGTCGGTGGGCCCGAGAAATCCGCGGACTTCCAGCAGGGACGTAGGAGTCGGCCACTGCAGGACCGCCTAGATCTTATCCACGTTCATGGCCACGCTGGCGGCCAAAATTGTGTGGCCCAAGTAACTCGTTGTCATTGCCCCGAATAAGTACTTCTTGCGGTTGAAGACGAGTTGGTGTTGTCGGAGCGTCAAGAATGTGCGCCGCACGTGATCATGGTGTGCCTGCCAAGAACGACTAAACACTAAGATGCCATCAAAGAAAACGAGCACATGCTTACGGAAAATTGGGCGGAAGATCTCATTCATGGTCGCTTGAAACGTCGTCGCCGCGTTGGTGAGGCCGAATGACATGACCGAGAATTCGAAGTGGCCGCCATGCGTCCGGAACGCGGTCTTCGACACGTCATCCAGACAAACCCGGATTTGATGGTAGCCCGCCCGGAGATACAGCTTCATGAAGTAGGTGGCACCGTGTAGCTCGTCCAACAGCTCCCGTGTCACCAGAATGGGGTACCTATCCGGTACTGTGACCTTGTTGACCTCCCTGTAGTCGACACAGAAGCGCCAAATCTCGTCTTTCTTTTGCACAAGCAGCACCAGACTGGAGAAAGGACTGGCACTGGGTCTGATGAGGCCGCCCAGCAACATCTTCCGCACGAGGCGTTCGATCTCGTCCTTCTGAGCGTGCCCATAGCGGTAAGGGCGGACCGACACGACCGTTGCCCCTGGTTGGAGCACAATAGGGTGATCGGTTGGGCGCGTAGGTGGAAGCCCTGTGGTGCGGTAAAGATGTCCACAAAGTCGTCAAGGAGGGCTTGGAAGTCCACGGCCAAGGGTGGGGAGGGTGACTCCGCGAAAACGGGCAGAAGCTAGGCTGAAAAGTCCACGTCCGCCACCCGAGTGAGAGCGCGCGCCGAGATTGGTGACCGAAGTAGAGCCTCCTCGCCCTCCAAGCGACATGTGCGACCCTTGTGTTGAAACAAGATGGTCATAGCGACCCAATTTACGCGGACATCCCTCCGGGTCTGGAGTCATGCCACCCCGAAGATGACGTCGAGACTGCCCAATTCAAACACATAGAAATCCGCCGTGATAGTGCAGGAGCCAATGGACAAAGTGACTCTGGCACACTATGTGAGAGTCGGTCGGCGGCGGCCATCCCCAAGGCAGACCAAGAAGGTCAGGGAGGGAGAGATCGGCAGGGCGAGGTCGTGTGCTCGTCGGGCCGAGATGAAGTTGTGGCTTGCTCCACTATCTACCATCACGATCACCTGTTGGTCGAGGATCACCCAGGTCATCATCATTGTCCGGGGCCCGGTAAGTCCGCCCACGGAAAAGAACGGAAGCTCAAGCACATTGAGGGCCGCCCCCTCGGCCTGTGCAAGAAAGTTGTCATCCCGTATAGCGAGCGCTTCGAAGTCGGCCATTGTGACTTCGGGCTCGTAGTCGCAGAAAAGCGCATGGAACTCCTTGACGGTACACACATGTTGGGGAGAGTATGGTTGACGGCACCAGCAACGCATCCCCTTGCGACGGAGTTCGTTGTAATCATTATTGGAGATACGGTGCGGGTTGTCGGTGCGTCCTTGTCGGCTGCCCCTGGAAGCGGGGGCCGATACCGAGGCACTTGCCGTCGGGGTGCGTGTTGGCCCTGGGATGGAGTCGGCCAAAGGCCAAGGTCCGTCTCCACCGCACAAGCAAGCTCCAATGCCTCTGAGACAGTGCGGGTGTGATGGGTTCGAATGCGGGAGCGGATGGTAGGAAGCAGTCCTTGAAGAAAGAATCACAAATAGTGGTCGGGTGGAAGACCCGACACTTGTGTCACCAAGGCAACAAACTCGTCGATGTAAGCGTCCAAGTCCGCCGTCTGGCGGGCACTGCAAAGGCGCTCAATGGCAGAGCCGGTGCAACGCGGGTCGTAGTGAGTGATCATCTCTTGCTTGAACTCATGCCAGGAAATGGTGGGCTGGACTTGGCGGAGCCAACGCGTCCAGTGAACTGCAGAGTCACTGAGGCCGACCCCGGCCGTGCCAACCCGATCCGCCGGCGGTGTAAGATTGAGGTCAAAAAATTGTTCAGCGCGGGCGATCCATCCCAATGGATCAACACCAGAGAAGGAGGGAATATCTAACAGTGGTGCCTCCCTCCCGATTGTTGGTCGGGGAGGGGTGTAACACCCCTTCCCAGTTTTACAATAATCAGTCATCCGGCCGGGTCAGCGATATAAAGAGAATTAGGAAACAATATCAAAACTAGTACACAGTAGATATATAGTAGAAACTACTAGAAATTTTTAAAACTTACAACGAAAGCTAAGAATGTAAACTAAGGTAACCACGTACCTGATATTTGGATTCACAGAGCCACTAAACATGAATAGAATTGAAATGACTGAAAATTTGTAATATCATAATAAGTCTGATACAAGACATATAAAATATAAAGAAGGTACATTGCCCACAATTACAACTACATGCTGAAAGTGAAGAAGGACTGAATGAGAAAACACTACAAACTGACGCTACCAACGATCATCCTAGGCGTATTTTCCCACCTGGGTCACCTGTAAAAACATTGCTCACGAGGGGTCAGAGTAAAGAAAATAACTCCTCCTAGTGACACTAAAAACATTTTCTCATATGATGAATGCATGACTTTAAAAAATAGTTTTGTGCATTAAAAACATTTATGTTATATGTTATGTATGCCTTCAGAACACTACCTGGTCAAAACATCTACCTGTTCAATGCTCGTGACTTTCAGTTCACTAACTCAAGTTCTGGCGTTCACTAACTAGTGCACTGTCTCACGTCAGTTCTATACTTGAGTTCTAGGTGACTTCTAGCTTGCACCTCTACTTGGAAGGCTCCATGCAGAATAACTCCTAACTCGCATCTGAAACTGACAACCCGAGACCATCTAACGAACTCAATTGTTCTAGTGTCATGCGGACACGATCTCGAATCTACTAACTGTCTCAAAGGGGAGCAAACTCCAAAGACTGTACTGCTCATAGGGTACCATATGACTTATGAAAAAGGCAGTGCGCCTCTACCTAGCACAAAAAACTTATGTGTGCTGACTGGCCTTTTCGGTCTGATGCCACTCTGCTTGAGATATTTCTTTGGCGGACTACTGAGCGACCCTTGACTTTCATGTGGTCGACTAGAAGGGACATTCACGCCCTTGGGTTTGACAAATTCTAAGCTCACGTACACGGATAAAAGTTTCGTACCTAACGTTACCATTCCTGATCTGACTACTTGGGTCTTGGAGAAAGGTGTCATTCTACACATTTTCCGCGACCGTTTTCCTATCATCACACCTCTCTATGCATGGTCATGATACTTGTACAAAACCTACACATACGTATACAAAAATATATTACTTGTTATGTCTAACTAACAGGAATTAAATATCCTTACAGTGGTGCTACGACGCTCGTACACTCGGCGCGGCGAGATTTGTTTTTCCCAAGAAATTCCGACTGAAAGGAACTTTCAGAATCTTGTCCCGAGGCTACCAAAATCTTGAAATCCAAAACAACCTCACTTTACATATTTTCCCTTTAGGGTTTTTTATTGAAAAAATTTCAATAACACTAGGGTAACCTAAAATCAACGGATAACCTAGTGTATTACCTTTACGAGAGAATGATTTAGGCTCTCAATGCGCCCAACTCAAAATTTGTGGTGGATTCCGTACTTCAAATCCTAATTAGGGTAAAAAGACGAAAATGTAGGTTAGATTAACTTCCAAATCGAAGGATTTTCACAAAAAAAATAGAGATAAAGGAGAAATAAACTCACCGGAAACGAACGATTTCAACTTCCACCGGTTAGGGTTGAATCCGGCTCTTCCACAGCCAAGGAAGGAAAAGGAACACCCACCGACACCCGTAGAGGAAAGAGGAGAGGTCGGAGAGGGGTTCTGGAGGAGTATCGACCGCCGACAAGGGCAGCGGGAGGCGTCGGGCTCGTCGCTTGCGGAAAACGGACGACGCTGCGGAATGGGCGAAATCGGGAAAGCTGTCGGCCTTGCGGTTTCTCCCGTGAAAAGAAATGCGGGTATAAAAAGTTTCGGGCCTTTCGGTTTTGATGATAACCGCATGTGGTGAGGGGGTGAGACCTGCTGTTGGCACCCCAAAATAATAATTCTTTCTATATGCACACTCACTCTACACTAACTCATTTGCATATTTACGATTTTTTTGCCGCGCAACGTCACTAAAATAAAATGTGTCTCACTAAAAATAATTAACAAAATTTACAAATTAATAAATGCGACCTTTCTGACTACACTAATATCGTATCTCGACGACGCGCTGTCTCGATCAAAATTCGTCGCGACTTGACCCTACAATTAAAATAATTTCGCGTTAGAAAACGGATGTTACAAATCTCTCCTCCTAACAAAAATTTTTGTCCTCAAAAATTGTAATCATCCCTGAAACGAAGAGAAACGAATAGTCTGCATTGCCCTTAAGCTCATCCTCTCGCTCCCAAGTATACTCTGGACGACCACATTTCATCCAAAGGATTTTAATCATGCGAATCTCTCTACTCTCGAGCTTTTGTATCTTTGAATCCACGATTCTGGCTGGTCTAACCTCAATACCAAGATCTGTCTCGATTAGCGCTTTCTCGGTACTGATGATCTGGCTGGAATCTCTGACTGCTCTCCTCAGATAGGAGACATGGAATACATCATGTACACCACTCATTTCAGCAAGTAAGACCAACCTATAAGTAACCTCACCAATTCTTTCCAGTATCTCAAAAGGACCAACGAATCTGGGGCTCAGCTTTTTTATCCGATTTATTCTAGAGACTACTCTGACTGGTCTGATTTTCAGATAAACGTAGTCTCCAACTCTGAATTCTACTGACCTGTGCTTCTGATCAAGATACTTGATCTGGCGATCCTGAGCTGCCTTCATACGCTCTTGAATGAGCTTGATCCTATCAGTGGTTTTATCTATCCATGACTCCCTGATAGTAGACATTTCTTCACTTTCAGCCCAACACAACGGTGTCCGACAACGTCTACCATAGAGGGTCTCGAACGTTGTCATTCCAATACTCGTCTGAAAACTGTTATTGTAGGAGAATTCCACAAGAGTAACATATTTCTCTCACTTTCCTCCAAAGTCCAAAATGCGCATCCGTAGCAGATCCTCCAAAGTCCTATTTGTGCGCTCAGTCTGTCCATTTGTCTGAGGATGGAATGCGGTGTTGAAATGTAATCTGGTACCCAAACGCTCCTGAACGTGTCTCCACTCCCCGGAGGTGAATCTGTCATCTCGGTCTGAAACTATAGTCTTGGGAACACTGTGATGTCGAACTATCTCGTCTATATATAATTGTGCTAATCTGGGACCCTGATCTGTCTTCTTAAGAGGAATGAAATGGGCGACCTTTGAAAGACGATCAACTATAGCACATAAAGAATCATTCTCACTCTGCGATCTCGGCAGACCATGGATGAAGTCCATGAATATATTCTCAAAAGTCCACTCGGTAATGAGAAGTGGCTGCAACTTGCCTCCAGGCCTTTGCCACTCGGCCTTAACTAACTTGCACGTCTCACACTTCCCTACATAATCTGCAACATCACTTTTCAAGTCTGACCACCAGACTACCTTCTTGAGATCTGCATACATCTTCGTGCTACCCGGATGTATAGAATATCTGAAATTATGTGCCTCAAATAAAACGTCCTCGCGATGGTGACTAACATTGGAGATACACACCTTGCCATCATACAATAATAAGTCATCCTGAATGCCGAATCTCTCCTTCTGACCCGTCTGCACTGAGATCCAAATCTCCGCCATCTTCGGATCCAACGGTAGAGCTGTCCTGACTCTATCCTTAATGTCGCAGGTGATCTCCATCCAATTCAATCTTGCAGAACCAAAACTACAGCGTGTCACAACGGTAATATCCAGTCTCTCCAGTTCCCACACTAACTCCTCCTGCTTAGTGAGAAGGAAGAAACACGAACCTCTATGGCTGAGGGCATCAGCTACAACGTTCACCTTTCTTGGGTGGTACTGAATGTCTACGTCGTAGTCTGATAGAAATTCTAACCATCTGCGCTGCCTCAAATTGAGCTCCCGCTGATCAAATATATACTTGAGGCTCTTATGATCAGTGAAGATCTCGCAACGAACACCATAGAGATAGTGTCTCCATATCTTCAAAGCATGTATGACTGCTGCAAGCTCCAAGTCATGCACGTGATAGTTCATCTCATGAACCTTTAACTGGCTCGAGGCATAGGCTACGACCTTTTCATGCTGCATGAGAACACAGCACAAACCCTGACCTGACGCATCGCTATAAATCTGAAACTCGTCAGGCCCTAAAGGTAAACTCAAGATCGGTGCGGTCATCAACCTGTCCTTCAAGTCCTCAAAAGCCAGCTCGCATTCAACTGTCCAATCCAAGCCCTTACCCTTCCTGGTGAGGGAAGTCAGTGGTAAGGATATCTTTGAAAAATCCCTGATGAACCTCCTGTAGTAACGAGCTAGACCCAAAAAGCTGCGAACCTCTGAAACTGTCGTCGACATTGGCCAATTCTTAATGACCTCTATCTTCTTCGGATCGACACTCACCCCTTTCTGACTGATGACGTTGCCTAAGAATGCAATCTCTGAAAGTCAGAACTCACATTTAGAAAATTTAGCATACAACTGATTCTTCATGAGGGTGCTCAACACAATCCTGAGGTGTGCGGCATAGTCTTCTGCACTCCTTGAGAACACCAAGATATCATCTATGAAAACGATGACAAAACGATACAAGTACTCTCGAAATACCCTGTTCATCAGGTCCATAAATATTGAATGAGCATTGGTCAGCCCAAACGGCAAGACCACGAACTCGAAGTGTCCATACCTGATACTGATAGCCGTCTTCTGAACATCCACGTCCCAAATCTTTAACTGATGGTAGCCCGACCTCAAATCTAACTTGAAAAATGTGTACGAGCCCACCAACTGGTCGAACAAATCATCAATCCTGGGAATCGGGTATTTGTTCTTTACTGTCAGTTTGTTCAACTCACGGTAGTTTATGCACAGTCTCAGACTACCATCCTTCTTCACGAATAGTACTGGAGCACTCTAAGGTGAAGTACTGGGACGTATAAAGCCCAAATCAAGCAACTCCTGCAACTGGCTCTTCAACTCCGCTAGTTCCCTTGGATCCATCCGGTAAGGGGATTTGGCTACTGGTGTAGAACCAGTCTGCAAGTCTATCGGGAACTCAATCTCTCTATCTGGAGGGGCACCATGGAGCTCTTCCGGGAAAACATCGGGGAATTCTCGCACCACTGGTACCTATGATAACTCAGCCTTAGCCTCCACGTTCATCAGTACTACAAAGGTTTCACAACCCTTACTGATGCACCTTCTAGCTTGGACTGCAGAGATGATCATCTTCACTACTCTTTTCAAGCCATGAAAAAAAATGCAGTCTGGCTAGGGCCCTCAAACTATATCTGCTTCGCCCTACAATCAATCCTGGCGTTGACTGCCGAAAGTCAGTCCATTCCAAAGATCAGGTCGAATCCTTCAATAGGTAGTTGCAAAGCTTCCACGATAATCTCGGTGTCACCAAACTGCACTGGTACCATGCACCTATCTCTGGTCTACAGAAGGGATCCATTCAGCATCATGACTTCCAGCGGTACTATCTCTGGAAAGACTTCTAAATTCAGCTTACGCACTAGAGATTCTGCGATAAACGAGTGCGTGGCGCCCGTATCAAACATAATCTTGGAAGGTAAATTTCGAATCATAAGGATGCCTACATGAATGATTTTCAAAAAAAAGAAAAGAGTCACTACGGAGGATTAAATAAACTTGTCAAGCACAATGAACACTTACCTGTCGCTACATCCTCCTGATCTTTTGCCTCCTGCTGACCAAGCTCATAAGCTCTGGGCTACACCAAATCTCGACCATGCTGTGGTCTTCCATCAGTAATCATCAACGCTTTTCCTCGAAAATTGTAAATATGCAAATGAGTTGACAGGTACAGCGTGGACGACGCGTTGTCTCGATCAAAATTCGTTGCGACTTTACCCTACAATTAAAATAATTTCGCGTCAGAAAACGGATGTTGCAAATCTCCCCTCCTAACAAAGATTTTCGTGCTCGAAAATTGTAATCATACCTGAAACGAAGAGAAACGAATAGTCTGCATTGCCCTTAAGCTCATCCTCTCGCTCCCAAGTATACTCTGGACGGCCACAGTTCATCCAAAGGACTTTGACCATGCGAATCTCTCTACTCCTGAGCTTCTGTATCCTTGAATCCACGATTCTGGCTGGTCTAACCTCAATACCAAGATCTGTCTCGATTGGCGCTTCCTCGATACTGATGATCTGGCTGGAATCTCTGACTGCTCTTCTCAGATTGGAGACGTGAAATACATCATGTACACCACTCATTTCATCAGGTAAGGTCAACCTATAAGCAACCTCACCAACTCTTTCCAGTATCTCAAAAGGACCAACGAATCTGGGGCTCAGCTTTTTCATCCGATTTATTATAGAGACTCCTCTGACTGGTCTGACCTTCAAATAAACGTAGTCTCCAACTCTGAATTCTACTGACCTGTGCTTCTGATCATGATACTTGGTCTGTCGATCCTGAGCTGCCTTCATACGTTCTTGAATTAGCTTGATCTTATCAGTGGTCTTATCAATCCCTGACTCCCTGATAGTAGACTTTTCTTCACTTTCAGCCCAACACAACGGTGTTCGACAACGTCTACCATAGAGGGCCTCGAACAATGTCATTCCAATACTCGTCTGAAAACTGTTATTGTAGGAGAATTTCACAAGAGTAACATATTTCTCTCACTTTCCTTCAAAGTCCAAAATGCACATCCGTAGCAGATCCTCCAAAGTTCTATTTGTGCGCTCAGTCTGTCCATCTGTCTGGGGATGGAATGCGGTGCTGAAATGTAATCTGGTACCCAAACGCTCCTGAACGTATCTCCACTCCCTGGAAGTGAATCTGCCATCTCGGTCCGAAACTATAGTCCTGGAAACACCATGATGTCGAACTATCTCGTCTATATATAACTATGCTAATCTGGGACCTTGATCTGTCATCTTAAGAGGAATGAAATGGGCAACCTTAGAAAGACGATCAACTATAACCCGTAAGGAATCATTCCCACTCTGCGATTTCGGCAGACCATGGATAAAGTCCATGGATATATCCTCAAAAGTCCACTCGGGAATGAGAAGTGGCTGCAACTTGCCTCCAGGCCTTTGGCACTCGGCCTTAACTTACTTGCACGTCTCGCACTTCCCTACATAATCTGCAACATCACTTTTCAAGTCTGACCACCGGACTACCTTCTTGAGATCTGCATACATCTTCGTGCTACCCGGATGTATAGAATATCTGGAATTGTGTGCCTCAAATATAACGTCCTCGTGAAGGTGACTAATATCGGGGATACACACCCTGACATCATACTATAATAAATCATCATGAATGGTGAATCTCTCCTTCTGACCCGTCTGCACTGAGATCTAAATCTCTGCTATCTTCGGATCCAACGGTAGAGCTGTCCTGACACTATCCTTAATGTCGCAGGTGATCTCCATCCAATTCAACCTTGCAGAACCAAAACTACAGCGTGGCACAACGGTAATACCTAGACTCTCCAGTTCCCGCACTAACTCCTGCTGAGTGAGAAGGAAGAAACATGAACCTCTACGGCTGAGGGCATCAGCTACAACGTTCACCTTTCCTGCGTGTTACTGAATGTCTACGTCGTAGTCTGATAAAAATTCTAATCATCTGCACTGCCTCAAATTGAGCTCCCGCTGATCAAATATATACTTGAGGCTCTTATGATCAGTGAAGATCTCGCAACGAACACCATAGAGATATTGTCTCCATATCTTCAAAGCATGTATGACTGCTGCAAGCTACAAGTCATGCACAGAATAGTTTCTCTCATGAACCTTTAACTGTCTCGAGGCATATGCTACGACCTTTTCATGCTGCATGAGAACACAGCCCAAACCCTGACCTGACGCATCGCTTTAAATCTGAAACCCGCCAGACCCTGAAGGTAAACTCAAGATCGGTGCGGTCATCAACCTGTCCTTCAAGTCCTCAAAAGTCAACTCGCATTCAACTGTCCAATCCATGCCCTTACCCTTCCTGGTGAGGGAAGTCAGTGGTAAGGCTATCTTTGAAAAATCCCTGATGAAACTCCTGTAGCAACCAGCTAGACCCAAAAAAGCTGCGAACCTCTGAAATTGTCGTCGACCTTGGCAAATTCTTAATGACCTCTATCTTTTTCGGATCGACACTCACCCCTTTCTGACTGATGACGTGGTATAAGAATGCAATCTCTGAAAGTCAGAACTCACATTTAGAAAACTTAACATACAACTGATTCTTCCTGAGGGTGTTCAACACAATCCTGAGGTGTGCTTCATGGTCTTCTGCACTCCTTGAGAACAACAAGATATCATCTATGAAAACGATGACAAAACGATCCAAGTACTCCCGAAATACACTGTTCATCAGGTCCATAAATACTGAAGGAGCATTGGTCAGCCCGAACGACAAGATCACGAACTCGAAGTGTCCATACCTGGTACTGATAGCCGTCTTCTGAATATCCACGTCCCGAATCTTTAACTGATGGTAGCCCGACCTCAAATCTAACTTGGAAAATGTGCACGAGCCCGCCAACTGGTCGAACAAATCATCAATCCTGGGAATCGGGTATTTGTTCTTTACTGTCATTTTGTTCTAACTCACGGTAGTTTATGCACAGTCTCAGACTACCATCCTTCTTCACGAATAGTATTGGAGCACTCCAAGGTGAAGTATTGGGACGTATAAAGCCTAAATCAAGCAACTCCTGCAACCGGCTCTTCAACTCCGCTAGTTCCCTTGGAGTCATCCGGTAAGGGGATTTGGCTACTGGTGTAGCCCCAGTCTGCAAGTCTATCGGGAACTCAATCTCTCTATCTGGAGGGGCAGCAGAGAGCTCTTCCGGGAAAACATCAGGGAAATCCCGCACCACTGGTACCTCTGATAAGTCAGCCCTAGCCTCCGCGTTCATCAGTAGTTGCAAAGCTTCCACGATAATCTCAGTGTCACCAAACTGCACCGGTACCATGCACCTATCTCTGGTCTGCCGAAGGGATCCATTCGACATCATGACTTCCAGCTGTACTATCTCTGGAAAGTCTTCTAAATTCAGCTTATGCACTAGAGATTCTGCGATAAACGAGTGCGTGGCGCCCGTATCAAAAATAATCTTGGAAGGTAAATTTCGAATCATAAGGATGCCTACATGAATGATTTTCAAAAAAGAAAAGAGTGTCACTACGGAGAATTAAATAAACTTGTCAAGCACAGTGAACACTTACCTGTCACTACATCCTCCTGATCCTTTGCCTCCTGCTGACCAAGCCCATAAGCTCTGGGCTGCACCAAATCTCGACCATGTTGTGGTCTTCCATCAGTAATCATCAACGCTTTGCCCTTGTCTACCTTGCTAGAGCCACCAATCTCATACTTCGACTGCAGAAACAATTTACATTTATTATCTACTGTAGTTACATAAATATAATGAATACAACAAGGCTTTGTTTACCTGATTTGCACCAATTTCCTGACAGTAGCGAGTTATGTGTCCAGGTTGACGACACTTGTAACACATGACAGCGCTGGTCAAACACTCTCCTGGATGGCGACGCTGACACTTGGGACAAGGGGGGTAGTCCTTGCTCCTGTCTCCAGACTAACCATTCTTCCTCGCATCAGGCTTCGTCTTCTTGTTCCAGTTCTTCCCTTGGTCATTCCTGCTCTATTGCGGCTGATGCGAATCCTGAGATCGATTCGCACGGAAATTACTTCGCTTCTGAACCTTCTGCTGATCAGACTCCAGCCTGCGAGCCGTATCCACTAAGCTCCTGTAATCAGCATTGACCATGGTCATCAGCGGCTGCCTCAACGTGTCACGCAAACCATCCATAAAACGGCTGCACTTCTCAGTCTGGTGTCCCTGCATCACGCCCGCATATCGAGCCAGATGGGTAAGCTCTCGCTCGTACTCAGCAACAGTCCTGTCCCCCTGGAAAAGCCTAAGGTATTTCTCCTGTAGATCTCGTCGCGTGGAAGGAGGCACGAACCAACTTGTAAGGGCTCTAGAAAATTCATCCCACGAAAACATGTCTGACGTACGACCTGGACAAAAAATATGGTCATACTATTAAAAGGAACGCATCACTTCCAAAAAAAATAAGAAGAAATTTTCATAACACTTTACCTGCAGGATCATCTACCCGGTACTTGTCCCACCAGACTTTTGCCTCATCTTTGAGGAGGAAAACTGCCAGAGGAACCTTCTTGTTCTCTGGGCACTCCAAAACATCCAACAGGTCTCTGGTGTTTGTTATCCAATCATCTGTGTCCATCGGGGTCTCATCCCCACTGTAGTTCGAAGGTTGAAACTCTCTAAAGTTCCTCAAATAGTGCTCCAGGGTCATCTCCACGGGTGCTGGGGCAGGAGCTGGTGCAAGGGCTGGTACTTGTACTGGAGCTGGAAACCTGCAGCCAGTCCTCTCTGAAACTCCATCAAGGCAATAGTAACCGCCTTGACAATCTGAGACGCTATGTCAGTGCCCTCTGGAGCTGCTGGAACTGGTGGTACCTGAGGCACGACAACATCTCACATAGTCACGTTAGGAACAGAGTCCTGACGTGAAGATTCACCCGGTTCGCTGACTCGTGGTGCCTGATAGAACATATGGAAGAAATATAATTATCATGCATCTGAGAAATCTGGCTTAGCAATTTTATTTCGTACTCTTGCGAAAACTATGACTTAAACGCAACTTAAATACTCTACTAACAAGAGTTTACTCACACACATTCGTATGGCTCTGTGAATTTTTCTTGGATCCAGGGATCCTAAACCTGGCTCTGATACCAATTTATAACACCCCTTCCCAGTTTTATAATAATCAGCCATCCGGCCAGTTCAGCGATATAAAGAGAACTAGAAAACAGTATCAAAACTAGTACACAGCAAGTATATAGTAGAAGGTACTAGAAATTTTTTAAACTTACAACGGAATCTAAGAATGTAAAGTAAGGGTAACCAGGTACCTGATATTTGGATTCACAGAGCCACTAAACATAAATAGAATTGAAATGACTGAAAATCTGTAATATCATAATAAGTCTGATACAAGACATATAAAATATTAACAAGGTACATTGCCAACAACTACAACTATATGCTGAAAGTAAAGAAGGATTGAATGAGAAAACACTACAAACTGACGCCACCAACGCTCATCCTAGGCGTAGTTTCCCACCTGGGTCACCTGTAAAAACATTGCCGACGATGGGTCAGAGAAAAGAAAATAACTCGTCATAGTGACCCAAAAAATATTTTCTCATATGATGAATGCATGACTTTAAAAAATAGTTTTGTGCATTAAAAACATTTATGTTATATGTTATGCATGCCTTCAGAACACTAACTGGTCAAAACATCTACCTGTTCTATGCTCGTGACTTTCAGTTCACTAACCCAAGTTCTGGCGTTCATTAACTAGTGCACTGTCTCACGTCAGGTCTATACTTGAGTTCTATGTGACTTCTAGCTTGCACCTCTACTTGGAAGGCTCTATGCAGAGTAGCTCCTAACGCACATCTGAAACTGACGACCTGAGACCATCTAACGAACTCAATTGTTCTAGTGTCACGCGGACACGGTCTCGAATCTACTAACTGTCTCAAAGGGGAGCAAACTCCCAAGACTGTACTGCCCATAGGGTACCATATGCCTTATGAGAAAGGTAGTGCCCCTCTACCTAGCACGAAAAGACTTATGTGTGCTGACTGACCTTTTCGGTCTGATGCCACTCTGCTTGGGATATCTCTTTGGTGGACTACTGTGCGACCCTTGACTTTCATGTGGTCGACTAGAAGGGACATTCACATCCTTGTGTTGGACAAATTCTAAGCTCACGTACACGGGTAAAGGTTTCGTACCTAACGTTACCATTCCTAATCTGACTACTTGGGTCTTGGAGAAGGGTGTCATTCTACACATTTTCCGCGACCGTTTTCTTATCACCACACCTCTCTATGCATGGTCATGATACTTGTACAAAACCTACACATGCGTATACAAAAATATATTGTTTGCTATGTCTAACTAACATGAATTAAGTTTACTTACAGTGGTGCTGCGGCGCTCGTACACTCGGCGCGGCGACATTTGCTTTTCCCAAGGAATTCCGACTGCTCGGAACTTTCAGAATCTTGTACCGAGGCTACCAAAATCCTGAAATCCAAAACAACCCTACTTTACATATTTTCCCTTTAGGGTTTTTTGTTGGAAAAATTCCAATAACGCTAGGGTAACCTAAAATCAACGGATAACCTAGTGTATTACCTTTACGAGGGAGTGATATAGGCTCTCAATGCGCCCAACTCAAAATTTGCGGTGGATTCCATACTCCAAAACCTAATTAGGGTAAAAGGACGAAAACTTAGGTTAGATTAACTTCCAAATCGAAGGATTTCCACAAAGGAATAGAGATAAATGAGAAATAAACTCACCGGAAACGAACGATTTCAACTTCCATCGGTTAGGGTTGAATCCTGCTGTTCCACGGCTAAGGAAGGAAAATGAACACCCACCGGCACCCGTAGAGGAAAGAGGAGAGGTCGGAGAGGGGTTCTGGAGGAGGATCGGCCGCCGGCAAGTGCAGCGGGAGGCGTCGGGTTTGTCGCTTGCGGGAGACGGACGACGCTGCGGAACGGGCAAAATCGGGAAAGCTGTCGGCCTTGCGGTTTCTCCCGTGAAAAGAAATGCGGGTATAAAAAGTTTCGGGCCTTTCGGTTTTGATGATAACCGCATGAGGTGAGGGGGTGAGACCTGCTGTTGGCACCCCCAAAATAATAATTCTTTCTATATGCACACCCACGCTACACTAACTCATTTGCATATTTACGATTTTTTTGTCGCGTAACGTCACTAAAATAAAATGCGTCTCACTAAAAATAATTAACAAAATTCACAAATTAATAAATGCGACCTTTCTGACTACACTAATATCGTACCGCGACGACGCGCTGCCTCGATCAAAATTCGTCGCGACTTGACCCTACAATTAAAATAATTTCGCGTCATAAAACGGATGTTACAGGAGGGGGGGGGGTGCGGCCGGAACCGGCGTGTGCAAGGCGGGCAGCATCCCTAAGATGGATGTTGCGTCGGCCGCGAAGGTTGAGCCGGACGGAGGAGTGGTGGAGACCGGGGACGGGATGGTGTCGAGGCGGTTGAGGAGGAGGGCCTGACCGGCGATAAGGGCGTCGACGGAGGGTTGGCGGGTGTCGAGGCGGGCGTCCTGGCGGTCGAGTCGAGCGCGTGTGTCGTCTGTGCTCTCATGGCCGTCGGTGAGGTGGGCACGGGTGTTGGGCACCATCGGCGAGCGAGGAGAAGATCCGGCGGCACGCAAGCGGACGGAGCGGCAGGTCGGACCAAATAATACTGATCGAGTGAAGAGGCAGCAGCGCGGTGTCGTCCGGTGTCTGCGATTTCGCCCGGCGGAACGGCGGGAGGCGGCACGGTAGAAAGGGGAAAAACAGAGAGGAGAGGGAAGAGAAGATTAGGGTTAGAGAGAACCAAGAGGGATCAGCCCCCTTCCTTAGACAAATGATCCAAAGATGCACAAAAAGTCCAACCACACCTCCTCATATAGTGACGGTCGAATACAACAATAATTAAAGTCAAACTGAAATTAAAAGCAAGCTGACTAAAATATCATCCAGCCCTCTGCGGGTCCGGTTCCTTCGCGCCGCGCGAGTCGCCCTCCGGTTCGTGTTCGCCGCGAGCCCCCTCCTCCGAGCCGTGAGCTTTACCCGGAGCCCGCTGCCTTCGCGTGTAAACTCGCCATGCCGGCTCCTCCGGCTGCAGCTCGGTAACATAGCCTCTTGCAAAAATGTAAGGTAAGGTTTGCCTACATTTCATCCTTGGGGTTGGATCCTTTCCCAGAGCCGCACTGCGCAAGGATACTTTGTACACTTCTTCTTGTTTGTATGATCATGAATTCAGCATGCATAAAATCTTCATCCAGTCTTTTCTCTTCCAATATAAACATGAAGTAAATGATAAATGCTATTTCCAGTTTGATTTTGCTAACAATGTTTTATTTTGTGTTAAAAAGAATCTCAGCTTATTATTCTCTCCTTCAGATAAAATATGAAACTTGAAACTATTGACTTATCATTAGGTCCTGACTAATTCTGCAGGTTCTGGTCCTCACATTCTTAACTGGGAGGAAAGGCTACAAATTGCTTTAGATGTGTCGCATGGCATCGAGTATCTCCATGACGGGGTTTGTCGAGCTACTGTGCTTTAACCTTGAGAAAAAAAGATTTATCAAATTTTTTTTTTCATTTTTCTATGAACATAAGAGACAATAATATAGAGGACAAAATATCTCCATTTCACTTCTATTTTTAATCAATGTGCTCTATATCTTGTTTTCTATTACTGTCTCAAATTTTACCCAAAAATGTATGAGCATAACTAATACATTTTTTTCTTTAACCTTATTTCCTGATACTTCAATGACTTCCAGAGATTTACTCCTATAACAGGCATCACCTTCGGTTGTTCATAGAGACCTTAAATCTGCTAATATACTCCTGGACAGTTTGATGAAGGCTAAGGTAAGAGAGGCTATATCTTGATGACTTTTTTCTTTGCAAAACTTGAATAATTGATTGTTTGCTTTTGTTGATTTGTTGACCAGTATGTTTTATGATGATCTGATTAGGAATGTTATGTCTGATTGAACATTTTTCCAAGCTTAAGGGCATTTCAGACACTCTAATGATGGAAAAATTATTGGTTCCGGGGAGGGGACATATAGCTATTTTTATTAGTCTAATTTTTATGACTTGACCTCTTTCCTATCTGCCGACCCCATTGTGGGATAAAGGCTTGAGTGTCGGGTGGTGTTGATCTATTTCCTATCTGTTGATTGTCAATCAAATTCATTGGCTGCAATTTGTGCGACAATATAAACAACTCTAGGTCATGTTTGGCGGGGAGGATCCCGTGTGGTCTCTCTTATAGATCAGCGTGGTCACAGCTGTGGCCCCGCAACAGGATTTTTGTAGAAATCTATCGTGCGGAGACCACCGCAGTCATGCTAGCCTCTGTGGGGAGTACTTCCTAGGAGGTCGTCCATCTCAACATCCCTCGTTAATGTGTCCTAATAGTGAAATTAAATGATTACTTTTTAAACATTTTTTTGTTATTTTCATGCAACCCAATGAGCCTTAATATGCAATCAGGTGGCTGATTTTGGGCTGTCCAAAGAAGAGATTTTTGATGGAAGGAAATCTGGTCTCAAGGGAACTTATGGCTACATGGATCCCAGTTATGTGTCAACAAGCAAGTTCACAAAGCAAAGCGATGTATACAGTTTTGGCATAATATTGTTCGAGCTCATAACGGCCATCAACCCGCAGCAGGGCTTGCTCGAATACATAAATCTGGTATGTTCTCATCATTCATTTTTCAGGAATCATTCATTCATCTTTTACTTCATGAAGAGCTAATTTTGTACAAAATATCTTCCTTCCATTTACATTTTCATCCAAATTCCATCCCCTTAGGCTCCGTTTTGTGCGCCATTTTCTCTCCTGTGAGTTTGGATAAAAATGGCATCATCATAGAATGTATGTTTTGCATGAAACCGGTTATGACTGTCACCAAGAAAAGAACCCTAGTTTTGAACATAAAAGTGGATGAAGTTCCTTAGGTGAGGTCAGGCGTTCACGAACGACGGTTCATAACCACCGCGGTATCCACCGCCGCGCCAATCGAAGCCTTAGTTTTAGAAAGATCTTTTGGTCCTTGGAAATTATGATAGGAAGGAATATTATGTTTTATCAAATAAAAATCCCAAGAAAACCTATGATACCCAAGTGGTTTTCTTGAGACACTCTATGTGCTCTCATATATTGTAAATAAGGTTTGCCCAAACATTAATTACATGTTTAGACTTTTTATGTGATTTTATTTGGTAAAATATCAGCTATGCCTTCTATCCTATTTTCATGGGCATAATAGTTAGTGCAATTTTATAACTTATATTATTACTTTTCCTCATAGGAGTGCAATAATTTTTATGATTTGTTAAGAAGCACTCAAACCCAGAGAGGATAAATATCAGTTAGCTAATCTCAGGAGTGGTATAGGAAAATGATTTTATTTGTTATAGGAGAGAGAGAGAGGGTTATTTACCCGGAGTCTCGGACCTCCCCTCAAAATTTGCGTAAATCTTCCGATGAGCTATTTTTGTGCATGGATTTTATGAAATTTAAACATTGAAGGGAGTAAATGTAATTTCAAAAGTTATAGAAGTGCAAGTTGTAATTATTCAAACGGAATGAACAGAGATAGAATCAGATCGATTCCCGAAATGCCTTTTTGGATCTTCCTCCCATGTCCTGACTATTCACGGAACCTGAGAAGCGGATGAATAATCATCTGCTTCCTGAAGAAATTGAAGAATTTCTGGGGAATCCTACAAGATCAATTCGTTCTTTTTTCTCTGACAGATGGTCAGAACTTCATCTGGGTTTGAATTCTAGTGAGAGGTCCACTATAGATCAGAAATTGTTGAAGAAAAAACAAGATGTTTCTTTTCTCCCTTCCAGGCGAGTGGAAAATAAAGAAATGGTTGATATATTCAAGATAAGTACGTATTTACAGTAAACTTTGAGGGGGGGTCCCGGTAAACATTACATACATATATGTAAAATGTAAAATTTTGCCCATGGGGGTATTTTTGCCCATGTATGTAAAATGTAAACTTCCAAGGGAGGTTTTTGTAATTTCAAAAATAAGAGGGTGCAACTTGTTTGTAATTATTTCTATATATATTGATTTATATCCTGTTAAATAAGTTGAAGCTATAATTTTCAGGCAGTGATTGGAGGTGGGGATGGGAGAGCAGACTGGGATGAGATAGTTGATAAGAGGCTGATGGGCAGCAACACCGCCAAGGAGATTCGGCTTCTCGCTAACATAGCTCAACGCTGCCTTCACAAAAACCCAAGCAGGAGGCCGGCAATAGCCGACGTCACTCAGGCCATCTCGAAGATCGGGCATCGGCACTCCAGCAGAGAGCACACCGTGTCCATCTCCGAGAATGATCCTTCTGGTGTCTTCAATAGAATAGCGCTGCAGCAAGTCGAGCTCAGCAGTTTAGCGAGTATAAAAGAACGTCCGCCTCCTCTAGAGTAAGAATATGGTTAGGGCTCTCACTCGGTGGAGCAAATTCGCATTTTTTAGAAAATAATGTAGCTTGTGAAATTCGCCGTTCAGTTTGATGTGGTTAAATCAACATCAAACTTATTGAAATCGCCATGCGGAGGAAGAAAGAAAAGGGAAGAAAAGGAAAAAAATACGAAAAATGATATCTTTACTTTTCAATTTTTTCTGAGTGTTGCACATTTTTGAATGTTTATAGCAACACGTTTTTTCGGTTTTTTAGGGCTAATCAAATAGCTGGTTTGGTTGGTTGTAAATATATGAAACATAGTAAAGAAAATCATAGTTTTGCTTTCATTTCTTTGACTTTGGATGAAATTGTAGCATAGGAGGAATTTGTGGACTGCATATTTGTGGCTATTGTTGCTACTATCTAATCACTTAATTAATAATCTTGTGGCTATTGTAGCATAGGAGGATTCACTAAGGCTCTATTTGGCGCGGCGTTTTGGGAGTGGGGTCCTGCGAATTTTGAAAACGCCCCGCCAAATAAGTTTTTTGGTACAGCCGTTGGAGTCACCACCGCTCCTGAATCTTCCAATATTCGCGTTTTCAGAGTCGACTGTTCTCTCTCGTGAACCATTTTTCCAGATTTCTGCTACCCATCTGCTATTCTTGTTTCCCGATCTCTGTTTTTCACAAAAAAAAATACCTGCTGTTTCTCACACAATTTTCTTCTCTCCCATTTTCACCCGCCTCCTCTTCCCCGTCAAATGCAAAAATGGGATGCGGCCACCACTTCCGGCGAACTACTTTTGAAATTGTCCGGGGTGCCCTTGCTTCGTGAATGCCGACATTGGAGAGATTGTCGCAGAAAAAGATGGGTTTTTTTGTGTCCTGAGAAGGGAGGTATTTTCATGATGGGGAGCATGAATAATAGAGGAGGCCTGAAGATTAGTGTTGTTCTTGAGGGGATGAAATTGATGAGATTTCACTGTCATTATAATTTTTAAGAGAAATCTGTAAAAAAAATTGTTAATTTTTATCAAGAATATGTTTTTTTGAAGCAAAATAAGATATGAACTCATAATTTGATTACATATTTTATAAAATATTTACATTAGTATATATTCATGCTAGCAGTTTGACTTCATGTGTATAATTTTTTTATTGTCTCGAATTTAGAAAAAAATAGACTGCACATGACATAGCTGTTTGGCCAAATAGCTTAAACGACATCTCCGTTTGAAACAACATTACAAATACTATTCTTACAAACAGTTTCACAGATTTTGTCACCACTTCGTAAAATAGCTGATTATTCCAGCACTGCTTCCCATCACAGCTTTTTCAGTCGTTGCTGAGTCAAACATAGCCTAAGACTTCCTTTGACGCGGTGGTAGCAGTCGTGAATGCATGAGTTAAACCGTCATTCGTTAACGACCACCTAAAAAACTCCTTCCGTTTCAAGATAGGCTCTGTTTGGCGCGGCTGCAGCGACTGGAGAAGCAGTGGTGGGAAGCAGCGGTGAAATAATCAGCTGTTTTGCAGAGTGGTGGCAGAATCTGCGAATCTGTTTGGAAGAACAGCGTTTGTAGTGATGTTTCCAACAGAGAAATTGTTATGGAATTTTTTATATTTGTTTATATATAAAACCACCGTGCAGCAGCCCATGTGGATGTGCACGTCAAAAAAATTACCTTGTCAACTTTCTATTTTCATTGACTGTGTGCGCGCTCGACCGTTCCGAGAGGTAAGACGGTGCAAGAATTCCGGCCCGACCGAGACGTCGAGAGAGTCTGCAACAGTTATATAATAATTAGCCTTAAAAACTAATAATTAACCTAAAAATATAATAAGTTATTTAAATTATTATTAAAATAATATTTTAATTTTATAAAAAATATTTTAAAAAAAAATAAAGCAGCGCTGCAGCCCTGGCTGCAGCGCTGCTGCCTTTCCTGCCGCGGGTGAAGACCCGCGGCAGGAAAACAGCGGCACACAGCTGTTTTTCACGGTGGCGGATGCCACCATCCGCCACCGTGAATGCTATAAGAATTCGTTTGACGCGGCGTTTCGAAAAATCGCAGTCCCCTGCTCCCAAAACGCCGCGCCAAACAAAGCTATAAAAGTGAATGAAGTTCCTTAGATGGGCGTTAGAGAATGGCAGTTTAACCCCCATGTCCGCGACCGCCGACACCAAACCAAACGCCCAAATGAAGCCTAACACAAGTACTTCTCTAACCGCAGGAAAATCCAATGCCTCCAAATTAGCGGTTGTGAAGGAAATGACTTTTTTTTCCCACCGCCACCACCATATCAAACAGAGCATGAATCTAATTAAATTAATCAGTTTAAAAAGTAGCTATTTTATCTGTGTATGTTGCTATTTATGAGTTCCTAGTCTGAATGTTGATGAGGGGTTTTGTTACATAGTTGGTGGGACAATACTTTACAAAAATGAGTTCAAAGCCTTTCTACCTCTTGCGCCTAATCAGTTGAACAATAAAAGACAAGGAAAGGCGAGTTTGACTCCGGCGGCGCTCCGGTGTGATACATGCCTACGCAATGCTTGCTCTGTTAATAGATTTATGGTGTATGCGTCGCTACGGAGAAATAATATTATCAATATTTCTAATGAAAGCAGCAACGCGTAAACATTCAGGATCGTTTTAACCAAACTATATTAATTTCTAATTGGAGTTTATACTGAATATTATTTTTCTTATATTAAGAACACAAAAATTAAGCGAGCTAGAATGAATGGTAAATGAAGTGTGGAATTAATATATACCGTTCTGGGATTCAAGCTCGTAATTCATGGTAGCAGCCATACCCAAAAGTTTGGATGCGTTCCTCTTAATAAAATCTGAAAGACCAGATGAGGCCGCGGACATACAAGTTGTCTATATTGCTTTGATCTCTACAGTTGAAAAAGGGATTAACACAACAAGCGCATGTGGATCCATAACTATTAAAACAGAGGATATCTATCTCCTACGGAAAGACAAATTCAGCAATACTTGGTTTATATGAGTCAAGCCCTATTTTCAACTATTGTTTTTCTAACTCTGATAAGATCTCAGAATATGAATATATATAAACTAATATAAGCAAAACAAGAACTTGATTTGTTACCTGTGAGAAGGCCAAGGAATCCTCCTCAGATCTTAGTGGGAAACAAACACCAAGATTGATGTTGCATATCCAGGGATTGCAAAATTAATCTAAATGCAAGCTCTCCAAGATTAACAGATCAAATACCTCGGTGGAGAAAAACAGTCATGCCAGATCTGCTCTTGATAAAAGACAGCAGTGGAAGAAACCATGAAAATCCACCACGTTGGCGCTGAGAACGAGGGTGTAGTCACCGGTGATGGATCTTGTGGCGAGACAGCGCCGGCGGTGGAGAAGGTTTCTCCTGGATCTGCAGGAAGACGATGCCGACAATGCTCTCTACCAAAAGGCCGGTCGATGAATCCTCCGGCGATCTAGGCGTAGGAAGGATGAGTTGAGCGGCGGTTTCAGAAAAGGGGTAGGAGAGACCCGGATTGCTTCAGCTCTTGTTCATCCGAATGAATGAATAAAATTGATTTCCTAGGCTTAATAGGGAAGCTCTATTGGGAGTTACCAAATGAGGCCAATTAATTCTCATAACTCCTTAATTGAAATCCAAATAAAATTAAATCTCATGAAATTAATTGAGACTTAAAAATTCATGTCCATTCATATGTCAAGAGTGAGACCGAGCTCGCGACTGAAATTACGAGACGATCTGACCCACCTATCACAGGCTTCGATCGTTCACGCGACTAAAATAACGTGCGCTCGTGAGAGTTCGAATAGACCAAATACTCGCGTACGAACTCACCGGGACATCTCGATGAGTCAAGTCCACTTAACGGGAAATTTCCAACATTCTCCCACTTGGACTTGTGCTCAACGTAATTTATGACATTCCGATAAAATCTTCACTAAACTTAAGGGTACCAATTAGCGAACGCGGTATTGGGTCCACTCTCACGTCAATCCGGTCCAATCAAATCTTTCACTCCAAATCATGGCGGCAACCGCATCATTGTGCGACACGGGACCTTCCATGGTCACAGTAGCTTACAGACTTAATTGACATGGACAAAGTGCGGTTAAATAAAATATAGAACAACATGCTGAAAATGTGCACATGAAGGTTGTTCTAACTTTGTGGTCAACCAAACTTCTCAAATGAATGCACTAAACCATGCTGCGAGAAGTTCTTAAGTGTTCAAAAGAACAAGTATGTCTAACCTTAAGGTTCCAAAATTCATGCGTCAAAAGACATACTACATGTCATAATTCAAATGAAGTGCCCTAGGCCTTATGCTCCGACTGACACAAGTCATGAGACTTTGTATGAAGTGTGACGTGTCACTTAAATTCAACAAATATTGAAACTTAATAATATTGTTGAATCAATATACTTCAATTATTAAATGAATTAAATAAAGTGCAAACCAAACGACAGATAACTGAATTGGAGCTTCATGAAGCCTCCCACTAATCAAGCACATCGATCGACTCTTTAAGCCTCATATTAATAACATGTTTCTGAAACACGTTAGAGCGAAGTCCTTTAGTAAGTGGATCGGCCAACATGTCATCTGTCCCTAAATGCTGCACTAAAATGTCACCCTTCTTGACCAATTCCTTAACGGTAAAGAATTTAATTTCCATATGTTTGGACTCTGTGATACTTTTATTGTTCATCGAGAACATAACTGCAGAAATGTTATCACAGTACATCCGGATGGGTCCAGCTATAGAATCGACAACCTTTAACTCTGTAATAAAATTGTTAAGCCACACTGCGTGAGTCGAAGCTCCAAAGAGAGCGACAAACTCTGCATGCATTGTGGATGAAGTGATGAGTGTCTGTTTGACACTCTTCCACGAAACGGCCCCACCAGCAAACTTAAATATATAACCTGAAGTAGACTTCCTATCATCCTCACACCCGGCAAAATCAGAATCTGTATACCCCACTAACTCAAGATTTTGAACTCTATGGTAGAGCAACTTAAAATCCTCAGTTCCCTTTAAATACCTTAGGACTTTCTTAGCAGCCACCCAATGATCAGGTCCTGGGTTCGACTGATATCTGCCTAAAAGTCTCACTGCGAAGGCAATGTCCGGTCTGGTACAGACTTGTGCATACATTAAGCTGCCTACCGCACTAGCATAAGGTATATCCTTCATACGCTCTCTCTCTATGTCGTTCCTAGGGCATTGTGATAAGCTGAGCTTATCACCTTTAAGCACAGGTACTTCACCAGGCTTACAACCGAGCATGTTAAATCTCTCAAGTACACGCTCGATGTAGGCTTTCTGAGAGAGTGCTAATGAATAGTGAGATCGGTCCCTAATGATCTCAATCCCTTGAACGAAGGATGCTTCTCCAAGATATTTCATATCAAAGTGTTTTGACAGAAATTGCTTAGATTCATTCAATAATGTCAAATTACTGCTCGCAAGCAAGATGTCATCCACATAAAGAATTAAGAAGATGAATCTGCTCACACTGATCTTGAGATATATGCAACGGTCTACCTTATTTTCTACAAAAATAAAAGAAGTAACTACCTCATCAAATTTTAAATACCACTGTCTAGAAGCTTGCTTCAAACCAAATAGGGACTTGTTAAGTTTACATACAAGTTGGTCGGAATGACTAGACTTGAATCCCTCAGGCTGCACCATATAGACCTCCTCGGCAAGATCGTCATTCAGGAATGCGGTCTTTACATCCATCTGGTGTAGCTCCAAATCATAATGAGCTACTAATGTCATTATCACTCTGAAAGAGACTTTGGAGGAAACGGGAGAAAAGGTCTCGTGGTAATCGATTCCTTCTCTCTGCGTAAATCGATCCTTTGGCTACCAGTCTAGCTTTAAGCCGCTCGACCTTTCCTTTAGAGTCTTTCTTGGTCTTAAACACCCATTTAGAACCAATGGGCTTACAGCCTTTGGGTAACTCAACCAACTCTCAAACCTTATTCAGCTTCATAGACTCCACCTCATCTTTCATCGCATCCCACCACAGATCAACATGAGGTCCAGACACAGCTTCATTAAATGTCACTGGGTCAATCACTTGACCAATGTCATAATCACTCTCTCCTAAATAGACTTCATAGTCTGAGGAAATCGCAGGCCTTCTCTGCCTAATGGATCTCCTAGCGGGTGGATGAACCTCCTGGACATGAGGATGAACCTCAACTGGAATCGGTGGTAAGACCGCTTCCACATCCTCCACTTGTTCCGTTATGGGTTCAGGCACCGCAGGATCTCTTATCAAGGGCACAGATAAATTAATGGGCACAACTTCCTCAACTTCACTAATAGGATGAGAGCAACTAGGTTCATCAGCGACATCCCATTCTAAAAATTTAGCTGTTTGTGACTCCACAATTCTGAGTCCTCCTAAAGGGGAATAGAACTTAAATCCCTTGGAGTGATCTGGGTAGCCAATAAAATAACAACGACAAGACCTAGGAGAAATCTTACTTTCTGATGGGTTATACAAACGGACTTCTGCAGGACAACCCCAGACACGCAAATGATTAAGGCTGGGTCGTCTGCCAGTCCACAACTCAAAAGGGGTTTTAGGTACTGACTTAGACGGGACTCTATTAAGGATATACACTGCAGTCTTAAGTGCATCACCCCATAAAAATTCAGGAAGATTTGTCCTACTCATCATGCTCCTCATCATTTCCTTAAAGGTGCGATTGCGCCTTTCTGCCACACCATTCTGCTCAGGACTACCCGGCATGGAGTACTGGGCAACAATGCCACAGCTCTACAAGTATTTGGTAAACGGACCTTTATGTTGCCCGGAAGCATCATGTCTATCAAAATACTCGCCACCTCTGTCAGACCTAACAATCTTGATATCTTTTCCTATTTGTTTCTCAACTTCAGTCTTGAAAATCTTGAACTTTTCAAGGGATTCAGACTTCTCCTTAATTAAGTACAAATTAATAGCCAAAACGGGAGTAGTCATCAATGAATGAAATAAAATAGGTGTTCCTACAGAGGGTAGTGGAATAAGGACCACTGATGTTCGTATGAATAACCTTTAACACACTTGAACTACGAGTTGAGCCCTTCTTCTTAATCTTGGTCATCTTACCTCTACAGCAGTCCACGCATGTCTCTAGGTCACTGAAGTCTAGAGTAGGGAGAATGTTTTCCTTAATTAATCTTTCTACTCTTTCCCTAGAGATATGACCTAACCTTTTATGTCATAGCATGGAGGACTGTTCCTTAATGAGAGGTCTTTTATTGCCAACGGGTTCTACATTATAGGTGGCCGCATATATGTTCGTAAGAGCAAGACATAAACTATACAATCCGTTAGATAATGAACAATGACCTATAACTTGCGATTCATAAGAAATATCAATAGAACCACCACAAATGTTAAAACCATAATGAAGTTTATCTAAAACAGATACTGAAATCAAGTTCCTTCTAAACGAAGGAATATAGAAAATGTCTCTTAAAATAAGTTCATATCCAGAAGAGAGAACTAAGCTAATATCTCCAATAAACTCTACTTCCACCTCAGCGTTGTTCCCAACCGTGAGTTTGCACTCACCCTTGCTTGGCCTCCTCCTTTTGATGAACCACTACAGTGTGTAAGGAACATGATTAGTTGCTCCACTATCGAGCCACCAAGAACTATATGGGACTTCAATTAAATTGGATTCACAAAGGACAAAGGCTAAAGAGTTAACTTTAGGCGCAAAGCCACGTTTATCCATCCAAGCTTTAAATTTCAGGCACTCGTGCTTCACGTGCCCCTTCTTCTTACAAAAGAAGCAGCTAAGAGGCTTCTTTCCACCAGTATCCTTGCTCCCTGAAGCTTGTCCATCCTGAGCTTTAGAAGGAGCTTTGAACTTCTTCTTCTTCTTAAATGAGGGTTTGACAACGAGTAACGTAGTGTTCGTCTTCTCCTTCTTCAGTTTCTCCTCCTCAGCAACACATCGAGTGATCAGATCATTTATCTTCCACGCCTCATCCTGGGAACTATAGGTGGTCTTCAAAATGCTGAACTCCGCAGGAAGAGTATTTAGTGCTTGATGCACTATCAAGGCTTCAGGGAGAGTAATCTCCATCTCCTGCAGTTTTGTCTGATAGTATACCATCTTCAGAATGTAATCACGAACTCCGCCTCCTCCCGAATACCTCATGGAGAAGAGGTCTTGAATTAGAGTTCCAATCTCAGCATTGGAAGTCACCTTATATCTCTGCCCAACGGCAGTCAGAAAATCCCTGGCGACGGTCGTGTCTGGAAGGCCACTCAATAGGTGCTCCGGAATGGAACGCTTCATAGTCAACAAGCAGATTTTGTTCGACTTGTTCCATGCACCATAATGATCTTTCTCAGCTTGAGTGCTAGTCGCTGTGAGGGCAGCAGGCTGGTTGGTATTCATGGCCATCTCTATGTCCGCCATCTCGAGAGCAAACATGATGTCGGACTTCCACTTCTTAAAGTTTGATCCAGTGAGTTTTTCAATGATCATCATATTGTTATGGACTGTAAAGGTGACTGAAAAGAGAGAAAAGTAAAATCAGTGACAAATAGGGCAACAGTGGGTATAAAAACCCTAGATAGCACACTAGACGGAGAATCCTGGCACGTCAACACGCAACACCTTTGGGCAGACTACGTGCCACGCAATTAGTAATTCTTCACACAAGAACGAGCAACAACTACGCTTGAGCTTTTCGTAAAACTACCACCTTTGGGTGAATAGATTACTAGAGTCCCGCACTACCGTCCAAATGTTCTTGTGTAACCCTCTAAACCTATTGCGCAAGCACCACCTTTGGGTGAATGATTGCGCACTAGTCTCAGAGAACTCCCTAAAACATGTGAAACCGTAATCTCACAAATCGACTCGAAAAGGCCACTTTGGCGGCTACAGATCTTATCAATCCACGAGACCCTTTCACACCGGGATATCTGAATATTGCCCCAAAATTAATGACGTGTTTCTTTCGCTTAATGACGTATGGGCTCTTTAATCGTCTTAAAGAAAACACAACTCCTTTGTCGGGATTGATTTATGAAAAGCACTTTGAATATCAATCTCAAATTCGTTTCTCTCTTAATACTTAATGGGTTTTGAAAATAGTGATCTTAATGGAATTAATTAGAAAAATAATTTACTCCAAATTATGAAGAAGACTAGTAGGTTTAGGTTAACCTCGCTCTGATACCAACTGTTAATAGATTTATGGTGTATGCGTCGCTACGGCGAAATAATATTATCAATATTTCTAATGAAATCAGCAACGCGTAAACATTCAGGATCGTTTTAACTAAACTATATTAATCTCTAATTGGAGTTTATACTGAATATTATTTTTCTTAGATTAAGAACACAAAAATTAAGCGAGCTAGAATGAATGGTAAATGAATTGCGGAATTAATATATACCGTTCTGGGATTCAAGCTCGTACTTCATGGTAGCAGCCATACCCAAAAGTTTGGATGCGTTCCTCTTAATAAAATCTGAAAGACCAGATGAGGCCGCGGACATACAAGTTGTCTATATTGCTTTGATCTCTACAGTTGAAAAAGGGATTAACACAACAAGCGCATGTGGATCCATAACTATTAAAACAGAGGATATCTATCTCCTACGGAAAGACAAATTCAGCAATACTTGGTTTATATGAGTCAAGCCCTATTTTCAACTATTGTTTTTCTAACTCTGATAAGATCTCAGAATATGAATATATATAAACTAATATAAGCAAAACAAGAACTTGATTTGTTACCTGTGAGAAGGCCAAGGAATCCTCCTCAGATCTTAGTGGGAAACAAACACCAAGATTGATGTTGCATATCCAGGGATTGCAAAATTAATCTAAATGCAAGCTCTCCAAGATTAACAGATCAAATACCTCGGTGGAGAAAAACAGTCATGCCAGATCTGCTCTTGATCAAAGACATCAGTGGAAGAAATCATGAAAATCCACCACGTTGGCGCTGAGAATGAGGGTGTAGTCACCGGTGATGGATCTTGTGGCGAGACAGCGCCGGCGGTGGAGAAGGTTTCTCCTGGATCTGCAGGAAGACGATGTCGGCAATGCTCTCTACCAAAAGGCCGGTCGATGAATCCTCCGGCGATCTAGGCGTAGGAAGGATGAGTTGAGCGGCGGTTTCAGAAAAGGGGTAGGAGAGACCCGGATTGCTTCAGCTCTTGTTCATCCGAATGAATGAATAAAATTGATTTCCTAGGCTTAATAGGGAAGCTCTATTGGGAGTTACCAAATGAGGCTAATTAATTCTCATAACTCCTCAATTGAAATCCAAATAAAATTAAATCTCATGAAATTAATTGAGACTTAAAAATTCATGTCCATTCATATGCCAAGAGTGAGACCGAGCTCGCGACTGAAATTACGAGACGATCTGGCCCACCTATCACAGGCTTCGATCGTTCATGCGACTAAAATAACGCGCGCTCGTGAGAGTCCGAATAGACCAAATACTCGCGTATGAACTCACCGGGACATCTCGATGAGTCAAGTCCACTTAACGGGAAATTTCCAACATGCTCATCATCCCGTTTGTTTTTCCTCCTTATCTGCGTCCGTTTTGACACAGCGACCAGAGATTTGCCACCGTTCGTGAGATCACCCCCCTCCCTCTTGTGTGGATCTTTGGTGTGATCGTCTTCCTTTACGGCCATCGCCGGAATCCCAAACAGAGCCTTAACGAAGATGGGCACAACTAGATTGGCTCGAAGGCGGCCCCTATCCGATATTGAATCATTGCACTCTAAAGAATAAACATTACATTACAGCTACAGCTCTATTTCGACTCTAATAATTTCAAATGTAATAATAATAATAAAAGGGGATTGTTATTAACACTACAGTTTTGGCTAGTCATATTACATTTTCTCCTAATTTCTCGTGTCTTTTGAAAATACGTCTTATACATGCATTTTTAGGAAAAATGTTCAACATGAAACTTTTACGTCGAATACTTTTCCTAAAAATGCATGCATACTTTGAAAATACAGTCAGATTTTGAGCCTTTTAGAAATACGTCATGTACATGCATTTTTAGGAAAATTGTTGAACACGAAGTTGTAGATCTCGTCGATATCTACAACTTCCATGTTGAACACTTTTTCCTAAAAATGCATATACAAGACGTATTTTCAAAAGACATGAAAAATTAGGAAAAAACGTAGTGCGACTAGCCAAAACTATAATGCTAATAACAATCACCTAATAAATAGGCTAACTAAGTAAACAATGATAGGGTTGGTTGTAAGTTGATGATTTAAATGATCATTTTTTAAGGATACTGTTATTAGCAAATTCTTTTTAGATACTAATAAACAAAAAAAAACTCATTCATCAATTTTTTTTTAAAATTCCTCTCCTGAGAAAAAGCTACTAGCAAACCTCCAAAAACAAGCCCCCTCCCCATCCACCACCGAAATCAGCCGGAGCGCTTGTGCCCAACATTGAAGGTGATGCTACTGTGCTGAGGGATGAAGCTCCCAGGCGAAGTCGAGAGAGCAACCGTTCTATTACCGCCTGGATGTTGAAGGGACGATTAGCAAGTATGGTTATTTTTTTCTGATGATTTGCTAGTAATAAATTGGTTTTCAAATAATTATTTTTTGAAATTTATGATTTGGTAGTTGTAATAATTTGGTAAAAACAAAATTGAATTTGTTAATAACAATACTATTATTTTTGCTATTTTATCAAAAAATATATATATATATTTAATGATATTTATTAATGTAACTTGGGTGTAAAATGGAATTTTCAACGTCACACACAAAAAAAAGACCTAATAATGTTATTTCATCTTGTAAAGCAAGCCTTCTTTTCCGATTGTTTAGAGTCAAGAAAAGGTCATTTTGTGATCTTGACCAAGGCTTTAATTGGCGGGGCTTATTTTCATCGATCAAGCGGTTACGACCGCATGAACCTGACCACAATTCAAATTAATAAGAACGTTAATAATAATAATAAGTTTATAAAATTGTATAGAGATAATTGAAAAACATATGACTGAGGTGTGACTGTAAAATTGTATAGAGATAATTAATAAGGACGTTAATAATAATAATAATAAGTTTGTTAAAAATTATTTTCAAAATAAATGATTAGCTAATAATCATAATTTGCTAATGGCGTGACAAGGTTGCTAATAATAATGTCCTACATTAATTAATGTCATGCAAACACGTAAGTTTAAAGTTAAATAGTTAAAAAAATGATTTGCTATAGTAGGGCCCTAGTATAGCTAATGACGTCATTATTTTTCATTTGCAGACCAAATTGTTATTAACAACAATAATAACAACTGGCAAGCCTTTATCCCACTATAGTGGTGGCGGCTATATGAATCCTTTGTTGCTATTGTGCCCATGGGCGGACCTACGTAGGGCCTAGTGTGGGCGGCCGCCCACACTGAATTTTAAAAAACTCTTTTTAAATAATAGTCAATAGGTTATAGGTGTGCACAAAAAAACCGGTCCCAACCGGTCCGGTTGGGACCGGACCGGTTGGGACCGGACAGAGACCGGTCCCGGTTAGGACCGGTCCGGTCCCGGACCGGTCCTGCGGTCCCCGGCAGTCATTGTAAAAAGGGTAAAAACCGGTCCCGGACCGGGACCGGTAAAAGACCGGTCTTAGACCGGTCTTTTACCGGTCCCGGTCCCGGACCGGTTTCAGGACCGGTCGGGACCGGCTAAAAGAGCCGTTAAGGCTCTTTTAATAGAACCGTTAACGGCTCTATTAAAAGAGCCTTAACGGCTCTTTTAATAGAGCCTTAACGGCTCTTTTAATAGAGCCGTTAACGGCTCTATTAAAAGAGCCGTTAACGGCTCTTTTAATGAGAGCCGTTCGGCTCTCATTAAAAGAGCCGAACGGCTCTTTATATGAGCCTGCCACGTGGCAGGCTCATATAAAGAGCCGTTTGGCTCTATTTTAATTAAAAAAATATATTTTTTTTTTATTTAAACCCCCCCCCCCCCCCCCTCCCTCCCTCTCTCATATTTCTGTCTCTCTCTCTCTCACTATCTCTCTCACTACCTCTCTCACTCTCTCTCACTCATACTCATGTTTAATGGCTTCCTCCTCCTCCATGCCGGCGTCCTCCTCAGCGTCCGTCGATCATGAGATCGTTGAGCACCGACATAAAGCGGCGGTATGGGATAACTTCGACAAAGTGCGGATCGGCGGCGAAATTAAGGCGAAGTGCAAACTTTGCGCGAAGCTTATGGCCGCTAATAGTAGCAACACAACGCTCGCCCGACACAACAAATCGTGTCTTTCCAAGCAAGCCCCGTCGGAGGCCAACCAAGCTCAAATTTCGACGACCGGGCACATTTGGACGTATGACCAAGCTCGACAACGGGAGCGACAAATGGAGAATGTCATCAAAAGCGGACTTCCGTTCAACCACTACGACAACGACGAAATGACGTCTTACATACACGAAGCACTTCAACCAAAATATCAACAGGTAAGTCGTACTACAACTCGACGTGATGCTTTACAAGCTTACCTGCAATCAAAATTATTTTTACAAAATTTTTTTGAAACATTCGACGGTCGAGTTAGTTTAACGAGCGACGTTTGGACTAGCGGTTTAGTTGACGGTCTTTCGTACATTTGCATAACTTGTCACTGGGTCGATCCCGATAGTTGGGAGTTAAATAAACGTATAATTTGTTTTGAAGGTTTTGAATATCCGCACACCGGTAAAGCTATTTATCAGGTGATTATTAAGTGTATTAGAGATTTTAAAATAAAAGATAAAATTTTAAGTATTTCGTTTGATAACGCCTCGAATAATAATATGGCTATTAAATATTTGATTAATGATTTGGAACCTATGCTAGATGGTATTTTTTTTCATACACGTTGCGTATGTCACGTTCTTAATTTAATTGTGCAAGATAGTTTAAGTTTTATGAAAAATTATGTTATTAAAATACGTACTATGTTACGAGTTATTTATAGTTCAAAACGGCGAAAACAAGATTTCAAAAAATTTGTTATAGCACAGGGTAAAAAATTTTTGGGTCCATCTTATGATATGCCGGTACGATGGAATTCCACGTACAAAATGTTAAAACGGGCTTTGTCACAAAAATCGTTATTGATAGAATTTTATAATAGTGTAGAAGAATCACATGATTTAGATGCGTCAGATTGGGCTATAATCGAAGATTACGTAAATTTATTAGAAAGTTTTTATCGGGCAACAACTATTTTATCGGACGTTTATTATCCTACTAGCTCGCTTGTTATTGAAAATTTTTTATTAATTACTGAAACGTTTAAAACTTACAAAATTAACCCAATGTGGCGTCCGTTAATATTAGTAATGGAGGAAAAGTTTTTAAAATATTATACGCATATGCCACCTATGTTTTCTTGTGCTGCGGCTTTAAACCCTTTAATGGGTGTAGACGGAGTTGAAAATTTTATAGAGGAAATTAATCGAAATTTAAAGTTAAACGAATCTTCTAGTGATTTTCACAACGTTAGCGTTGCAAAATTTAATTCTGATTTTACTCGCCTATATAATTATTACGATCAACTATATGGATTGCGACCTCGCGAGGAATCCACCGCCCCTCGAACAAAAGATATTTTAAAAAATAGATTTTTAGAGTTAGCTTCGAAGAAAAAACAACGAACTTCGAGTACTTTAAACGAATTAGGTTTATATAGCAAAACCCAATTTCAAGATTTTATGACCGCATATGAAATAGAAAATTTTGATATTTTAAAATGGTGGAAAATTAAATGTAATAATTATCCTATTTTGGCCTTAATGGCCCGTGATTTACTAACCATCCAAGCTAGTACAGTAGCTTCGGAGTCTGCATTTTCTTTGAGTGACAGGATTCTGAACGAGCGAAGGAGCCGTTTGACCGAAGAATCTTTGGAGATTTGCATTTGCTACAAGGACCATTTGGACGCTTTGAGGAGGAGACAACACGTCTCGTCAATTGAAGACAGTGAGTCTGAAGTTGAAGACGAGCTTAATAACTTAAATCTGGGGAGCGCGGCGGAATGAAGACGAGTCCAAGGCTCAAGTGCTCAACTCAAAATTTTGAATTTGTATTTTGTAATATAATTTCAAATTTAATAAAAATCTTCGTATTTTGATTTTTTATTATAATTTGTAATTTGTATTTTGATTTTGTAGTTTAATTTCAAATTTAATAAAAAATTTTATTTACTTTGCAATTTTGCAATTCAATTTTGTAATTTGTATTTTGTAATTTGTATTATTTACATGTTAGTATAATAGTATTTAATTTAATTAAATCATTAAAATTAAAATATAATAATATAAAAAATAATTAAAATAATTATTTTAAATAACCGGTCCCGGTCTGGGACCGGTTAGGACCGGTTAGGACCGGTCCTTCCGGTCCCAGACGGTCCCGGTTTTCAAAGGAAAAACCGGTCCCGGACCGGGACCGGTTTTGGCAGGACCGGTCCGGGACCGGTATCCCAAAAGACCGGTCCTGCACAGGACCGGTCCCGGACCGGGACCGGGGTCTTTATGTGCACCCCTAATAGGTTAGTTGTCTTGATAAACAAGGAATTAGTGAATATATAATACTAAAAGTTTTACAAATAAAAATAAAGTTGCTTTTGTACCGCAGTTGGTGAAGTGCTTGTTTGTTATCTACAGTAGGTCATAGGTTCAAATCTCAATCATGACTTATTTAAAATATAATTTTTTATAAATAAATTTGTTGCTCTTTTTAAAGTTTAATTTTTGATTAAATTGTTGATAACCCCCCTAATGTTTTATGTTATTGTCAATAACCCCCCTAAACTTTAGAAATAAGTAAATAACCTCCCTAAAGTTTTATGTTATTGTCAATAACCCCCCTAAACTTTAGAAATAGGTAAATAACTCCCCTTAACTTTATTTAAATTGTTGATACCCCCCTAAAGATTTATGTTATTTTCAATAACCTCCCTATACTTCAAAAATAGGTGGATAACCCCCCTTAACTTTATTTTTTCATCCTACTCATTTCAAATATGTTAAAAATATGTGATTGTTAACCACAACCCATTATTGGCTAGTCGCACCCCAAAATCTCCTAACTTTTCTCGCATTTTCGAAATACGTTTTGTAGATGCTGTTTCAGAAAAGTGCTCAACACAAAAGTTGTAGATCTCGACGAGATCTACAAGTTTCGTGTTGAGTACTTTTCCTAAAATCGCATGTACAAGGCTTATTTCGAAAAAGCGCGAAAAATTAATAGATTTTGGGGTGCGACTAGCCAATAACGGGTTGCGGTCAACAATCACCTAAAAATAAAGCTTTAAGTTAATTATGAGGTTAAACTAATTTTCTAATTAAAATATTTAAAATAAGAATTGTTACGTACTGCTTAAATAAAATGTTTAAATATGGTAAGTATAATTAAACTTAAAATAAAATTTTTGTATTGCATTAATTAAAGGTAAAAAATGTAAGAGTTTTAAATAGACGATTGTTATCCGCACTACAGTTTTGATTATTCGCACATTATTTTGAGTGTTTTTCCCCTTTCAAAAGATGATAACCGTACTACAGTTTTTGTTATCTGCACTACAGTTTTGGCTATGTTAGTTCCAATAAATTGTCGGAAAATAATACAAAACTTCAAGGTCTTTTTTTGCAAAGCTTGACTTTTCTTTGTCGGAATTAAAAGATAGACAGTTAGAGTTGGCTGAATCTTTACAATGTACAGAAACTCCCGCTCTGTTTACCAAATGGATGACACTACCGAACATGGGTAAATAAGTTGTATGATGAGTATAGTGAAAAATAAAGTTAAGGGGAGTTATTTATCTATTTCTAAAGTTTAGGGGGGTTATTGACAATAACATAAAACTTTAGGGGGTTATCAACAATTTAAATAAAGTTAAGGGGGGTTATTTACCTATTTCTAAATTTTAGGGGGGTTATTGACAATAACATAAAACTTTAGGGGGGTTATCAACAATTTAAATAAAGTTAAGGGAGGTTATTTACCTATTTCTAAATTTTAGGGGGGTTATTGACAATAACATAAAACTTTAGGGGGGTTATCAACAATTTTAATAAAGTTAAGGGGGTTATTTACCTATTTCTAAAGTTTAGGAGGGTTATTGACAATAACATAAAACATTAGGGGGGTTATCAACAATTTATTTTTTGTATAAATAAAATCATTATTATGTCATTGTTCAAAACATTAGTTTTATAAACAAATTCATTACTATGTTCTTGTTTAAAATTTACTTTTATAAACAAGTTAATTAGTATGTTGTTTATTAATTTTTTTTAATAAACAAGCACATTTTTATGTTGTATATAATTTTATTTATTATAAATAACTATTAAGTAGTATAGATTTTGAATAATTTTTTTTGAATGATTTATACTCTGCCCACACTGAATAAAACTCCTACGTCCGCCACTGATTGTGCCTTATTTTTTGTCATAATCTCACTAATGCTTAAGTACATCATGTCTTACTTTATAGTTTCATTCCAATTCTTTATTGGTCTACCCCTCCCTCGTCTAACATGCCTAGTGGCTAGACTCTCACAACGCCTAACGTGTGCTCTAATGGTCTCCTTTGTACGCGTCCAAACCATTTTAGTCGACCTTCTCGCATCATCTCTGCAATTGGTGCAACGCTTGTCTTATCCCTGATACATTCATTCCTATTATTATACAGTTTCGTGTGTCCACACATCCACCTAAGCATTCTCATCTCCGCAACTCTCATTTTTTGCTCATGTACACAATTCACTACCAACACTCAAAACCATAGAGCATTGTAGGTCTAATTGCAGTACAGTAAAACTTGTCTTTAAGTTTTAATGGTATTTTACGAACACATAAGATCCCTAAATAAAAACAATTATAATCTAATAAATTTAGTCAAGTTCATGATTTATATTAAAAAATGTATAACTTCCATTATGTTAGCAAGCGTTACTCTATCTTTGCTTAAAGATGTCAATTTATCAGCACTCTTAATGGTGATCACAAACACAACATTTTGCAATATTACGTGTAACCGCATGAACTGGATCTTAATTAAGGTCCGGTTCATGCGATCGTAACCGCTTGACCGATGAAAATAAGTCCTCCCAAACGGAGCTTAACTCATCGTTCGGAGGAAAGCGTATGCTAACGGTGAAATGCAAACTCAGATCGATCATAGAAAATGATGCAAAACTTCGCTCTCCCTCTTGATCTACAGAGTCTAAACTATCACAAACCAAACAACAAGAAAAAAAATCCCAAAATAATGAAACACCAAAAAGCACAAATAATCACGGCTTCATAAAATAAGACAATTTATGAGAATGGTTGAGTGATTCAGATCGATCTATCGGTAGCCATGGAGATCGGGGCGAGCAAATGTGTAAGCTTCGACGTCGGAATTGAGCGGCGTAACAATCACGATTGGCTCAAGCGGCCGCCACTGCCATGCCGAATGTCCCCCTTGAAAAACTAGAAAAGGTAGCTCAAATGGATGCTCAAAATCTTCAACAACATTCACAGTGTCAACTATTAGGCTCCGTTTGGCACAGTGGTGGCGGTCGTAAATGTGTGGGTTAAATCGTTATTCGTTAAGGATCATCTAACAAACATCATTCGTTTGAACATAAAAGTGAATGAAGTTCTTTAGGTGGGCGTTAACAAATGACAATTTAACCCCCAAGTTCATGACCTCTATCACCGTGCCAAACGGAACATTAATTATCCGTCCTTCCCGGATGTTGAAAACTTGAAATGCTGAACTATTCGAGCAGATGGCAACAACCATTTCAGCGTGCATGCGTATTTTCGGATAAATTTACATTCTCATCCATCTAAATTGCTTGATATAGGGAATAATAGACTTTTTGCCATTCAAGAATCTGTGTGTACCGCTGTAATAAGCAGTGAACATCGTCCAAACTTAGGGCTAGTTTGACGCGGCGGTCACGTGGGGGCGGATTTCGCCGCATCGCTGGACTGCTACAGCAGAAACTGCGGTGCAGACGAAATCCGACGGTTTCCTCGGGTTTTCAGCGGCGGGGCGGAGCGAAATCACCCGACCGTGACCCCGCCAAACAGACGATTCCCGCGGCGGGGCGGTTTCGTCCGCCCGACCGGCGTGCGGATCCATCTAAATTACTTGATATTACTACTAAGCTATTGATTTTGACAAATGTGCACACACTGCCAAGAATACTACGATTTGTTGATATCTGTTGGGGTTGTGGAACACTTCCGGTCCTCTTGTTTCTCACACCGGGTTCGCCCACGTGAGCTTAGAGGAATCGAAGTGTGATCCCCCCTCGACATCTCTGGGACCCACGACAGCGGGGGTCCGGGGGCGGCAGCCCCCGGCAGCGACAGCGGGCAGGGGTCCAGGGGACAGCGTCCCCGGTGGGGGCTCGGGGGCAACGCCCCCGGACCAAATTTTTCTGATGGGAATTCTTTGGATCGGCGATCGTCGAACGCTATGGTTCGACGATCGATGATCGTCGACCGATCCTTGGGTCGACGGTCGCGATCGTCGACCGGCCTTTTGGGTCGACGATCGTGGTTGCCAGCAGACGTTTATATATACGTTGTTTTTTCCCGATTTAGGTATAGGGATTCATTGCAGTCTGTGGCGGCGTTTTCTTTTGGAGGCGATACGAGGTATCTCGTTGAGATCGATCCAGAAGGTATTCTTCTATGGTTTTCTTGTCCAGAAGAGAGGAGAAGAGGTAGGATCGGATTTGATCCTTGCAACCTTTGTAATCTGTTTCTTTTTTTGGTGAATACAAGAAGGAAGAAGAAGGGGAGAGAGGACGTAGCCCGGTTTTGGGTGAACCTCTGTAACATCTTGTGTTTGTGACTGCTCTGTTTTTGTTCTGTGTTTGTTATTCGATTTTCGGATTTCTGCTTCTCGGCACCCCGGATTTCCTACAATATCAACCTCCAACTTGAATTAGCAAAAAGTAAAAACAATGCCTCCAGGGTTTAAGAGCTAAGATTGGGCGCCCATTTTCGCGTAAACCTTCCCCAATTTCTCACAAGAAAATAATGAACTTTAACGAAGAAAATAAAACTAGTTTTGAACATAAAAGTGAGCGAAGTTCCTTAAGTCAGGTCGAGCATTCACGAACGACGGTTCATAAGCACAGTGCTCACGACCTGTCACCGCCATGCCAAACGTCACTCTTGATATCAACCTCCAACTTGAATTAGCAAAAACAACATCTCCGGGGAGTTTAGACCTAAAATTAGGCGGCCGTGAACGTTCACGAAAACCTTAATTTCTCACGAGAAACTAATGAACTTTAACAAAACAACAGCAACAGCAGCAGCAACAACAACTCTTGTTCATTAAATTTCCCAACTCTTATATCTGATAATAATTGCTAATGAGGAAATAACAACCAACTAAAACCAAAAGATTTCTCACAGCTGTGCCAGGTGGTAAGCGCTGATAGGGTGGCAGTCAGTTCCTGAAGGAGTGTAGCAGCGCTCTGCAACAATCTTGTTTGCAGCCTGTGTTGGGTGAAATGAATCCCAAAATATGAACTGATCCCTCCTCAGGCATGGAGTCTGAAGAGGCAGGCAGCTCAGCTGCCCCCCATACCTTCCATTCCCACAACATGCCTGATTCCTCTCCCTAAATCCTGCACAAATTCCAACATTAATCCTTCAGCCGCAGCCGCGGGCGTGCAAAAAACACCGGAGAACCGAGAACGGGCACGAAATCGAGCCTATCGGATCGATCTGGGTCAATTCTGGCGGTTCTCGGTTCAGTTCCGGTTCTAAACAAACCCGGGATCGACCCTTCGGGTAAGTTCTTGGCTCTTGGGATCCGACTTAGGAGCCCTGTTGTAAATAGTTGGCATTTGATTAATTTAGGTAGTGTTTAATAGTTGACCAGTTTTTTTTCCATGGATGTTGGAAATATTAGAATCTTTGAAGGATAATATCATGTCAAATATGTATGATTCCTTCAGAAGGAAGTAGGAGGCCAGGTAGAACCAATGTTGTCAGGATCGAGATCCTAGATGAGATCATTTTGAGGTAGGATCAGATTGGATAGGAGGTTCAGATCGAGGATCGCTTTACAAAATCAAGATCGATTTACAACATGTGGATCGTAGGATCATAAGATCCTATGATCCGGATCGCGATCCTGACAACCTTGTGTAGAACTGAGAACCGAATCAAAATTTTTTGTTCGGATACGGGTCTAGGGTTTTGGGGACATGAGTCGGTTCAGAACTGTGAAAATTTGAAACCGAACCTATGCGGTTTGGTACTTTGTTTGGAGCGAAATGGATCTGATCTGACCCGAGTTGCACCCCTACTTTCAGCATTTGCCATTACGGGACTTCCGAATCATGTCTATGAAGGTTCTCATCGGAACACAAGTAGAACAGAGAACTGAATCAAAATTTTTGGTTTGGGTACGTCTCTAAGCTTTGGGGACATGAGTTTGTTCAAAATTGCGAAATTTTCGTTCTTGGTTGGGAGTGGAACAGATCCGAACCGGTCCGAGTTGCAACTCTACTATCAGCATTTGACATGACATGAGGAATAACTGACCAGGAAGTCATACCGTAGCGCGCCGGCTTCTGAATCATATCCATGAAGGTCCCGTAGATATTCTCGTAGACGAAGAACGATCCCGGGAGCGTCGAGTTGAGCCTTCTGAGAAGCGGCTCAAGGCGCTCGTTATACAGAGAGACCTGCTTGTTGACGCTGTCGACGCAGCCGCCGTCCGTGCTGTTGTGCTGAAAAAGCTGGCTCGGGATGCAGCCGAGCGGCCCGATTCCGACCAACACAATCTTTCTGGCTCCCAGCCTGTACAAGCTCTGCATTCACAGAATTTTGACAATGTTGATGAGTTTCCTTTTGTTTTCTGCATAAAGGTCGCATCTTTTCTTTTAAGGCATTTAATTGAGTATTTTTATGTTTGGTGGAATCCCAGTTAATAATGCAGTTAATACTGTAGAGGATCAGAGTCCTCTCAGCACTTGTCGCCATCCTTCTCTTCTCAGTTGAGTTTGAAATCTTAAAGCTGGAAATAGCAAAAGGAGTTTCTCAGCTCTGTTTGTAGTGATCAAACAAATTGCTTCCACTCCTGAGGACATTAATATGGGTCTGTTTGGGGCGAAATTTTTGGAGACGGCCCGTCGTCCAAATCCGAACACGGGCCGTTCGGATATTGTTGCGGTTTTGGTCACCCGGTTAAGCATTGGGTGAGCAAAAGCGCTCCAAGATTTGGATATGGGGCCGTTTCTAAACATTCCGCAAAGAATTAGGCATAAAAAGGCATTGGATGATGTTTTTTTTTTCTAGCAACTCTTGAAGGTGGAGAGCTTGAAGATGATGAGAAATTATGTTTTGAACATGAAAGGTTTTTTTGGCATTTTGTATTTCCGAAATACGGGCTTTTGGCACTTTGCACCGTGAATTTTTAAAACTGGCACTTTCACCCCCCCCCCCATTACCTATTTCTAGCACTTTGCACCTCCGGGACAAAGATTTAGGGGTATTTTTGTCAGTGCAGCACCAGAAATGTTTTTTTTTTACATTTTGCACTTCGGATTATTGGTGCTGCCCGGACCTAAATACCTTTGAATGAGTATTTTTGATGCTGCCTGAAACTAAATACTCTTAAAATTTTGGCTTATGGTGCAAAATACTAGAAATCGATAATTTGGGGATGCAAAGTGCCCATTTTAAGCGGATGCAAAGTACCAAAATCTCGTGTACAAACAACAATTTTATAGCTAGGAATGGGGATACCATTAACTGGCGCTCCAAGTTGTTAATGAGAAGATCGGCGAAAGCATCGCCGGCGTACTCGATGCTGCTGGTGTAGAGACCGGGAAGGAGATAGTTGTTGATGTAGTCATTGCTGCCAATGTTGATGATGAATATCGAGCTCGTAATGTAATCCAGCAGTTTCGCGAGGTTCGGCATCAGGGAAGCAAACTGCGTGTTGAGAGTCTTCTCAAACAATGAGACTTGACCGTTGAATGTGATTCTTGCTCCCTGCCAAGCCACAATTCAAATTTTAGCATTTGTTCCACGCAATTATAAGCATGGCATTGTTTGTTTGGCGGCGGTGACGGTAATGACTCAATGGTCATGAACTATAGTTCGTGAACACCCGACCTCACCTTCGGCCGCATTCGTGTTTAGATTTAGGGTGAGGGTTTTCTGCCGCAACGATCACAACCGTTGCCGCAGCCGTTGCCGTGTGAAACAAATATTAAGTTGTGGTTACACATTTCTCTGTCTCTCAAATCACTAAATTCATAAGATTGAACGGGTCACATGAGATTTGTAGAGGAAATGCTTGGAGAGCAAAAACAAAAGCACAAAAACACAAAAAAAGAGACAAGAACAAGAAGATTTAACACGAAAAAACTCCAAATCTAAAGAAAAAAAAATAACGATCCGCCCACACCACCGAAATAACTATGACGAATATTCGGAATACAAAGAATGCACCCTTTCGCTGGAACCGCCGACTCCTTTCTCTCGTTTCTCCTTCGTAAAGTAATGAATCCTAGGCCAAATAAGCCTAAGATACCGCCGAAAGACTACCACATCCAAATAACAGTCTAGAAATTCAGGCTCCACAAACTAAGAAGATTAAGGCTGCGTTTGGCGCAGCTTATTGCGACTTATTTGCTCTGATTAGGTTGGACAAAAATGTCATTGTCATACCCAAATCTTATGTCTCAAACTACTCTCTTTTTCGTAACATTTGTAATACCAAATATACATTCTATGACAATGACGATTTTGTCCAACCTCACCGGAGCAAATAAGTTGCTATAAGCCGTGCCAAACACAGCCCATTTTGGCGGGGCGGTGGGGCTTCCGCGGAAATCACCGCACCGTCCGACCGCGCGCATTCCTGAAATGCACGCAGGCGGCGGGGCGATGAGGTACGCACAACCGGAGCGTATCCGCCCGTCAAATGAAGCCCTAGTCGTCTCTTCACAACAGCCCATTCAACATAATCCAATGGCAAGGGTTCAACCGGGCTCAAAAGAGAAAATCGAAGACCCGTCCAACCACATGATTTCTTGATTTACTGAACCCGGTTCACGTCAGGCTTGTAAATGAACCCAAAAGGGATATTAAAAGGCAATAACTATACGCAGGCCTATTTCAGCTATCTACATGTCATGCAGTTTTATAATTGTTATGTGCAGCTCATGCTTATACGGGTTCATTACTTCCTATGATTTTTTAGTTTGACCTGTATTTATCCATAAACTGCATATAACCAAACATGACCTATATAACATGATCCTATTAATAAAGGTGATTGTTAATCGCAACCCGTTATTTTGCTAGTAGCACCCCAAAATCTCTCAATTTTTTGCGCCTTTTTGAAATACGCCTTGTACATACAATATCAGGAAAAGTGTTCAACACGAAAGTTGTAGATATCGATGATATCTACAACTTTCGTGGTGATTACTTTTCCTAAAAATGCATGTACACAGCGTACTTTGGAAATATGCCCAGGTTTTGCGTCTTTTTGAAATACGTCTTGTACATATAATTTCAGGAAATGTGTTCACCACGAAAGTTGTAGATCTCGTCGATATCTACAACTTTCGTGTTGAACACTTTTCCTGAAATTGCATGTACAAGACGTATTTCGAAAATACACGAAAAATTGAAAGATTTTGGGGTGCGATTAGCCAATTACGGGTTGCGGTTAACAATCACCTTAATAAATCGAATGCAAAGTCCCTCATTTCTCTCAAAATTCCCTCTTTTTCCGCCCTCTTCATCTTCACAAATTAAGCACTAACAATGGCGTTCTCGCGTTATGGAAGCTCAAACATGCATAATAAGCAGTGCCGCAAGCGAAAAGAAATGAAATTTACATAATGTCTGCCGGTGGCATCGAGAATGCCGGCGGCTGCGGAGGCGTAATTAACCCCCTGCAATATCTCCGGCGACTTCGACTGGAGGCTCAAGTACGGAATCGGAAACGGGAGGCCCAAAAGCTTCGCTGCGGAAACAAAAAAAACATAATCAGATTTCGGATTTTTTTAAAGTATTACCAAACGGCAATGGCGGGGAGTGGAGTACGGAACCTCCATAGTCGGTGACTGTGAAACCGTTGCAGAACCGGCCGGTGGGAAAGCCGTAGTCGATGCCGTAGGGAAAATAGTTCGCCCTGGCCATCGTCGGAATGAAGTTGTTGTTACCATTGTCGATGAGGGAGTCGCCGAAGATGAACATCGCCGGCGAGCGGCGGCATTCTGAGATGGGGAGGAAGAGGAGGGGGAAAAGGAATGGGGAGAAGATGAAGAAACCTGCTCCAGATTTTCTCTCCATTCTCTGATTCATTGGAGTTTTTGAGGGGAAGAAGAAGTATTTGTGGGGAAGAAGGATTGTTACAGAGCTGTGAAAGTCCTTTTAGAAGCTTTTTCTTCTTCAAAAAGATCAAACACACGTTACACACCATTGCTGGCTCATGCACAAACGCCATTTCTGACTCATGCGGAAAGTGTATGATTGATGACACGAATCGGACCGTTGGATCGCCGGGCAGTTCAAATATATTGGATTTAGGACAGAAATTCTTAAAATGTTTAGCTTTATGAAGTTTTAGCTTATAAATTTGAGATACAATTGAGTCTATATTAGTATATTTATTGCACTTGTACTTTGCATTGAATACAAAAGGAAAGCTTTTTGTTTATTAAGTTTGGAGGGGGAAGAAAGAAGTATTTGTGGAGAAGAAGGAAAGTATGAATATGCAAAGAGAAGAAGAAAATTGATAGGTATCAGTATTCTTATTATTATTATTTATAAGGCAGATGGGCTGCGGATAGTGGAGCTCTTTTTTAAGAGGAATGCTCATAATGGACTAGGAGAGAGAGGTTCCATAACCTCCTCAGTTATGAGAGTGCTCATGGTGGAAAAGATCATTTATCCGTCAAAATCGTCCACGCCCGCCTATCTGCGCCTCCAATTGCCACACGGCTACATGCACACTCACGACGCTCCATCCCGGACATCTCGTCTGAGCCTCTGTGCTTACGATGCGCTCATAAATCTTTACACGCATGAGCTGCAATTAGTTTTCTTCACCTCTTGTATACACTAGAATTGCATGACTGTAGGGGTTCAACACCATCACCGCCTCAGTCGGTCTTGTTTGAACTGCCCGTGGGGCAAAATCGACATATTCGCAAAAATAGCGATATTTGTGTTCTAGATCGAGGAATGTGATTCGTCCATCCGGTAGTTATGACGGTTTCAATGGAGCAATTACAAACCCATCCCTGTCAAAAGTAAGGAGCCCAGAACCTTCATTTCAAGGGACCTGGCCTTCATCACCAAAGAAAGCTGCTTCAAAAATCTTGCATAGTTCTTCCTTAGTGTTTGAAGCCCCCCTTGAAGATCTCCTTCGAAGTTGACTTGAAGTTTTTCTTCGGCATTCGAAGATATCTTCCTCCTTCGAAGCTCCCCTTCGAAGGCGACTTGAAGTTCTCATTTTGCTTTCCGTTAAATTTCATTATAACGAGCAATGGCATGTCATGCGCGAGAATTCAACAGATTGTAACACTCAAACATATAATACAATTTGGTTGACACCGATTCAGCCTCGTGGCTTCCACCATTTCGGGGTTTTCCACGTTAAAAGCCTCTTTGCTAGTTGTTGATCTTGTTGAAGCCAAAAATGACCTCTGTGGAGTTCGGGGTCCCTAGAAATGGGTGACCTCGCACCTACTACACTCAGGAGAACGTCACGGACCAAAGGATCAAGAAGCTAGAAACGGACCCTCGGCTCTAGCGCGGAGGTCCCACCTCACACCCGGAAGACCTTTAAGGTCTCCCCCTTCCTAGCCAATGCTTGAGCTTGGGTGCCTTGAAGGATGAAGAGAGAGTGAAAAAAATGATCCTCCCCAAGGCACCCCTAAGGGTCTATTTATAGATTTTCCAATCTCATGCACCAAAAAGTCAACAATACCCATACGCCAAATATGCCTCGGGCCAATAGAAAACAGCCACACCGGGGGGTAAAGAGATAATTCCACCCCGAGGGTAAAACGGTAACGACAAGGCCCAAAGAGGTCCAACGGCGGGAGAAGCCATACCCCCCTCCTTCCCGGGCACCCGAGACAGGCTGGGGAGCAGGGAGTAGGGGGCAGGGGCGAGACCCCGGCTCCCGGCCGGTCTCGCCCCGCCAGACCGCGAGGGCAGGGCGAGAACCCGGCCTCCCGCCAGTCTTTCCCCGCCTCACCCCCAGCAGGCCGCGGGGGCAGGGCGAGAACCCGGCCTCCCGCCGGTCTCGCCCCACCTTGCCCCGCCAGGCCGCGGGGGCAGGGCGAGAACCCGGCCTCCCGCCGGTCTCGCCCCGCCTCGCCCCGCCAAGCCGCGGGGGCAGGGCAAGAACCCGGCCTCCCGCCGGTCTCGCCCCGGCTCGCCCCGCCATGCCGCGGGGGCAGGGCGAGAACCCGGCTTCCCGCCGATCTCGCCCCGCCTCGCCCCGCCAGGCCGCGGGGGCAGGGCGAGAATCCGGCCTCCCGCCGGTCTCGCCCCTCCTCGCCCCGCCAGGCCGCGGGGGCAGGGCGAGAACCCGGCCTCCCGCCGGTCTCGCCCCGCCTCGCCCCGCCAGGCAGCGGGGGCAGGGCGAGTACCCGACCTCCCGCCGGTCTCGCCCCGCCTCGCCCCGCCAGGCCGCGGGGGCAGGGCAAGGAGCCGATCTCCCGCCAGTCTCGCCCCGCCTCGCCCCGCCAGGCCGCGGGGGCAGGGCGAGGACCCGGCCTCCCGCCGGTCTTGCCCCACCAGGTCGCGGGGCAGGGCGAGAACCCGGCCTCCCGCCCGTCTCGCCCTGCCTCGCCTTCCGCCTAGCTAGCCGGGCGCGGGTTTGGTCAACTTGCCATACCCGCCCCTCTCAGAAAAAGGCAAAGGGGGGAAGACAATTTTTCCTCCCCCTAATAGTATATTCCAAGGGCTAGGCCTAAATTGGCCACCAAGAGCTCAAACCACTCAAAAAGCTTAAAACCAAAAATCTGCGAATACGGGGTTGTACAGATCTCTACTGTGATTGTTTGCTCAGTCAACCCGCTCTACAGTTGAGACAGTTTGTTTTGATCGGTGTACAAGAGTGTCTAGCAACCAACGATAGTTTGATGTCATCTGTGAGAAAGGTGTTCCAAAACTCTACAATGATCCTCTGAAGACAATATTGGTTTCGCAGCAATACTTATGATAAAAAGCTTTGGCAAGAAGAGGTACATGCACTACTGACGGGTCAATCCTTGGGGGTACATTGATCCAGTTCCCTTTCATTCGCTTATCAATGCACCTCTCATGGAGGAGGCCATGATCGCTCACGTAGCGGCTCTTGAAGGGCGCATGCGCCAAATGAAAGAGCATTGGGCGGAGATGCTTGTGTTCCTAAGGAACATAGGACGGTCAAGAGCTCCTAATCCTGCTCTCGAGCAAGGCAGTCAGCCTCCGCCAACTCTAGATTGCACTCCGAACGAGCATTCACTTGTGAGCACCATTTCCTTGAAGAAGAGTACTCCAAGGAGGCCAGCTCCATGCGCCCAATCCGAACGGCCAGAGAACCATAAGCTCATCTCATCATCACCACCATCCGAAAGTAGCTGGCTTCGAGCATGCAATTGGAATGCTCCCTCACTAAGACATTCGCAACGTGATTGTCGAAGATTATGGACAAGTTCAACAATGTGCCGCTTTTACTCGTCCCCCTCTCCAATATGGTTCGTCGTTAGCACTAGAGGTTCTGGCGCATCCGATCCTGCACTGATGCAAGCTCACACGTTGACACCGTACAATCTAGGGACTAAGCATGATTGTCTCTCTACGATCAAATTTTACACTCGCACAAATTCCAACGCAGCGCACATGCTAAGCGATTATATCAATTAAATGCTAACGTATGGGTAGCCAAACCGATTATGATCGAATAAAAGGCTATAGGACAATCTTCTTTCCGGCTAAAAGGACCCACCCGGTCCAATCGAGCGATGGTTGTACCAAAAGAGATCTTCCAAAATTTGAGATTCAGAAAACGGTAGATCTCTCCCAACAAAAAGAAAACGAAGGGTCGCCAAACCTCTCAAACTTAAATAAAATAAGGATAGACAACAAAATCAATCGAAGAAACCACGATAAAATTAATGTCATCAAGATTCAACGACAAAGTATTCCACCACAAAAAATAATCTAGAGGGAAAAACACACAAATAGTAAGGTTTTGTTACCCAATCAAAATGAATGATTCTGATTCACTATTTTCTGGATCGTCCTTCAACGGCTCCGTCAAAGTCACGCTGGATGGAGAGAAAACTCGTCTGTCTTCGTCGCTTCACGCCGGAGTTGGAATCCACAAGGGGGGATCTTTGTCTTGGCTGAATTTCACCCAAAAGTAAAGAGGTTGGTCGATTTTGGTAGGGATGAGGGTGGTCAGATTTGTGTAGAGGAATGGTGGCTGGGTTTTGAAAGGGAGGAGGCTAGAGGGTGGAGGAGGAGAGGCCGAGAGAGAGGAAGGGGGAGAGGAGGTCGGCTAGAAGAGGGAGAGAAGTCCTTGGCCGAATTTTGAAAAGGAGGGGGAAAAATATCTCAAGGAGGATTTTAGGGATTCAAATTCTTATCATTCATTATTCTGTCAAATACTTCACAACCATGGCTATATATAGCATACACCACTTCATCTCCTGCATTCAAAATTCAAAATGAAACTATGATGGTTATATGCATTCATCATGAAATAAAAATAATACAAAAATTAAATGCATGAAATTAAACACTCTTGATGGTTATAGACATCCATCATACATGAAATGAAATAAAAACTTAAAATAAAAATTGCTAAAACAATAATTGATACAATATAAAATATATAATTATTTAATTTATAATTATATATTTTATTTAATGGCTGCGGCGTTGGCGAAGAAACGTCGGGGTAGAATTTCATCTTCGAGCTTGCGGCAACGATCGCCCCAATCCACAAACACTCTATGATGGGGATCAACGGTCGCATCAGCATCGTCGTCATCAATCCTTCCCCGCTCAAAAGTACTCATCACCGATGAGTTGGTCTGAAAGTACCGGCGCAGGAGAGCATCATCCAAAAAGCCACCTCCGATTCAAGAAGCAAAGAGTCATCGGAGGTCGGACGATCACGCCATCTAATCAAGTAGCGGCAAGCATCACCATTTGGAGAGGAGAGCACTACATCTTGGAGTATCCTGTCATGCAAAAAGATGGTCCTGGGGAACCTTGGAAAAGCATTAGACAATAAAGGAGAAAAAGTTTCTTCATCAATAATTAACGTACCTCCATTGGAGACCGATGAAAAGAGCGATCCAGAAACAAGCTCACCCTTCAACCCATTAGAAAATACAGTAGAACTAAACTGACAGACAGATAATTCAAGTGGTGGAGAAATATGTGACGTTAAATCAGAAACATTAAAAACAGGGGAAATACCCAATCAGTGGGTAACTTCAAAAGATATATGTTTTCTCCTAATTTCTTTAATATCCGAAAAGATCCAGCTCGCTCCAACATTTTTTATAGTGCCCGAAGGCATCCGTTCAGGGACGAGACGCACTAAAACTAAATCGTCAACGTTAAAATGAGACGCTCTTTTTTGTAAGTTAGCATGAAATTGATAAGTTGTATATTGTGTGGTTTGCGTTTCACTAATGTGCTTATATAAATTATGAGCATGAGAGGCAAAATCTTGTGCGAATTGAATTGACCTACAATATGGCGGTAACGAAATCAAGTCAAATGGCACTAGTGCTTTATATCCATGCACGATCTCATTCGGTGATAAACTAGAATGTAAGTAGTAAGACGCAACTTGGTTGAGTAATTTTTTAAAAGTGCGCCTTTGTATCTTACTACCGTGAGGAGTAAACTCATGTGCTACATGACTTAACCCAAATACGGAGGATAAGGGGGTTAAGTCTGGTGACACGGAAGCCTTATAATCAAGGATGATGTTAATGGGCTCCAAACTCGCAGTTTTAATTTTATATTTAATATTTTCACGCTTGGCATGAAGATATGTCAAGGAGAACAGCTCATCATAAATAATGGAGTTGGACGCTCCTAGATGTGAAAGGATGTGCGAGCGATACAACTCAAGGGGTCTTTCTATAGTCACTAACGTGTGAAAATGAGGGTCATCAAAATGCGGTGGGCAAATGCGTGCGACTGGGTGTGGTATATAAGTATGTATATGAGACACCACATCCAGACACACAATTGCCAAAGAATCAGAACCAGACGTAGTCAAAGACAGAACCGTAGTCGAACACGCAGAAAAATGAACTGTCAAAGGTGACACGTAGTCAGATCTATGGGGTGCGGTGAAAAGACCAAATACTAATGCGCTCAACTTAGTAATATTCATACGCTGAGACAACGCCAATGTAGGAACTAATAAAGTGGGTGTCACACAAAAACTCAGACTAGGTCTACCGGTTCCACGTCCTAAAAAGTCATCTAAGATAGGCAAATAAATAGGGGAAGAGTCGGTAAAATCAATCCCGGGATAAAATTTGAATCAGTATAAATTTCATCCAACGGTGATATCATCAAAGAACTCTCATCTGGGTGTACAATAATAGATTCATCCAAAATTACCCTTCCTTAGATGGTAACTCATCCACAATATCAATAGGGAAATCCTCACTCTCAGGCTCCTCAGATAACTCAGATACAATCTCAGTGGATTCGATCGTAGACTCTATCACAATAGGGATCGTATCCTGGAGAGGGCATGTTGAAGTTGGTGACCGGTGGTCTGTCTTGGCGGGTTGAAGACCGCGCGGTCTGGCGGTTTGACTCGCCGGCTTGTAAACCGGGCGGTCTAGCGATCTTCACAGGCGACCTCTCTGCTTCTCTTGTTGTAGCCGTGCGGTTAGTCCTTCTGTCTAACCGCGCGGCTTGTGCGGTTTACTTTGTACAGTCCACTTAACTTGTAAATTTTAGTCTCACATCTCTTATTTGTATTCTCTCATCTCTCCTCCATTCTATATAAGGAGGGCAACCTTTGTATAGTTATCTTTTTTGGATAATAAAGTTTCAATTATTCAAAAGCTTATCCGCTTGTTCTCTCTTTTCGCTACTTTCTAATGGTACAGAGGCAGGTTGTCTCTGCGGGGGTGTGTTGAGATTATATTAGCAGAGGACACGTGTGTGTGGGACGCATGTTTGGGCTTTCCCCATCGCGTTCCAGGTCTGGGTGTTGACCCCGATGGGCACCCTGTGTGGCGGAATCCCCGCGGTCCTGTGGTTGGGGTTATACATCGCCTCGTAGGCGATCCTTTGTGTTCTACCCCCGTCCCCCCTTACCATCACTCGGGGTTTTGGGAGATGTGTGGTGATTCCCAGGGCACACAATCAGGGTGGTCATTAGCAGGACAAATCAGAAATACTCATCAATCATCATCTCATACATCGCCTTCTAATCACTAGTATTCCCTCAATTTCAGACTCATCAGAATCGCGGGCACTAACGTACATGTCAGAATACTCTCACCTACGGGGTCATCCTCAGAATCAAGAGATACCACATCTACATAGGTGGAGGTAGGTGATGGTCCTAAGACGGACTTTCTCTTCTGAAACGAGCGAGTTTTATTCTTATGAACGTTGTGCTTCTCAATATCCAATGCAGCATTAAAAGTGATGTTTAGCTCGGTGTGACCATAACGCAGTAATTTACCCAGGATGCTAGGGTTTAACCCTTACGAAACCTAGAGAGGGTGATTTCTGACATCTCCTTCACACTACACCTAACCATCATATCCTTAAGAAGACTCATATACTCATAAACTGACTTATTCCCTTGTTTAAGGGTATCCAAATCATCAAACATCTGCGTTCGATGGTACTTAGGGACGTACTGGTCTGTCAGCATATCCTTCATGACTGCCCAACCAATGAGTAATTCACCATTCTCGCCTCTCAGACGTCGTTCCTCATTCAACCAGAATATCTTAGCTCTACCTAACAACTTCATTCTAGCCACTCGCACCTTATCCGCGTCAGTCAGATTGTACCACTCAAAGTAGCACTCTATTTTCATAGCCCAGTCTAGGAAAACTTGGGGTTCTCCCAATCCATCATATGATGGTGGTTTGACCTGGATGACCCTAGTAATATCAAACTCGTACATTGCTCGTGGAACTTGTTCAATATTATTGTTAAGGTTAGGGTTATTATTTCCTTCCGCACGTTGGTTGGCGGGTTGATTATGGGGAGATGCGAGATTTAATCTCAGATCGTGAAGCATCTCCATAATAGCCTTCATTTGTTCAGTGAAATCCTGACGGAGTCCCTCAATCGCTGTGAAACTGTGACCCGCATCTCGTTCGTCTGTCATATGGGAAGAAGACGGGGAATACTTCGTACCTAATCGAGTGCGCTTGCAATGGGTAATACTTCTGATCCACCAAAATATTTGAAAGACCGAATTGTTCCCACCTAATACTAGGGTAGAAAGAATATATATTTCTTTATTTTCTTACTGAAAATAATAAAGAGATTATTAAAAAAATTGATTTTTTTGTAGAAAAAATAAAAAAATTTAGACCGCTATTGGCAGACCGGGAAGATTGTTTTAATATAATTTTGACAAAACGAAGACAATTGTGCGTCGACGAACGAGGCAGGAGGGGGAGGGTGTCAATTAGGAAATTGACGTGAACCTCCCTCTGATACCAACTTGATGCAGACTCACATGTTGACACCGTACAATCTATGGACTAAGCACGATTGTCCCTCTACGATCAAATTTTACACTCGCACAAATTCCAACGCAGCACACACGCTAAGCAATTATATCAATTAAATGTTAACGTATGAGTTGCCAAACCGATTAGGATCGAATAAAGGCTATATGTCAATCTTCTTTCCGGCTTAAAGGACTCACCCGGTCCGATCGAGCGATGGTTATATCAAAAGAGATCTACCAAAATTTGTGATTCGGAAAACGGTAGATCTCTCCCAACAAAAAGAAAACGAAGGGTCACAAAACCTCTCGAACTTAAATAAAATAAGGATGAACAACAAAATCAATCGAAGAAACCACGATAAAATTAATGTTATCAAGATTCAACGACAAAGTTACCCAATCAGAATGAATGATTCTGATTCACTATTTTCTGGATCGTCCTTCAACGGCTCCTCCAGAGTCACGCCAGATGGAGAGAAAACTCGTCTGCCTTCGTCGCTTCACGCCGGAGTTGGAATCCACAAGGGGGGATCTTTGCCTTGGCCGAATTTCACCCAAAAGGAAAGAGGTTGGTCGGTTTTGGTAGGGATGAGGGTGGTCGGATTTGTGTAGAGGAATGGTGGCTGGGTTTTGAAAGGGAGGAGGCTAGGGGATGGAGGAGGAGAGGCCGAGAGAGAGGAAGGGGGAGAGGAGGTCGGCTAGAAGCGAGGGAGAAGACCTTGGCCGAATTTTTAAAAGGAGGGGGGAAAGATCTGAAGGAGGATTTTAGGGATTCAAATTTTTATCATTCATTATTCTATCAAATACTTCATAACTATGACTATATATAGCCTACACCACTTCATCTACTTCATTCAAAATTCAAAATAAAACTATGATGGTTATATGCACCCACCATGAAATAAAAACAATATAAAAATTAAATACATGAAATTAAATAGTCTTGATGGTTATAGGCACACATCATACATGAAATGAAATAAAAACTTGAAATAAAATTTTTTAAAATAATAATTGATATAATATAAAATACATAATTATTTAATTTATAATTATATATTTTATTTAATGACGGCGCCGTTGGTGAAGAAACGTCGGGGTAGAATTTCATCTTCGAGCTTGTGGCAACGATCGTCTCAATCCACGAACTCTCTATGATGGGGATCAACGGCCGCATCAGCATCGTCGCCATCATGCACGACTTTAAGCTTCCTAACATCGAGATGTTCGATTTAATGGACAATCTGATGGATCACGTCAACCATTTCACCACCATCATGAGAATCTACAGTGCACCATATCAACTACTGTGTCAAGTATTCTCAACAACACTGAATGGGAAAGTGCCAACTTGGTTCCACTCTCTCAGAGAAGAAATTAATGACAACTTTGCAGAAGTGGCTCAACAATTCACAGATCAATTCATTGTCAACTGCAAAATCGTCTGGGATCCCTCAGACCTTTCAGGAATACATCAGAACAAGGGAGAGACCTTAATGTTTTGTTTCGCCATTTCGCTACTAAGGCACGACAAATTTCAGGGGTGGACCCCGAGCTTTTACTAGGAGTTTTTCTTTGAGGGCTCCGTCGCGGTGGCTTTTACTTCACGTACTATTGTGAGAGACTGTACCCAGCTATCCCGATCTTGTTCACTGGGTCGATGTTGGAGCATGCGTTCCACGCTTCTTGGTTTACTGATAATAAATCTCGTTTATATTTGATCTTTGAGTATTTATGATGTATAGATATCACAGGTCTACCTCTAATGACATTTGGATGTTGATTCGGATCAGAACAGATGAGCTCGGGAGATATCGCCAGGCGATATTGAGTATCGCCATCAAGAGACAGTGAAACGAGCGGTTAATTCCTTATCTCCACATGGCTGATGGTTACGGTCTCTGTTGCTGGCGACAGTTGATGTCGCCAGGCGACAGTCCACGATTGATCATGACCAATCTGCGATGCGAAAATGAGGAGTATGTGAGACACGTGGCAGCCAGTACCGATATCGCCAGGTGGCGATACCCAGTGTCGTCAGGCGATATCGCCAAAGTATAAATGTCAGTCAATTTTCTATGGAGATAACGAATTTCATTACCTGGAGTATTCCTTCCTTCTTATCTGATCTAGAGAGCTCCAGATTCTAGAATTACTCCATACTCTCAAGAATGCCAAAGCGCAAAAGATCGACGACACGTACGTAACGGCCAATTTTCAAAACAGGATTTTTGGGTGACACGGCCTGGGAAGCGTGTCCCAGGGCGTGTCAGTTGACGGCCTGCGACACGGGCGTGTCGCAGGGCGTGTCGAGGTTGTGTCGACGATCGGACGTTGGATTTTCGCTCGATCTCGAGAGGGGCACACGGCCCAGGACACGGCCGTCAGCTGTGTCGTAGCTCGACGAGTTACGCGACGATTTATCGGTTTCCAGGGACACGGCCTTGACACGGGCGTTAAGGGCGTTCTGGGCGTCGAACTCAACTCGACGTTCGGGCTGGGGCGTTTCGGGACACGGGTTTTGTGCACACGGCCATGAACACGGGCGTTGTAGGCCGTGTGAAGTCTCGGGTTGTTTTGGGAATTCTGTTGAGGTACACGGCCTAGACACGGGCGTTGAGGGCGTGTCGAACACGGCCGTCGCGTGTCACACGGCCGTGTAGGCTGGATTGATTCGGTTGTCTGTCGCTTAAGGGACACGGCCTGTGACGGGCGTTCACAGTCGGGCGTTTCAGTTTTCTGGCCAGATGAGCCGTGTTTCCCTCTTCCTGGACAAGGGCTGGGCTTTGTCCAGGTGTCTAGGAGGCCAAGAATTAGAAGATAAATTCCTTCCTTCTTCTTCTTCTTCATCTTCATTCCAAGAGAGAGAGAGAGAAGAAAGGCTTAAGGAGAGAGAGGGGAGGAGTCTTCCAGGGGGAGCTGCGGAGTGCGGAGCGAAGATCAGAGCGGATCGCAGGCAGAGCCGAGGCGGTTTTCCATCCGTACTTCATGGCGCCGAAGCGATCTTCAAGGGTAACGATCTCCTTCTTGCATCGAAGTCTTTCTCTAACATGTCTTGGAATCTCCACCAAGAGGTGGATCGCGGAAGTGATCCTTTGTTGTGTCTTAGGGGAAAATAGAGTGGCGTAGGCGCTGTGTGAAGCCCATTGGACCGGTGCGTGGTGATGTTCGTAAACCAAGTCTGTGGCTTGTGTGGCAAAACGGATTTCTGTTGTGTTGAGTATGGAGAATTGTGAGGAGGCTTTGGTGAAGCTCCTAGTTGAGATGATCTTGTGCACGCCTGGTTAGTGCAGATACGCCCGGTTTGTTACACCACTAGGGTGGGTTGATCGTTAAGTAGGATCGATGGGTGGCAGAGGGGAGCCGAGTTAAACCCGGGTTGCTGCAACATGGGGGGTCGAGGCTAGGAGGGGGATAGGGTAGACAAGCCTGGGGATTAGATAAACCCGGCTTGCTACACCACATAGGGGGTCGGTCTGCTCTGTTTGTGAGCTGTGAGATACCTCTGTGGCTTGGGCGGGATGTCGCCAGCCTGCGAGCTGGTGGACTAGGGCCGGTCAACCAACAAGTTAAAACTCGAGAGACAGCGGTGGTAGACGGTGGATTCCGGACCCAAGAAGGTGCCCTGAGTGCACGGAGCGTTGGTGGACTCCAGCGTTTGTGATGTGATGTGTTTTGTTAGTAGTGGAAAAGAGAATTCTATCTATGTGTGATTTGGTGATTTTCATGCTTGAAGAAAGGAAGCCTTTACAGGGAAGGAACCACTACCCCGGTAGGGGGTAGGGTCTTATAATGGGTCAGCAATGCTGACCGTCTTTGTTTTCTGTGTTGGTTTGATAGAATTGAGGTGCTGCATAAAGAATAAGTGTTGGCTAGCCTGGTGTTCTGTCCTTGAAGGCTTAGCAGAATCTTTGATTTCATGTGTGGCCGGCCTGCGTGCCGATAAAACCATTGTTAAAGAGGAACTTGTAAGGCCATAAGGCCAGGTGTGTGAGTTGTATACTTTCTGTTTTTCTATAAATTTATTATATATTGGTGGACATTCGGTTTGAGTTTATGTTCAAGAAAATTCTGAATGGAATGAGTTAAGGATACGCATAGATTTTGATTTCCACACGATTCCTTTGCTTGTCTGTGCTAATGGCGTGGGGCCCCGCCGGACCCACCGTTATATGTCTTGACAGGTGGGGGCGTTCATACGCGACATTCAAAGCAACGAGGGCAAGGATACGTTGGCATTCAGAGCATTATTTGGAGGGAGTTTTAATTCAAGTTTTTTCATTTTGTTTTGTTCTTTAACTATTGTAATCGCGAGAGAAAATGTTGTCTTGTGTGTGAATCTAAGTTTCCGTGGCTTGGGGGAAAATCATCGTCTTGTGTGCGGCGTCTAAGTCCTTGCGTGGCTTAGGGGAAAATTGCCGCCTTGTGCGTGGCGTCCAATTTGTGTGGCTTAGGGAGAAATCGTTGTCTTGTGTGCAGCGTTATTGTTTAGATCAAGGGGAGGCTAGTAGCAAGATCTAGGGAGAGATACGTTTTAGCCCCAGTTCTTGGTAGAAGGACCGACGAAATCAAAAGTAAATTGTAATTTTCATAAGCTTTTTATCTCTAGTTCTATAGAGACACATTAGCAATAAATTGTTATTGTTTCTGTTTTTATAAATTTCAGTGTTCAATTCTGCTTATGAAAAATTAGTCTTGATTTCATTGTTTTTCACCAAGTAAACTCTGCTAGAGTAAATTTAATTAACCTTATTCACCCCCCCCCCCCCCACCTCCTCTAAGGTTCCACAATCCAACACTGAAAGCCTGGTTCCTCTGAAATCGTTTCACCATCGAGAGTAATGGCGCAAACACTCACTTGTTTTCTGAAGGGCAAGGTATAAGTAGACCTCCCTTATTCACGGGCACAGACTATAACTATTGAAAAACTCGAATGTGATGCTTTCTAATAGCTCTAGATATCGAAGTACGTGGCATGATAGAAACATGCTACACTTCCCCTATAACTGTAGTAGGAAGTATCACAACGGAAAAATCCAAGGACAAATGGGACGATGTTGATAAGCTTCACTGTAAGAATAACACTAAGACAATGAACGCCTTATTCTGTGCGTTAGATAGGACTGAGTTTAATCGTGTTTGTGCATGTGAAACTGCATATAATATATGTAATCTCCGTGAAATTACTCATGAAGGTATATCGCAGGCGAAAGATTCGAAGCTTTTCCAGTTAGAGTCAGAGTTTGAGAAGTTCAAGATGGAGGTTGATGAGGATGTAGACTCCATGTACACAAGGTTCAGCAAGATAGTGAACGACTCACAAGGTTCAGCGAAAATGAGGAGTATGTTGATGATATGATCATCACGGGGAACTCAGAAGAGAAGTTAGCTAGGCTTAGGGCAGAGTTAGCCACGAGCTTCAACATGCACGGTTACACGGATCCTGGCTATGAGGGGATACCGACGATCAGAAGTTGACGTCTGGTTACATCTTCATGTGCGGGTCGTCACCTATCTCGCAGTGCAGCAAGAAGCAGGATTATGTGTCTGTCTTCACTACTGAAGCGGAATACAAGGCGTCTGCCTTGGCGACTTAGGAAATCAACTGGCCGAGGAGATTGGTAGAGGAAATCCATGAGAAGGTGCGAGATCCTACTCTGCTACGCGGCGACAACGAGAGTGCTCTAAAGCTGGTTACAAATTCAATTTGTCACGCACGAATAAAGCACATCGAGATCGAGCATCACTTTGTTCAGGAGGATGTGCTGGAGGGATCTCTGATGGTAGAGTATGTGCAGAGTCAGGACAATATTGCGGACATTTTCACGAAGCCGCTGTCAAAGAGACCGCTTGTGTGATTACAGGGATTGGTTGGTCTGACTTTCAATTCCCACTTCAAGGGGGAGTGTTGAAAATATTGAAGTTGGAAGTGGACGGTCAGAATGATGCAAATCGCACAAACCGCGAAGGGTGCGTGGGTAGTGCGGCTAAGCTCTGGCGAACTGGTGTGTTCCTTGGCCATCCTTCTTCTTGCGGTTTGTCTCAGCAAGCTCCATGAGGTGTTAATCGCGCGGTTAGATTCGAGCTAACCACGGACTGCACGGTTTGGATTAAGAGACAGCAGAGACCGACAGATAGTCGCTGGCGCGGTTGGGTTTCAGGTCGCGTGGATGTCTGCTTGGCTACTTAAGTCCACGCAGACTGAGGTTGCTATCAACATAGCTATGCAGACTTATGTTGTTAACCGTGCGCGGTCTGGTGTTGGTTGTCCGTATGATGGGCGGACTGGTGCTGCTAACTGCCACGTCACTGGCGGTTACTCTATTCCCCTGGGCGGCGACAGTATCCGCTTGCCCGCCTGTAAATAGGGGTGTTGGCCTCATCATAAATAACGGGAACTACAAGAACTGTAGCTTGGGTTAAACTCTGCGGTTACGATTTTCTAACCGCGCAACAAGAAGAAGTAACCGGTTTATTGTTGTGTTTGCAGATTGTGCGGCTAACACTTAGCAGCTAGGAAACTGGTTCTGACTGTGAAGTCAGGGGAGACAGTGCTGATAGTTGGTAGCATTCTGTGGCGGTTAGCAGCAGGTCACGAGTTAGGCGAGTAGATTGTCTTCTTTTTTGGCAATTTTCCCAGCTTGGATAAATCAGTTCGCCTCTGGTAGGCTGATTAGTAGTTCGAATAAGGTGTTTGCTCTACTATGCGGTTAGGCGACCTTGGCGGTTAGGCGACCTTGGCGGTTAGGAGACCAAGAGTTGCGGATTGATAGCTCAATTTCAGTTCAGGCTGTTTGCAGCGGCTTCTACGGTTAGGAGACCTTGCGATTAGGAGATCTTACGGTCAGGCGACCAAGAAGTGGGGACATGTTTCTTTCTTTAGCAGTCAATAAAGCAGTTTGCATAGCTTTGCGGATAGTAGGGCGGGCGGCTAGGCGGTTACAGTGCTCTGTCCGCCAGTTTTGTACTTGTCTGCTATTTTGGTGATCTCCATCAAGTGCATTGTAAAATCATGTCTCACAATATATGTCTCGTCTTGTAAAGAAGATTGTTAATATAATTTTGGCTCATGTTCTTCTGGTTGCTACTGCTCTATTTGACTTTGTTGGTCGAGTATTCATGCGACCTTCCCGCTTTATAAAATTTTACATGAACTTGGGGGGAAAGAAGCGGGAAGGTGAATTCTAGTGCCTTTTCCAGGCTAAATCTGGCTTTGGTGGGGGCGGAAATTGCGAGTGATCGTGCTCTTTGGTCCTTGATGTCGGCTGCCACCCTCCGTCTTCAGGTGGCACCCATGCAGTGTCTTTGAAAATGACACGATCATCCTAAAACATTCAGGGAAACTTATTCTCAGCATTCCAAGAGTGTTGGTGGCGATGTTTGTTGATGCATTGTTAGATCATTATTGTCAAATAAATAAATAACGTCAAATCATCGCCAATTTTTGGGGGAAATTCCTTCTCATCATTTCGTAAGCATTGCCGGGGACAATTGTCGCCCGAAAAAATAAATTCTGTCGAATTGTCCTGTAACTTTTGGGAAAACCTATTCCCAGACGGTTCGTCAATCCAATTACCGGGTCTCTAGTTATTACCATAGAAATAGTAAATATTAACCAATTCCAACTCTGCAGACCCGATTTCATTATGCAGCCGAACAACAGAACTGTAATTCAAACCAATTACAATTGAATTCTTGAGATCGATTCCAATTCCGGCCGTCTCTGTTTCAAAATCTGAAAGACAATTTCACCAGTAGTCTCCACAAGAGCAGACCCCATTTCTGAAACAATGAAACCTGCTGGAATCCCTGACAACAATTTCCCTTCCATAGATCTCACTGAGAAGCTTGATGGCAGAATGACAGTCTCCACAGACTCTAAGGTTCTTCACTACTCTAATTGCGGTTCCTGGAGCAGTGCTCACCAGCCCAAAAGCCACTGCCAATTTCTCACTGTGATGAGCCAAAGAGCTCTCCTTCACCTCCTCCTCCTCTATGTCCAGCAGCACCTGCGTCGTGTCCGGCTCATAACCCGCCCGCCTCAATCTCCTCCCCATCTCCTCCAGCATCCCGTAAATCTCGCCCTTCTTCTCCTGCGGCGTGTTTCCTGCTATAAATTCGCTCCAAACACCGTTAAGCTCTATCGAGCTGCAGCCGGGTACTTTCGTTATCCCTCTCTCCAGCATCATCTTCCTCGCTGCATGCACGCCATGCCAGTCGCCGTTCATGGCATAGATGTTTGATAGGAGAACATAGCCGGCATGATCCGCCGGAGCTGCTTCGATCAGTCTATATCCAGTCTTCACACCCAGTTCAAAGTTTCCATGAATTCTGCAGGCGCCTAGCAATGCTTTCCACATCGCCGCATCGGGCGCCATCAGCAACTGTTTGATGATCTTCTCCGCTTCATCAAAGAGCCCCGCGCGGCTAAACAGATCAACCATGCATCCGTAGTGCCCGATCTCGGGTTGAATGCCATATTCGCTCGTCATTTTTCGAAAAAAACTCCTTTCCTTCTTCGATGAGACCCCCGTGGCTGCAAGCATTCAGGAGACAGGCAAAAGATATCTCATTGGGGACAATTCCCGCGGACAACATATCGGCGAAAAGGCTCACAGCCTTCAAACTATGACCAGTTGAGCCGAATCCGCCAATCATGGCATTCCAGGCGTCCACCTTCTTCCATCTCTTCAACTCGAAGACATGAACAGCGCCTTCCACGGAACCACACTTGGAATACATGTTAATCAGAGCAGAGGCGAGGTTCTCATCGAGCTCGATTCGATGTCGATCGAGATAACAATGAAGCCATTTGCCCTGGCACAGCGCGCCTAACTGTGAAACCGCAGAAATAATGCTTACTAGTGTGATCCTATTTGGTAAAGAATCCTTTTTCACCAGCATAGATTGAAAAACATCCATGGCTTCCTCGTATTCACCAGTCTCGACGAAGAAGGCGATTATGGTATTCCACGACACAGCGTCCCGTTTCAACATCCGGTTGAAGAACTCAAGGAGAGACTCGGTGTCCCTATTAAGGGCATACCCCTCCAGCATGCTGTTCCAGGCGACGGAATCTGGATCAGGAATTTCGTCAAACACCTTGCAGGCATCATCCATTCTGCCGGCGACTGCATACAAATGTATGAGTTTGCTGTGAATGTGGGGGTTTGAGAAAAGCCCTAGTTTGACGGCATGGGAATGAATCTGCCTGCCGATGCTGAATTGGTGAAGAAGGGTGCAGGCTTTGAGGGCAAATGTTAGTGTGAAATGATCGAGATCCACAGAATTGATGAGAGATTCGTGAAAGAGATTAATGGATTGGAGGGGATTTTGTCTCATGAGATGGCCTCGCATGATTGTGTTGTAGATGAAGATTGGGGGTTGGTGGAGGGAGCGGAGAAGTTTTTCGGCGTAGTGGAGATCGCCGGAGGTGGAGAGGGCGTAGAACTCTGACAATCGGCCGGCGAAATAGGGATCGGTGATTTGGGATGATTTGAGCATTAGGGCGTGGATTTGCTGGGCTTCGTGTAGGTGGGTGCAGAGGCGGAGGAGGGAAAGGTTTATGTGTTGAGGCTGGGGATGCTGCTTTGATGCAGGAATCGTTGCTTGAATGATGGAGATGGGCTCCAAGGCTAGCGAAGACATAGAGGAGAAGAAGAAGAAGAAGAAGAATGGGAAGAAGAATGGGAAGGTTATAATAGCAGCTGTAAGCTTGAGATATGGCATGACAAGGAAGGCATGCTTGCAGCTCGCTGAAATGAAGAAGGGATGCAGTAAAATTGAACAGATGCAATAAAAAGAGAGCAGTTTTTAAGTACCCGCGGGCACGTACCTCTACGTGCAATATATTTTTGTGCGTTGGATGTGAGATCTAACCGCCAGCATTAAAGGGAGCAAAAAGCATTTAAAAATGGACATAAGTTTTTGTTGATCGGACGGCTCGCAATGCATCACGGGCACCATCCTCCATATACCCACGTGTACCTAAAAAGAAGAGGTGCAGAGAAAGAGAAGATTTGCCGTGAAGAAATGAATCGGGGGACGGTTGCGCTGAGATTTCGCTCGAGTTCAGCTTTGCGCTGCGATTTATGCATGCTTTGAGATGAGTGTGCTGAGATGTGCACGCATATCAGCGCAACCGTCAGATCGCACTTTACGGTGCAGTGCATTCGTTGCACTGCACCACCCCCGAACCCGAAGAATCCCTAGGCTTGTATGGCAAAATTCTTGTGTCCGGAGGAGCGAGAAAATCGAAACTACTTATAAGACGTCATGTGTAAAGTGCATTTTAGATGGATGTATTGGATTTATCGGGCAGTGGCGGATCCAGGAATTTGGAAATGGAGAAGCACAAATTTTTTTAAAAAAAAAAAATTAACAAGCCAATATTAAATCCATGATAATAGAAAGTCATACAAAATTACATAACACTGAAAAATACAAAATACATGAGTAAAATTTTATATTTGTTCACGACGAGCACTCATTTTTTGAAAACGGTCGGTAACATCATCATCAATGACTTTCAAAAATGCTTCTCGCTCAATAAAAGTAACCAGACAATCATTCAACATTTGATCGTCCAGACTATTGCGCAACTTGTTCTTCACATAATTCATGCCTGAGAATATTTTTTTCACACTTGCAGTAGCCACATGAAGAATCAATACAAACTTCAAAAGCTTGTAGATTTGTTGATAAGCAGCATGTTTACCGGTTTCAACAAGCTTCAAGGATAAATGGTTAAGGTCCTTCAAATTAGCAAATCTCTCATCACTTCTCATATCAACAATGTAGTTCTCGAGTTGAAATTCCAAATTAAATAACTCTAAACTTGTAAAATCATTAGGATAAAACTCTGCTAGGCGCTTCACTTTTTATTTTTCAAAACAACCAAATGAGTTGGCGGGATTCAAACAAGTCATACATTGAAACAACTCTGTACTCACTTCATCAAACCGATTGTTTAACTCTTGTAGCTGTTGATCGACAACCTTTAAGAAAACTTCAACTCGATAATGATGCAAATTTGTGTAGTATTCAACAAACCTTCTTGATCTTCCACGGGGAATATACCTATCATCCATATTGGGAATATGAATATCATGTTTGTCACAGAAAAGCAAAATTTTTTTAAACATAGTGTCTCGTCCATCATCCCTCAAAGTTTGAAGTTGTTTTTTTGTCAAACTAACAAAAGACATTGCATTTACAATATCTTGATCCTTTCTTTGCAAAACGAGATTTAATTCGTGTGTATACCCAAATATAGTGGTCATCACATGAACCATTAAAATAAAATCAAATGATTCTAATACGAACAAAACACCTTGTGCCTTCACCCGATCATTTGCTTTACTCTTCCCAATCTTCACAAGTGTAGCAACCATATCAGGATATAATGAGATGATATGCACTAGTGTTTTGTGATGTAATCCCCAACGAGTATCTCCAAGTCGACTCAAACGAAGCTCCTGATTTAAACCTGATCCAATTTTGAGTTCACCATCTTCTAGTGCCTTAGCCACCTTTTGAACTTAGCTTTCTCTGAGCATTTCATTTCGTTTGCAGGAAACACCGATCACATTTAATAAAGTTGCAATTGCTTCAAAAAATCACTGACAATCATCATTTTTCTTAGCGATTGCAATTTGTGTTAACTGAAGTTGATGCGCAAAATAATGAATGTAATATGCACTCGAATTTTCTCTCAAAATTAAACTTTTAAGCTCATTTATCTTACCACTCATGTTACTGGCACCATCATATCCTTGTCCACGGATTTTAGATAAATTCAATAAATGAGTCATTAGTAAAGATTCAATTCCAGCTTTGATTGATATTGCAGTAATCTCAAAAACATGCACAATATCAAGAAATCGTTCTATTATTGCTTCATTTCTATCAATGTAACGCAGATAAAGAGCAAATTGTTCTTTATGTGACACGTCACTGGATTCATCAGCTAGAACTGAAAAGTAATCATCACCAAGTTCTTGAATTATAATTTTGGATGTTTCTTTAGCACATGCATTGATTAAATCTTTTTGAATTGAAGGAGCGGTCAATTGATTGTTTCCCTGTTCATTTTTCAAAACATACCTACCAATCTCTTCATCAATATCTGCAAGCCACTATAGAAGTTCAAGAAAATTCCCCTTATTAAGTGAGTCTTGACTCTCATCATGACCACGTAAGGTCAATCCTTGACGCAAGAGATATCTCAAACATTTCAAAGATGTTTGTTGGCGTGCTTTATTTTCAAATTTAGTCTTGTCTGACTATTTCTCAAGAGCAAGTTATATAGATTTTTTTGGCTGTTTTAGGGCTTCAAATTTTTGCAGCGCTAGTTGATGAGCACTATTACATTTGTCGACATGTTTTGTGAACCCTTCAGGTTTATCCTCCGCCCGTAACAAAAGCATCCCCCCACCTCGCAGCAGTAGTCGTTGCATCATTCTTAAATAAATAACATACGAAACAAAATGTGGCATCTTTTTCAACACTATATTCAAGTCATTCAAACATATCAAACCATGTGACTACAAACCGACGGTACCGTTCTCTCATTTTTCTTGGCGGAAATAAATGACATTTTGGCTGACATGGACCTCTTAGAATATATTCTTTCCTCGCTTCCTCTTGTTCATTTACTGGATATGTGGAAATACTTCTTCTCTTTCCCGGATCATGTGGAAGCAAATCCACATCAAGTGTAGACCCTATTACAATATCTTGAATTTGTGGTGATATTGAAGGAAATACATTCTCAGTCTCAGTGGATGGGGATGAGGAAAACTCCTCATTTTGCTCATTCTCACGTTCTTGAATTGGAGGTGTATAAGTTGAAGAAGACTCTTAAGATTTTAACTTTTTCTGAAACATGGATGCGATAAGACTAGACTTTTTCTTCTGTTCGTCCATATTTAAGTTTATGCTACATCAATTGAAAAAAAATCATAGCAGAATACAATTTGCTCCGCTTGATCCTCTACCGATCAATACTACAGAGCACCCATACAAACATTCATCACAGATTCTATTATGCTTTGCTTAGTCACTATTTGACTAATACATCAAAGCATCCCTACAAATATTCATATAAATAAAAATAAGATGAATAGAGAGAAACAAATATATATCTCTGGTGCTGAGCTCAAATAAACACCCCCACTAGCAGAAAAATCAGTTCATGTGTGATCCGCGATCGACTAAAAAGTACACTTCTTGAAGGCACGTGTGTGTAACAACTCCTATAGATTCCATATAAGAAAACCAGAGCAAGTTAGATTGACACAAAAGTATGTAAAACCAAGGTGTATCACCAAAGTATATAAAGCTTAAATCTCATAATATTTTTTTAACAAATAATTATAGTTAACATGTTTTGTCAATGAAATCTCATTCAAGATATAATATAGCAAGTTACCCCAACATGAGCATACAATCATTTTCAATATGATAGGACCAAACTCATTCGACTGAGACTTGCTTCAGTTGCTGGAGCCTATTAGTTAGATTGACACGAGATTGAATAGCCCAAACTGAACGGTTCTCCTAATTCCTAAAGCAAGCCCATTGGTTAGAGTTAGTTCAGTTCTCCTAATTCCTAAAGTAAACTCTCCTAATTCCTAAAGCAAAGAAGAAGAAGAAGAAGAAATAGCCCAAACTGAACGGTTCTCCTAATTCCTAAAGCAAGCCAACTGGTTAGAGTGAGTTCAGTTCTCCTAATTCCTAAAGCAAAGAAGAAGAAGAAGAAGAAGAAGCAAGCTCTCCTAATTCCTAAAGCAAAGAAGAAGAAGAAGTAGAAGAAGAAGCAAGCTCTCATAATTCCTAAAGCGAAGAAGAAGAAGTAGAAGAAGAAGCAAGCTCTCATAATTCCTAAAGCAAAGAAGAAGAAGAAGAAGAAGAAGAGGCGGACTCGGGAGCAGCATTGAGGACTCGGAAGCAGCATCGATACAGGAATTTAGAAGAAGAAGAAGAAGAAATCGAACATGAGGAGATGGACTCGGGAGCAGCAGCAATCGTGAGCGGCCGAGCAGCAGCGACCGGGAGAAGCGGAGTGCGGAGCAGGCGAGCAGCAGCGATCAGGCTAGGGCAAAATCAGAGCTCGAAGTGTAGTGGGCCATCCGCGATAGGGAGTAGGCGAGCAGCAGGCGATGATCGTCGATCGGGATCGGGAGGAAATCGTCGGGGGAAAATCGTCGATCGTCAATCAGGACTCGGGAAGTCGGGAGGAAATCTTCGATCGGGAAGAAATCGTCGATCGGGAGCGATCCTTCTAGAGAATTGTAAAAAATAATGGGGGGCCAGTGTCCCTCGGGCCCCCCTCTAAATCTGCCCATGTTATCGGGTGATGCATAAAGATGAAGGTAAGTTAGGGAGACACGACACAAAGAATCGTCACAAAGAGAGTTGTGTCAGTATTTTAAGTTGAATGTAATGCATGTAAGTGTGTGAGAGAAAAAAAATTTTCCTGCGCTACCCGTTCTCAGAGGAAGGAGCGTGGGTAGCGCAGGAGCCTTCCGATGGGCTTTAAAGAACGGATTATGTTTGTGTTTTTTTATTAATGTAAATCACAAACGTTGGATTTAAGGCTGGACGACTTGGATCTCACCCACTGCCAAAGGAGGGAACGCTACCCGTACGGAACAATTTCTAGTGTGAGAGTGATATTTAATATCAACTTCCCTGCGTGTGTTTTGCATATATAAAAAAGTATTAGTCATGTGGCTTTTGTAACTATTTGTTGTTTCAAAATCTCAAAATGTCCTCATTTATCTATGCAGGCAATGTTGTTCCAATATATCAGGGAGAATTGTATGATTATTGGGCTTTCCAAATTGTTGGAACCTGTGAAGACTAGGCAGTATAGCGGGCAGGTTAGGCGGTCTGGCGGATAGCAGTGGCGGACAGGTTTGACAGTATGACTTTCTGATATTCCTAGCAGTGTTACCACACAGACGGTTAAGCATTAGTCTTGGCGGTCTGGAGACCTGGTTTGGCGGTCTAGCAGTAGTCCGTTGTAAACTGCACATGTTAACCGCAGTGCGGTCTGGTGATCAGGGGTAGTGGTCGTGCGGACTGCTGAGATAAGATACAGTTGACGGTCAGACGGTTAGCACCAGCCTAACCTCCAGAGATGCTCCTATGTTCTTGTCGCAGTTGTGCCCTTTGTTGATCAGCAGAAGCTTGACCGCAGTTGTAGTTCGCAGTTCTCGCACAATCTCTGGTGTGGTCTGGCGGTTAGTCTAGTCGCGGCTTTCTCTCCTAGAGCTGTTCACTAGACACTATCGGATAGAGACTAGAGTAACCATGTTGGTGTCTTTTCTAGCTCTGTATAGTTGCGTGGTTAGCTTGTTTTTTTCAGGATCCTCACTTCAAGGAGACTATTGTTACTAAGACTGAAAGAGGCGGCTTGTTCTAACTTGGCAATGTATCTGCCTTTTCTGCTTATTCTACATTTCGACAGTGGCATATTCGCCTTGGACATCCTCTTCCTCGCATTCTTTACCAGCTTCTACCTGATCTACCTCAAGGAGATTCTTCTCTCGACTGTGAAGCTTGCCAACTTGGCACACACCACAGTTCAACTTTCTCAGCAAAACAAGGATGTAGTTCATCTCATCCTTTTGAACTTATTTATTCTGATATTTGGGATATTGCTCCTACTAAAACTGTTGGTAGGATTAGTCCGTATTTTGTTACTCTCATTGATGATTTTTTTTAAGATTTACTTGGTTGTACTTGTTTAAAGAACGTTTTGAATTTTTTTTGTTTTCACTACGTTCTATAATGAAATATACACTCAGTTTGATATTCCTATTTAAGTGTTTTGTACTGATAATGTCAAAGAGTACCTTAGTCATCAATTCTCCTTCTTTTGTGTGCATCATGACACTATACATCAAACTAGTTGTCTTTACACCTCTTAACAGAATGGGCTTATTGAATGCAAGAACCGACATCTCCTTGATGTGGCTTGCACTCTTCTCACTCAAATGAGTGTTCCTCAATCTTATTGGGGTCATGCCATTCTTCTTTCTTGTTACCTTATCAACCGAGTTCCTTCTTTGATTCTCAACGGCAAAACTCTTTTCTCCATTTTGTATCATGATGTCATACTATTTCTTTTACCTCTATGTGTCTTTGGATGCACAATGTTTGTTCATTATCCTTCTCCTGGTTGTGACAAACTCTCTCCTTGCTCAATTAAGTGCATTTTTGGGCTGCTATTCGACACAAAAAGGATATCAGTGTTATGATCTTTTTCTTCAAAAACAGTATGTTTCCGCGGATGTCACTTTCTTTGAAGATGCTCCTTACTTTTCTCGTATTTCTACCCTCACACCTTCTGATGACCCCTCTTCTCTACATATTATATTTATGCCTCTACCTGAACCTGTGTTTCTTCCTACTACATCAGTCTCTAATTCTGCTTCTCTACCTGTGTCATTGCTGACAGATCCCGGATCAGCAGTCTCTCCGACGGATGGATCAAATATTACAGATAAGTCAGACCTTGATCTTCTGATTCCCCTTCGGAAGGGAGTTCAGACATGCACACAACATCTTATTCATGATGTTGTTGCTTATGCTCGGTTTTCCTCTTCCTGCAAGAGCTTTGCTCTCGCCCTCTCGGCTAGTGTCATATCGGCTACCTATCAAGAAACTCATATTATTCCTCATTGGAAAGTTATCATGGATGAAGAGATGAAAACTATCATGGACTCTTATCCCTACCCCTCTAGGAGCTGATGTGGTTGGTTGTCGCTGAGTCTTTGTGATCAAGTTTCTTCTTAATGGTACCATTGATCGTTATAAGGCACGGCTTGCTGCCATAGGTTTTACTCAGACCTATGGTGTGGACTTCTTTGACACTTTCTCTCCATTTGCTCGGATTACAACAATCTGTGTTCTCTTTTTTGTGGTTGTTAATAGAGACTGGGAAATGTCTCAATTGGATGTCAAGAATGCCTTCCATTATGGAGATCTACAAGATGTGGTCTATATGGAGCAACCTCTTGGGTATGTTGCTCTGGAGGAGTCTCAGGTGTGTAGGTTGAGGAAGGCAATCTATGGACTTAAGCAAAGCTCACGAGCCTGGTTTGAGAAGTTTAACGAAGTTATCTTTGTTATTGGTTTTGCTCGAAGTGCTGTGGATAACTCAATATTCATACGCAAGACTTCTATAAGGCTAGTTGTTCTTGTTGTTTATGTGAATAGCACTCTTCTTACAGGGGATGATAAGAAGGGAATTGACCTAATAAATAAGCATCTTCTTCAGCATGTTGTTACAAAAGATATGAGATCTCTCAAGTACTTTCTGGGAATTGAGATCTCCTGTAAACCCAATTTTGTAGGGGGCATACTCATGTGACAAAGAGGATAGAAAATCTACGTCTGATTTTTGCACCTTCATAGAAGGAAATCTGGTCAGCTGGAAGAGCAAAAAATAGTATGTAATCTCTAAGTTAAGTGCTAAAGCACAACCCTGTTGGTGCCTTTTCTAGCTCTGTATAGTCATGCGGTTAGCTTGTCTAACCGCACAGCCTACGCGGCTAGTTTTTTATCTGTCTGACTAGTCGTATGTGATAAGCATTGTATATTCTTTCTCTAGTATTTTCTCTCTCTTCTCTCTTTTTCTATAAATAGGGGGCATACTCATGTTTTATGTAACTTTTTTGAGCAATAAAATTCAGTTATTTAGCTTTTTTTCTCACACAAATGATAACCCTTTTCAAGTCTCAATCCCTCTGGGACAGAGTACAAGAACTCGATTGCCATAAAGTAGGATCGTTGCTTGCTAACTGAGAAGATTCGTGAGGAAGTTTGAACGAGAGAGGTGGAGCCCGAGCTTTGCGATATCCGAGAGGTAGAGTTTCGTCGCGGGATGGCGAAGACACTCCAGATGATATCTCGCAAGCACGAGTGCGACATCTTTGACCTTGGTTTCGATGATCTTTCAAAGGACAAATGCATTGAGTTGATGAGGAGTAGTAGACTCCAGCCCTATAGCTTTTAATTTGTTTGTATTGCTTGTATTCAATGTGTATCTGCGATTGATCTTTGTACCCTTATTTGGCTATACCAACTTTGTGTGTTTTGCTTTCTTCTAAGTGATTGCTTTACTATGATTTTGAGCTCTTTCAGAGAAGTTTATAGCGTTGGGTACGCTATCTTTGTGCAAACGACTTTGATGTTCTTCTTTGAGGTTGACCGTTGGAGGGCGAGACCCAGACGATGTCAGGATCTACTGTCAAGGCGAAGCTCGGACGCTTCGAGCTGGGCAATGAGAGGTTAGACCATCAAGTTGGGAGGTGTTGCTGAGTGTGTGCGACGGTTGAAGGATGAGACCCAGATGATTCTACAACCTACTACCAGGGCGAACGCTTTTAGCCGGATAGTGTGAGGTCAGGTTAATCAGCTTGGGGAATATCGTTGAGTCGTTGGCAGTTAAAGGATGAGACCCGGATGGTTCCACGACCTACTACCAGGGCGAAGGGCGAACATTTCTAACCGAGTAGTGCGAGGTTGGGTTTACTAGTCCGGGGGATGTCACTGAGTAGCTGGAGGTAAATGGAAGACCTTCGAACCTGTGCGACCGCGAGGGGGATAGGCCCTGGAGCTGTCGCGACCTACTTCGAGAGAAGGGCATACCTTCGATTGCTAGCAGTGGGAGGCCACGGGGACATAGTCCCGAAGAGATGGTGAAGGGCAGACCTTCGAACCATTGGCGAGCATGAGGGAGGCAGGCCTTGGAAACATCGTGACCTACTACGGAGAGAAGGGCAGACCTTCGATCGTCGGTAGTGGGAAGTTGTGGGGACGTAATCCAGTAGAGTCGATGAAGGGCAAACCTTTGAACTGCTGGCGGGGCGAGGGGCAGGCCTAGGTGACGTCGTGACCTATTGCGAAGAGAAGGGCGGACCTTTGATCATCGATAGTGTGAGGCCGCAGGGATGTGGTCCCGGAGAGACTGTGAAGGGCAGACCTTCAAACCGTTGGAGAGCATAAGGGGCAGGCCCTGGCGACATTGCGACCTACTGCGGAGAGAAGGGCAAACCTTTAATCGTCGGCAGTGGAAGGTCGTATGGATGTTGTCCCAGAGAGACAGTGAAGGGCAAACCTTTGAACCGTTCGCGTATGCGAGGGAGACTAGCCCTAGAGATGACACGACCTACTGCGGAGAAAAGGACAGACCTTCGATCATCGGCAATGGGAGGCCACTGGGACGTGGTCCCAAGGAGATGACGAGGGCAAACCCTGGCGTTTGTTTCAACCAACTGCATGGGAGAAGATCAAGCCCTCGGTCTGTGGCAGTGGGAAGTTTGTGGGGGATCGTCCCTGTAACTGTGTCGACGGGCAGGCCCCGGGTATATGGGTAGGAGCAATGTTAAAAGCAGTTATAACATTTAATAGTTATAGGAAACAGAAATATTTTGTTCACGAGTACAGGCTCGCGACTTTATAGAGTTAGTTGTAGGTTGTTTAAAAAATCTTTAAAGCTATTAAGAAAACCAAGCACGGTAGGGCACTGCCGCCCTCTTCGTGTCTTGGGGTTTCTTATAGGGCCCTCCTGACCCGCTTGCTCGTGCCTTGGTCATGTATGGAGTTGCTCCTTGTTTGGGGAGCATCTGTTGTAGGTAGAATGTTCGGGCTACCTCCTAGTTCCCTTTTGCGACTCCAACCTTTGCTGGTCTCTTGAAATTTCTAGCGAGATGTGAAATTGACGGAATTGCTCAAAATACAGTCTGGAGTGGGCGGTCGAAAATTATGTTGTATGGCAATTCTGCCTCTACAGCCATGAACTGAACCTGGTGAGTTTATTGCTTTGGGAATTCCCCTAAGGTAACGGGGAGGGTAATTGTTCCCTCGACTGGCACTGGTCGTCCATTGAAGTTGTAGATCGGGTCTGCCGTTGGCTGAAGTCTCTCCTTGTGGATGTGCATTCCTCAAAGAGCTGGCATGAACAGTACATTGACCAATCTTCCATTATCTACCAGCATCCGCTTAACGCGGAAGCTTGGGTCACCGATTTTGGTCGTTATGACTAATGGGTCCTTGTGCGGTATCAGTAATTCCTCCAGATCATCGTCGCTAAAGCTAATCTTATTTTTTGTCGGTGTGCTTTGTTCGTGCCCGTTATGCGTGATCGAGTTTATAGTGATAAATGGAGACCCAGCTATGGTCTCAACTGTCCCCACAACTTGCCTGCTCCCATGTGCTTCTTGATGCGCGGGGGGTTGCTCCCTCTTCTGAAGGGTCGGCTGTCCTTTTGCTTGGTCCTAAAGGAACCTTCCGAGGACCCCCTATCGAATGAGCCACTCGGTCTCATCCTTTAACCTGATATGCTCTTTCGTGGAATGCCCCATCCCCATGTGGAATTCATAGTATTTTGATCGATCTCCCTTGCCAATGGGAACCTCTCGCAACATTCGCAATGATCGATCTTGAATTGCGTAAAGTACATTAGCACGTGAAGTGTTGAGTAGCATGTACTCCTGATATGTTTGGGGGGTGGTCCTCGCAATGATCCTGTTGTTGGGGGTTTCCCCTGCGCCCTCTTGACGACTTGGGGGCGGTTCTTCTCTCTTCTCTTAAGTCCTCCTTTGAACTATCATTGATGAGCCTCGATCGCCTCGTTGACTGCAATCCGGGCTTCAACCCGATGTACAAGGTCTGGGTAGTTGGGGACCGTCTCCCTCATTAAGGCGGAATAGAACCCTCCAGGTCGAAGCCCCCTGAGGAAGACTCTATGCAAGAGTTCTGGGTATACCCCGGGGATCTGCCTAGCTTCTGCGGTGAATCGATGGAAGAATTCCTTAAGGGTCTCTCCCTCATTCTGGTGGATTCCAAAGAAATGGGAGAGATCCTTTGCAATGCAACGGTTGGCAATGAATTGGTCCAAGAGTAGCTGGGTGAGCTTGGCGAAGTTTCCGATGGTTCCCTCTCTAAGCAAGTGGTACCACGTCCTTGTCTGCCCCTTCAGTGTGGTTGGTAAGTCCTAGTAAAGCAACTGATCGGGCTCGTTGTAGATGTAAAGAATTATGCTAAAGTGATTCACATGCTCTAGGGGATCTTCAGTCCAGTTGTACGACTCAATACTTGGGAGCTTGAATCCCATTGTGACCGGATATGCCAGCACTTCAGGAGCTAGCGACGATCCATTTCTTCTTAGACGATAAACTTGTGTCTCTCGACGGCCAACCTGGCTGAATTCTTTCTCAAACAATTCTCTTATCTCTTTTCGGGCCATTCCCCTTGCTAAGTCCTCAGGGGCTCCCGTCCGCTGGCGTTGGTGAAGCGGGTCGGTTTCGGCGGCCTTGTCCTGGCTGGAGGGATGCTCCAAGCGAGCTTCTTGCGAGGATTCGGGATCCTCATCTTCGTGAGCTTGGGTTGGTGGTACATTCTCTGGGGTTGGTACTCTTGTGGGTGTCTGGGCGGTCGGCATGCCTCTGAGGAGGGCGAGCACTTTCGTATGGCACTCCTTCATACGGGTGAATTGCCCAGCGAGGGTAGTATCCGGTACGACGATGCTCTCCTCTTGATGTGACGCGTTAATGAGTGAGTCAGACTAGTCGAGATCAACGCGCTCCTGGTGGGCTGATCCTCGAGTCGTTTGAGTGCTCCGCAAGGCTATATCTTCCACTTTCTGGTGTGGTGGTGCGGGGTGTGCTATCCTCCGTACCTCCTTGGAGCTCCTATGAACTGTGTTCGCACAGATGACGCCAAACTGTTAGGGTCCGCACGACACACTTTGTAGACCGGGCCTTCTGAATCGTCCTAGATCGTGAAGCGATCGAGCGTAACAACAATCAAAGATTCACTGGGTGTTGAGACGAAGGCTTGATGGCATGAAAAACCACAATCGGGGTAACAAATCAGGCGGTCGATAAGGTGTCGACCTAATTTCCACGATAGAAGAATTTATTACATAGCTTCTAGGAAGAGAGCGAGGGCGACAAACAATGCCTAGTTACACTTGATAAGATGGGGGGAGAACAAATGATGGGTGCCGCTGGCGACCGTACGGCTTTAACGGCCTTCTGTTGTTGGCTTCCTGAGGGTGCAGGTGCTGCCTTGCCATCGGAGTGAACTTGGCGCGTTGGTGGGGATGACACCACACGTCATGTCTTCCGTTCCTTTGTGGAGCGAGTGCGCGTCCCGCATTTGCCTAGCTTATTTTCCAACTTCGTCTTGACTTTGCGGCCTTGCCGGAGCCTTGCGGAAGTGATCCGGGGCGAAGATCCTGCAAAGAGAAAGGAGAAGAAAAAAGAGTGAAGTAGAGTGAAAATTAGGAAGTTTTTTGAACCCGGAAGAGAGGCCTTTATGAAGTAAAATTCGGCCCATTTATAGTTTTTAAGGGAGGCGGTCCGGTAATTTCGCTTGGCTATTAGCGGACCGGCCAATAGTATCACTTGAAATAGAGCAGTCAGATCGCCATTTTTGAAAAATGGCAACCCTACCCCTAGGCCAATGGGGAGCCTACCCGCTAAGATTGGCGGCCCGTCAACAACGACGGGGGCGGCGGCCACCATACCCACACTCGGCGGGCTGCCCTTGAGGCCATCCTTGGCGAGGCTGTCCGGATTTGAGCTGTCATGACTGGCCCTCGCGGGGGCCGGCTGCGGCGAAGCCGCCCAGGGACAGGAGTCCTCGGCCAGCCATCTTGGGGCCGGTCTCGGCGAGGCTCCCCGGGAGCGGGCAGCCTCGGCCGGCCCTCGCAGGGGCCGGCTGAGGCAAGGCCTCCCGGGAGCGGGCAGCCTGGGCCGACCCTCAAGCACGGCAAGGCTAAAAGCTGATAAACTTAATCAGTTGTTTTGCCTCTTATAATTATGAATGCAATTATAAATAAAGGTGACGAATCAATGGCATTTTAGATGCAATATGAAAATAGTCATGCAAATGTACTCGAGCAATACCGGGGAAAACTTCAGTGAATAAAATTAAGGCAAAAAACTGGCACAGGAAAACACAACATTTACTCTTGAGCAAAATTTCGCACCACCACTTCAACACCATGTCAAAAACAGGGCTTAAAATAATAAATCATATTCATAAATACACGCGCACTTGTAAATCCTTCATTATGGTATTAATGCGCTGAGACGGTAAGAATAACACCAACTCCTGACCGAACCTGGACAGCATTGCCCGCTGCCCAAACACTACATTTATTTTTGACAATAATGTTGACAACCACCACCGCTCATCCCAACAAAAAATAACCACGCCGCAAGGACCATCCGGCAGCAGATTGTGCCCTCCCGCGTCTGCTCAAGAGACGGGCGAGTTGCGTCTCGCACCCGCCCGGAGTCATAGGCGTGCCGGGGGGACTCGCGACCAGCGAGTTCCCGGCCCGCTCCCGCCAAGATTGGGTTGGCGGGCTGGGCAAACCGATTCAACGATTCCGCGTCCGGTTAAAGAAGCGGTGGACGAGCAAGACGACTACGCAAAGAAAACCAAAAAACAACATAATCGACATAACAAGCGGCAGGAATTAGGCCTGCCTACGGGCGAAAAAAGTGTCAAATTATTACAGACGATAGAATATTCTGAAATGACAAACCCTCCTAAGCGAGTCGGCCCGAAATGCGGACGCGGTCAGACCCGACGATAGACCGCGAGAAGGGGTAGGTGGATCAGTACTGGATTCATTTCCACCTACCCCGCCTCTGCGTCCCGGTCTGGGGCGGCACGCGAGGATAGTGGTAAGCGTGAACCGCCACCAGCTTCTACTGAGCCAAGCCGACTTGCTCTGTGGCGTGCCTGAGCTGCACCTCGGCCCGCGTAATGTGCACGCCAGGAGAAGTGACCTCCTCCCCTTCAGCTGGGCCCCGCGCTCCCTCAAGGGCTGCGACCCGCGCCTCTATCGCAGTTTTATCCCGGTCAACCCGGTTAAAGATCTCCTGTAACAGCAGAGTACGTTTCTGAAACAGCCGCATCACTTGTCTCTTCATCCCCGCCGCATCCGCCGGGTCGCCCAGATACTCTGAAACTCCCTCCGCGTCGGGGGGAGGCGAATACCCCTCGCTCATCTCGGTTTCATAGGAGATCGCGTTGTAGCCTGCAAAGAAGAGATTCAGAGGGGATAGGCGAGAACCGAACAAGCGTCGAGTACAAGCTTACCTGGGGTTGGCACGCCCTCCGCACCGGTGGACGGTCGAGAGGAACCTGGCCGTCCCTGGAAAGGTTCTCCTTCGAGAGCTGCGAGTGATTTCCCTAGCCCATGGGGAATCGGCGACCGAGGGGTATTCGGGGGGGACGCCCAAGGCCCGAGGGGCTGGCGACCTGCTCAGTTGACAGCGGAAGGGAACGATCCTCCTCCCAACCACCTTCCTCTTCACGCGGCGGCGCCTGCGAGGGAAAAAGTCAGAAATGAAGCGACAAGTCAAGAGGGAGGGGCGCATACGTCTGGGATAACCTCGGTGTCGGCTGCCGGGCTGGAGCCCGGGACGTCATTTGCCGGAGATCGTCTGACGATCTTTCCTTTTACCTGCCTAAAGAGAGGGCCGGAAGACCAGCGCGCCAACCACGGCGCGGCCTCAAGGGCCTCCTCCGTGGTCTTTTGGCTCGCGGCTGCCAGCCGGGCTCGCACTTCCTCACTAACAGGCATGGTGCAGCTACAGTTCACTCAGAAAGGCAAAAGAAGGTAGGGATTCACCTGAGGGCTCGGTTGTGTATTTATAGCTAAGGAGTGGGACCCACTAGAAGATTTCGTGACAGCTCAGCACAACACTCACCGAACACGCGGGTTGGATGATTCTTTTCGAGCTTGCTCAAGCTCAAAAAGAACGGGGATTGTGTACAACCATGTGTTCGCCGAGTGGGTCCGCCAGATCAGGCGAGCGGACCAAGGCACCCTGCCCGCACCTAGAACAGTATGCGGGTGGGCCGCGGATGGCCATCTCGCTCTCGCCCAAGCCAGGCAGGCGAGCCGCACGAGCTGGCAGGACAGTGTGAGGTCAGGCAGCGGATGGTCAGCTCGCTCTCGCCCAAGTCGGGCAGGTGAGCCGCTCGAGCTGGCCCTTCCCCTCTCTCTCTCTCTCTCGCACGCCGGGAATTCGTCGACCAGAGTTTGGGTCAGCATTCATCGAGCAGAATTCGGGCTCGACATTCGTCGAACTAATATTCGGGGTTGGGTTCGACGGGTCCAGATCAGCGAGCCCCCTTCCGGGGCTCTCGCAGCGGCAGATTGAGACTGGGCCAGCCCGCTTTTCTACAGGTGACCCGGCCGCCAGCCCGCCTCGGCAGAAGCACTGGCAGGTCGCGGCGGCCTGGCTCGCACTCGCCCAAGAGGAGATGGCGAGCTGCGGGAGCCAGGTCGCACCCGCCCCATGGGCGCGAAGAGCATTGGCGAGCTGACCTCCAAGTCCATGGGACCTGCCCAATGGGGACCAGAGGTAAAAATTACCTGAATGCCCCTCCCATGGGTGCGAATAGCTTGTTAGAACAACGGAGTTGCGCTGTCGGCAGATCAAGCTGGTCTGCACATAGCTGTTCAAAATAGCGGAGGTTGGCTATTTGCAGGCCGTTTGCAGAAATGTATAAATAAGACTCAAGGGGCACCTCAGAAAGGACGTTTTCACACTCACTTGCTCCTTAGTCTTTTAGCGTTTTCTGAGATAGTCTTAGCTCGGCCTTTGATTAATGAGGGGAAGCGCTCTAAGATCTTCCAGGTGTGTGATGGATCCTCCTCGCCGAGCCCTTGGGTTTGATCTTCTTCACTCCCTGTCATTTTGATTGTGAGAAAAAAGTAGGTGTATGATCACCACTTCCTAGAGAGTAAACTCCACAGAAAGCAAGTTTTTGATTTCAACATTAACTAACCACCACGGCCACTCTCCCAAGCAAAAAAAAAACTAGATCGTTTTACGTTCCCTATATACAACATACATAAATGATTATAATTGTACGGCAACAATAATGATTATATTCTTCATAAAAGAACATTTCTATCTGATGTAGCATTCATGTTTCATATATTTGTTTGAGTTATTTACAAGGACCACCCCTTGAAGTTCGCAAAATTACAACTTGCGCCTCTAACTTTCCAAATTACAAAAAACTCCACTGTATGTGTACATTTCATAACATTCATACCCCTCTTGGATTAAGGCCCCATTTGGGGGGGGACTTATTTCACTGGTCAAGCAGTTACATGAACCGTTTGCATCTGATTCATGCGGTTAGGTATAACCGCTTGATCAGCGAAAATAAATCCGGTGTGTGTGTGTGTGTGTGTGTGGGGGGGGGGGGGGGGGGGGGGGGGGTGGTCTTCTTGTGTATAGGATGTCATGAAATGTAAACATTGTGTAATTTAATAATTATAATTTCAAAAGTTAGGGGTACATGCTGTAATTAGGGAGGTCCCGCAATCCCGATAAATAACCCTTTCTTTTATATCTAATATATAAAAACACCAAAACTTCACCGGGAAGTTAGCATAACTAAAGGTTGCACTCTTACTTTTAAAAATTACAAAAAAAAAACTCCCCTAAAAGTTTACATTTCATAGCATCCCTTGTACACGAATGATGCTCTGAAATGAACACTGAGATGGGAAATTTTTTGTAATTTCCAGAGTAAGAGGGGTGCAACTTGTAATTTAGTAAACTTAGAGGGGAGGTCCTGTTAAAGGGCCCTAAATATATGTAATAAAATATCATAAAAATATATATTACTTGATAAAACTATTGGAAGTGAAAAGTTTCAGTGTGAGATGCTGGATGGACATGGGGAGAAGGTACATTAATAAATTCTTATAAATAGCAGCAAAAGAGACTATGCTAATGATCAGGAAGAACATGAACCTGCTAAAAAGGTCAAGGTACTAATAATAGTAGTGCACTAATAAAGCATTTCAAACTTAAACGGAGGCATATTTTTGGCATGCTGCCTATAGATCACACTCCATGTTTACACATCAAAACCCCGATGAGTGGCTGTGGGGAATTCTCTGGCACACGCACGCGCCCATACACTCTGTCGAAGCCATCACAGGTCTTTAATCTGGGCAAGCTTCTTATAGAAAATTCGGTCATCTCGAGCAGAACTGCTTTCATATAGAGCACTCTGTACCAATTCCTGCATTTCCCCCAAAATAATTTTTTAAAAACAAAGGTTCAAATTTCATAAACAGATATAAAAAAAATGTTGGTGCATTACTCGCACCAACATCACCGTGAGCGGAGCGCCTATCCAACCGTATATTCACGACAGCATGATTTTTCGCGCATGATCGAACTAAAATACGGTCACTTCTCAATATGACCAACCAAATAACATCATTGAATCAGAAATCACACGGCTGTATTTGCTCCTGCCCGGTGATCTATAATGATCACCGGTAAAGCACCAAAATATTTCTCAAGAACAGGTAGGGATGAACTCTGCACCAATTCTTGCCTTCATACCCAACAACAGAAGTAATAGAACATAACAAACCAAAAATAACATGAGAAAGGCAGAGGCAGAAATCTAACCTTGACATCTCTGTGGGAATGAAACTTGCCGAGAACATGGAGCAAGCATCTCAAATCATCCATCTAAAAAACGACGAGGATTAAAATATGGCCGCAGCTAAACAAAATGCATTTGCATTAAAAAACCAACAGATTCGCATCACCTTTATGTACCCAACTTTGTTATAATCGAAGAATCTGAAAGCCTGTTTCAAACAAACAAAGACAAAAATAGTTGTGCACAGTTGAGTAAGTAAAAAATGCAAATCCAGAATACAATGATTAACATAATGAGAGAACAAAATTACCTGCAGCAGTTCCTTGTCTAAAAACTCATCCGCCAATTGAGGCTTCTTGGCGGAGGTCTTATCATTATCCTTGTTCGCATTATTGGGTTGTTCGTCTTTTTCGGTTTCTTGGGCGCTGCTTTTTTCGGGAACGCCTTCCATGACTTTGTCGCCGTCTTTTAACGTCTCCTCAGCTTCAGTTTTCCCATTATCAACTTGTTCACTCACACCCTCGTCCGCCTTTAAGAAAATGCAACAGATACATATCATGCTTAAAGAGAAAATTCATTATAAAATGCTCTGAGATGTTGTTATTCCTATGCGATAATGTTCAAACATTATTTGATAGAGAGGGTGGAATGCTATTAGTGAGTTCTCTGCATGCCTAAAGAGAAAATATGCTTGCAGTTGTTAGCCTTCTTGGGGCATTCAATGTGTTACTAATCATCGTTGGGGTATCACGTACAAGGGGCGTGAGGCGTGAGTGGCGCGCACCTGAACTCCTTTTTAAACTTGCTTTAGTATTTTACGCGTCGCATGTTGTTGAATTTTATCCTCACATTTTGTTAGGCCATGGGGGGGGGGGGGGGGGGGCATTTCTGTCGTTTGGGTGGAACCTTTGCTTTTGTTGTGGTTTGGTTGTGAGAATGGACAAGCAAGAATTAAATCAAATTTCTCATTCTCTCTATAATTTCCCCTCTTTTTCTACTCTTCCCCCTTTTTGTTCGTGACATAACCAACGCCACAAGCCCCCAATCCCGCGACCAGCATGATCCGCCATTGCTCTGAAGCCCTCTCTTCCGCCGGTGTCCTCCCTCCTAACCCTTATGAATATGGATCATTTGAGATGGTACTTCGGCATTAGTGAGATTATGACTAAAGATATGACACAAGAGCGACAAAGGATCTGTAGAGAACACCTCAAACTTGTATATACTTTCTCAATAATCAAATACAAGGTATGAATACACATTTATAGGAGGGAGAAAGAAAGAAGAGAGTCATATACATGATGTGGGACTAAAGAGGAGAAAAGAAGAAAAACAAATAAATGGACCACTTTACATGGGTTTTTCCAACACTCCCCCGCAAGCTGGAGCGTACAAATCGTATGCACCCAGCTTGGACAGACATTGGTAAAACAGGGTACTAGGTAGAGCCTTTGTGAGGATATCTGCAAATTGTTCAGTACCCGGAACATGCTTTAATTCTATCTTCTTCATTTGCACTTTCTCCTAGATAAAATGACAGTCCACTTCAATATGTTTCGTTCTTTCATGAAAGACTGGATTCTTTGAAATGTGTATAGCCGTTTGGCTGTCACATAGCAGGATGGCAGGTGAGGGAAGTTTTACCCCTAGATAAGCAAAGAGACTTTCTAGACAGGTAAGCTCAGAGACAACAGATGTCATCGATCGATATTCTGCTTCAGCTGAAAATCGAGCAACCACGGCTTGTTTCTTACTTCGCAAGGTCACAACATGACCTCCAAAATAGGTACAAAAGTCACTGGTTGACCGGTGATCATCCAAGAAACCGGCATAATCTGCATCAGAATACGCAACTAATGTTGGAGTGGAGGATGAGGTTTTGTATACCAATCCTTGACCCGGAGCTGTTTTAAGGTATCTAAGGATGCGCTCAACAGCTTGAAGGTGAGATGTTTGCGGGGCATGCATAAACCTGCTGACCACCCCAACAGCGAAGGGTATATCCGGTCTTGCAACCGTTAGGAAGATCAATTTTCCAACCAGTCGTCGATAGTATTCCGGATTTTGAAGAGGAAGATCTGTATCACAAGAATGTGCACACAGCTTATGATTTGCATCCATTGTAGTAGTAGTAGGTTGGCATCCAGAGTAGCCAGCATCTTGAAGGAGATCCAGGCAGTACTTCCTTTGGGATATGACAAGTCCGTCTGGTCGTCTCGCGATCTCAAGATCGAGGAAGTATCGAAGATGCCCCAGATCTTTTGTTTGAAAGACAGAGCTGGGTGTTGTTTGATCGCTTGGATGCCCTTCGAATCATCTCCAGTGATTAAGATGTCATCAACATAAAGCAATAGAAGAACAGTTCTCGTTGCCAGATGAAGTGTGAACAGAGAGAAGTCAGCTGAACTTCGAGTAAAGCCGACTTGCTGGACGGCCTTACTAAACTTGTCAAATCATGCACGAGGGAATTGTTTGAGACCATAGATGGACTTCTTAAGATGACAAACTCGGGACTCCCTCGTGGTCTCAAACCCGAGAGGTTGCTGCATCTAAACCGTTTCCTGGAGGTCGTTGTTGAGAAACACATTTTTGATGTCCAGTTGGTGTAAGGTCGTCCATTGGCGATGCACAGTCACTGAGAGAACACGTACGGTGTTAAGCTTGGCCACTGGAGAGAATGTTTCCTCATAATCTAAACCTTGTTGTTGGGTGAATCCACGAGCCACTAGACACGAGCCACCAGAAAGGCCTTCAGACGGTCAATCGTCTCATCAGGAGCATGTTTGATGACAAAGACCCATTTACACCCAACCGGTAGGTAGAGGTACCAAGTTCGAGGTCTGGTTAGCCCAGAGAGCTGTCATTTCTTCTTCCATGGTCGCCCGCCAGCCAGGATGTTGGATAGCCTCCTTCACATAGTAGGTATAGAAATCGAGGATAATGAAGTGGCAAAAGTTTGAAGTTGTGGAGATAAGCGATGTAAGGATACATAATTCGTCAAGGGATGAGTTGTAGATTCTGGTGCCGGATCAGCAGGACGCGGAGCATCAGAGATCGAAGCCGACTGCAATGGGGCATCAGAGGTAGGATGGCGACGAGTATAGACATGGATAACGGGAGGTACAGGTTTGGAAATGGGGAGAGCCTGGGCAGGAATTCGTGGTGGTGCAGTGGAAACGGGAGGTCTTGGTGGTGGACTGGTAACCGGAATGACAGAGCGTAGGACGGTTGGTGGTAGAGGTGTAGGATTTGGAGCGGAGAAAAAAGGAAGATCCTCCCAAAAGATTACATCAGCAGAGACTGTCACCTTGCGGGTAGCCGGGGAGTAGAATACATAGTCTTTCTGAGTCCGAGAGTAGCCAACAAAGATGTGTTTGGCTGCCCGGGGATCCAATTTGTCCAAGGATGGACTAAGAGTATGAACGTAGCAGGTGCACCCAAAGATGCGGGGTGTGAGAGAGAATGTCGGAGTAGACGGGAACATGAGCCTGAACGAAGTGGTATTGTGGAGGATGGAGGAAGGAAGACGGTTAATCAGATAGCAAGTTGTCAAAAGGGCAAAGTTCCAATAAGCTTTGAGAACCTGCATTTGAAGCATGATGGAGCGGGCTACATCGAGAAGATGTCAATTCTTACGTTCAGCGACTCCATTTTGTTGGGGGTATAGGCACATGAAATTTGGTGAATGACCCCAAATTCAGAGCAAAGAGTCGTAAATTCGTGGCCGGTGTATTCGCGAGCATTATCAGTGCGAAGAGTTTTGATGTTCGTGAAGAATTGTGTGCGGGTCTCAAAGATGAAAGCCCGAAAGACACGGGGAAGCTCGAAGCGATCACGAATTAAGTATAGACATGTCATCCGCGAATAATCATCAATAAAACTTAGAAAATAGCGATAACCAGAAACACTAGTGACTTTGTACGGACCCCAAATATCGGAGTCTACTAAAATAAAAAGATCAATGCTCCAAGTGCAATGAGACAAAAAAGATGAACGAAGTTGCTTGCCTAACACACATGTTTCACGCTGAAAAGAAGGTAGAGATACATCTGGTAGAGCCTTCTAGAGGACTAGCAAAGGGGCATGTCCAAGACGCCGATACCAATTGACGGAGGAGATGGAAGAGAGGATAGCCGGAGAGTCATCAAGGAGGTAGAGCCCGTTCTGCAGTCGCCCGTTACCAATGATAGTCCGTGTTTGCCGATCCTGTATCAAAAAAGGAGAAGAGGTAAAGGTTACAGAGCAGTTTAAATCATTAGTAAGGCGACCAAAAGAAAGCAAATTAAACGGTGAGCCCGGAACATGAAGCGTCGAGCGCAGAGAGAGAGACAAAGTGAGAGGGATATCAGCAGAGCCGGAGACGGGAACAGTGTCCCCATTGGCCACTGTGATACACTTGGGATGAGGAGAACACAGGTATTGATGTGGCCGCAGGGAGGTGATGTGATGAGTGGCACCTGAGTCCACTCTCCAGCTCGGACCAGTGGAGACAAGCGATACCTTCTTGAGAGATGGAGGCAGCAGAGGCAACGGAGGCAGGTGGGAGACTGAGCAGACCCTGAATTTGTTGGAGCTGAAGGCGGACCTCTTCAACGTCAGTACAAGTAAAGGAGTCGGTGGCAGCAATAGTGGCATGCGGTCGAGGAGGAAGCGCATGCATGCGGTAGCAGGTGGCCTCAAGGTGGTCGTCCTTACCGCAGAAGGAACACTTTGGTCGAGGCCGGCCTCCCCGACCTCGGCCCCGAGATCCGGATCGTCCCCCGCGAGCAAGAGGGGGGAAGGCAATAGTGGTGCAGAAGTATGTTGAAGAAGAGTTGGTGACGAAGGAGCAGAACTATCAGGAGGTGGAGAGAGCTTGAGCGACATGGAACACATCTGAAAGTGATGGGGTAGCAATAGAGGAGGATCTGGGCCCGAACATTCTGAAGATGAGGTGGTCCAAGAACCATCATCATAGCAACACCAACAGCATCTTTCTGAGCGCATTTTGCAGTCAGATCCAGCGCAGGAGGTTGATGTTGGATCCATGCTTCAACCAAAGTATTGGCCCTGCCAACCTCAAGGGTCTGAAGATCGGTGATGATGTCATATAGAAGCTGGAGACTATCTTTACCCGAATATAGAGACTGGAGCTCATCCCACATTGCCTTTGTGGTTTCGTGATACATGGTCATGCGGTAGGGTTCGGTATCCAGGGAGTTGAGGAGTCATGTCTGAACCCGACCATCGTTATGCAACCAATTGTCAGTAGGAGCCGCAGGAGCCGCTTGTGTCAAGTGATGAAGAAAGCCTTTGGCATAAAGTACGCGGCGAACAGAGTAGACCCACTACACAAAGTTCATCTTCCCAGTCAACAAGATAGTAGTAATCCGCAGCTCATAACGGAATTCAGGGGCAGAAGTCGGGCGGTCTGCAGAGGAGGAAGTCGTATGTCCGGCAGAGTCAGGAGAGGACGTCATGGCAAGGCGAGCAGGAAGCTAGGCCGGCGGACAGACAACCAGCGAACTGATGGGAGACCGCACTGTCTTGGTGACAACACACCAGCGGCAAGGCACCGAAGTCGTCGCGACCAAAGTGCAAGGCGATTAACTGGGAGAAGCCGCCGCGACTAGAGAAGAAGAGAAGCCGCACAGTCACGGTGATGACACACCAGAGGCGAGGAGGATGCCGCGAACAATATGTGGAGCCCGCAGCAAGGAAGAGAAGCCGCCTGCGAGGAGACAAGTCGCAACGACTAAGTAGGGCACAAGCCAGTCAAGAAGGTCGCACGGTCTCGGTGAGTACACCAGCGGCACGGGAAGATGCAACGACCTAGATGCGGAGCTCGTCGGGAAGTGGGAAGCCGCAGCGACTAAAAGAACAACTTGCGGCCAAGAAGAGAAGTTGCAACGACTAAGCAGGGAGCAAGCCAGTCGAGGAGGCCGCACGGTCTCGGTGAGTACACCAGCGACAAGGGAAGATGCCGCGACCTAGATGTGAAGCTCTACGGGAAGAGAGAAGCCGCAGCGACCAGAAGAACAAATCGCAGCGAGAAGAAAAGCTGTGGCGACTAAGACAAGTCGTGGAGAGCAAGAAGCAGAGCAGCAAGGCGGCAAGAACTCGGCGGGTAGACAAGGAGACCGCAGCGAGTAGCCAAGGAGACCGCAACGAGTAGCCGGGATGAAAAAACACAAGAACTTGGCGGCTAAGAGAAGTCGCGTCGGGAAGGGTGGAGAGCAGAGAGAAGAGAAGATATCGGCGGGTAGACAGGGAGACTGCACATAGTAGAGAGGAAGTGGGCAGCCGGGATGAAGTCGTGCGATCAGAGAGAAAACCCCGCCTGATAGGAAGGATATAAAAGGGAGGATAAGAAGTAGAGGTGGAAGCCACGAGAGAGAGAGAGAGAGAGAGAGAGAGAGAGAGAGAGCAGAGGAAGCGGTTAGAACAGCCTTAACTGCGCAGGAAGCCGCGGTTAGAAAGGGAGCAGGTCACAACACACTGCGGCTAAGCAAGAGAACAAGCCGCACGGGAGGCTGGAGAAACAGGCGGTTAGAAAAAAAACATGTCGGACCGTACCCTCTGATACCATGTAGAGAACACATCAAACTTGTATTTACTTTCTCAATAATCAAATACAAGGTATGAATACACATTTATAGGAGGGAGAAAGAGAGAAGAGAGTCTTATACATGATGTGGGACTAAAGAGGAGAAAAGAAGAAAAACAAATAAATGGGCCACAAATGGGCCACTTTACATGGGCTTTTCCAACAAGATCCATATAGCCGACCCTACTATAGTGGCATAAAGGCCTAAATATTGTTGTTGTTATACTGCATTATATGCATGAACCAACTAATATCAACTGTGAACATCTCATAACTTTTTAAATTTTAAATTTCAATTCATGCCACTTAAATCTTACATACAGTCGAACAACGTAATTGTTGATTCCAATTCCTGTGACAGAATTCCACCACTTAGCCGAACAACAGCATTGGAATTAACTTCAATTCTATCTCTTGCGGAATTGGAATTGGAGCCCAATTCCAATTACATTCTTTGAATTCCGCGCAAACGAACGGAGCCTTATTGTTTTTTAGTCTTGTAATATTGGTTTTAGTTCTCCACCTTTGTGTATATATAGGTGCCATGTAATATTTAGATTTTAGATTGAAAAAAAAAGTATTTCTTTCTTTTCTCAACAAATTATTCCTTGGCGTGTCTCTGAAATGCGGCATTTTAAAATTCAATTTGATGATATGATATTTACAACCTTGATCAGATCTTTGAATCCTATAGAGTAGGTAACCTTCAATGATGGGTTTGCCAAGATATTAACTTTCTGTTGATGCATCTCTAATTATTAAGTTTGGAAGATTCAATATAGTGTGACGAACATAGCACAAAATACCTATTACACAATGTCTCTAATATCCAATATTTCAAAATTCCATAATATACAAAGGCGTTAAATAAAGAAATAAACAACACTAATTTAACAATAGCCCATTAATTTACTGGAAAAAAACTCAAATAAGAACAGGGAATTGAAGTAAAAGCTTGCCTCGGGAGCTGCATCACTTCCATCACCATCCATTTCATCATACTCCTCATATATGTCTTCGAGATCTTCCTCCTCTGATTCATCATCTGATTTCTTTCCTGTGTCAGATTTATCCGCTCCATCTGCTTCTTCATTCTTAGATTTGGTTTCACCGTGATTTTGGTCGTTAGCTGACTGGGCTTCAGCTTTGAGAGGTTCCTTCTCTGCATGGGAGTTATCAGTAATCTTTTGACGTTTTGCTTCAGCTTCCTTCGCCTCTTTTTCCTTCTCAATATTTTCTTCTCTCTGCCTTTTACGTTGTTTGTGCTTGATGACAAACCTTTTCCTCAGTTTCTAGCATAAAACAACCCCACGAGTACATTAACAAAACTAATGAATGAACGTACTTAAAAAAAAAAATCAAAGCAAAATTAGAAGTTACCTCAAGAAATAATAAAATGCGGCATCCCATTTGGTATTGAAGCATTTCATTGAATGATTCAGCAAAGAGTGACAGCTGCAAAAAAAAAGTATACCCAAGGGATCTAAGAATGAGGTGTACTGCATTAGATTTAAAAGGTAGCATATTTGAAACAATGATTTAGAAAAACAGGCAATAGTAAACTATGGCAAACACAAGAAACAGAACAAGTTTATAGTACTCCTGCAGGTATAATAGCATGAAAAGTATTTTTAAAAATGTCCACACATACAACAGAAAAAGGTTCATAAATATCCTATTCTAGAATTAGTTATTGCACCGATAGCATATTCCAAATTAGTTTTAAAACAAGGTAAAAATTTGAGACCATCGTGATTGAATACAAGATGTCAATATATGTCATGTAAATATCCTGATTAAATAAAAAGGCTAAGAAACTGATATTGTAAATGTAATATAAAGGTTCAGTTGACTTCATTTGTAAGGATTTATGTGAAACGGGGAAAAAACCTCAAAAGTTGATTCTTCAACGTCTTTTTCATTGTACTCAAGGAGTCCACCCAATGAAAGGGATGTCGATCTAACCTGTTTCAAAAGAATCAAATATAACTAAGATTGACATCTCGCAAAAAACTTTGACAAGGATAATGAATTCACAGCTAAATGTTTGATTCAATATACCTTTGATCCCTTGGTACGCTTTGTCCGGACAAAAAATCCTGGGTGTTTAGGAGGTTCATCAGGTTTCAATTTCTCCTTTGCTTCTTTAGACTTCTGCTTAGAATCACTTTTGGCTTCTTTACTTCGCTTCTCTTTTTCTTGCCTTGACCCCTCGGTCTTTGTAGTTCGTGAATCTTTCTCAGAACTTTTTTGCTTAGGAGTCTCCAGTTCGTTGTTGGCTGAACCTCTTTTTTCAACTTTGGAAACCTTATCATCAGCTCGAGTTGACTTTTTATCATCCTTTGCTGCATTTGTTTTCTTTTCAATGGCACCTTCTTTCTCAATAGCCACTTTATTTTCCTCTTTTATCTTATTTTCAGTAGGAATTGACTCAATAAAATCCTGCCCTTCTTTTACTATAGGCTGATCTTCCACTTTGATCGTCTTCTGCACAGCCTCTTTATTATCCGCCTGCACACCATCTTTTGGTATGGCAATCTCAACCTTTTCATCAGAGGTTGGAACCTTTTTCTTTACTATTCTTCGGATTATTTTCTTCTTTCCTGCTGTTTTGGGCCCTGATATCTGCGGACTAGAGTCAACTGTGGGTGGTCCAGATATTTGCGGACTAACATCAACTGTGGGCGGTCCAGATATCTGTGGACTAGCATCAATGGTGGGTGTTACATTATTATTTTTAGCCGCTTCTTCAGAACTTTTGATCTTTTCTTCAGAATTATCTTCCTCAACAGAAGATTTTCCAACTGCGACTTTTTTAACAACCTTTCTCCTAACGAATGTCTTACCTTTTTCAGGCTCTGCGGAGCTGTAGTTTATTTTAATAGAGTTTTGCTGGACTGTTTGTTTGTTTGCAGTACTATTTCCCTCGATCTTGTCATCAATTTTGGCAGCAGTCTCATCACTTGCTGCTGTTGCTTTTTTATCAGCAGCCTTCCCTTTCACGACCTTCCGGATGATTTTCTTTTTTGCTGACTTCTTAATGTCAACTTTCGAATCAGTTGAGATCAAATTTTCTGCACCCTTCATGTCGTTGATTATATCATCAACAATCATTGCTTCATCAGGCTTCTCAGAGAAATTTACAGAAGGTTCAGGCAATTTTTCTTTTTGGTCACTTCCATCTTTGGAATCACCGCTCCCTTGGGTTTCTTCAGTTTTGACAACCTTCTCTTTTTTACTCGACGGTTCATCGACTTTGCTAGATTTCGCAGGAGTAGAGGGTTTCTTAGACTTGCTCGAAACATGATCACCTAGAGATACAACAAAATGTCTAACCCAAGAGAATAGAGACGAAAAAAATAAAAATTAAAATGAGCAACAGTTATGTAAATGTACCTTGTGCCGAGTCCTTTTCGCTGGACTTCTACATTAGAAAGAGAAAATACAGACAATTACAAGAGATACATTGAAAATGTAAATTATTTGGAAGTTACTAAAAAAATGATTTTGAACCTTCTCTTTCTTGGAAGCTAGCTGCTTCTCCCTTTCTGCAATATCCTTTTTGTGAGCAAGCCATTCAGATCGCCAGGAATCCAATGCAGGCAGGCAATCCGATAGATCCGGTACATACAAAACAGTGATCTCTTTATAACTAGACAGTCCATCAGCACCAATCCGATTGTAGTGTATCTATAAATGATTTGAAATTAGAGGGGGTGGGGCCACTAACATTTTACAGTGCATGATGTATTATACATATTTTAACTTTATGATTGTCCATATCCTAATTTTGAAGGTTCTTTCATTGGATAACAGTGCACAAATTTGGAGCTGCTAAAGCTATGTTAACAGTGCAGTAATTTATAGCTGTTATAACTATTTAAGAAGTTAAAAATAATGACGTCAAGTTTAGGTGAGAACATGCTTAAGTCAGCTAATATTTTCATTTTGATCTAATCACTACTTCAGTAAGATATTCAATTCAACACTTGAGCCATGCAAAACTACTACCGAGGACATTTATCAAGATACTTCAACCAAAATACTGGTTTTGAATCTTCCTACGGCCTTTAATATCATTCATGATTTAAGGAAATTTCTATTTTTTACATTGTGCTAAAAACATCACTAGGAATGCATCTCCAAATTTCATAAAAATTATAGTTTAGTTATTTTATTTTGTCAACTGCTGTAAACATAAAAGGAAATGCATGTAACACGCTGGTTAACGTTATAACAAAATACTCTCATAACTGTTTAGCACTACATAGTTATTCTAATCACACTTTTATTCACTTGGATTTTTGATTTTATTGCAGTTATTAAGTAAAAGACTTAAAATTGAAAATCACATCATTTACAATATATTATGTATTTTAATATTTTTTTAACCGCCTATATCCCAACAACAAGAAAATAAGAATTTTTTGAAGTAGACAACAGTTCACTACTTTGTAGACAATAGTATCTTATTAAGAAGCAATTTTTCCTGATGTGATCTTAGTTGAAAATTTTGATTAATGACACAATTTACAATTAGTGATACTATTAATAGTGTCGCAAGACTTTGTTTCAACATTACCTATACAATCACAAAATTATGACAACATCAGAATTACATGCCCAACCTTGGGTTAGGAACTATTTTAAGACTCTTTAAATATGATTTATGAAGAAATGCCTTTATATTCCCTGTAACTAGAAAATATGACACTGGCATGCATTGTCATTTTCTCTAGTTCATTAGTTCTAATGACTTTATTTTCACAATTGTTAAGAAAGGAAAAAAACATAAGAAGACATACAGTTCAACGACTTTGAAGTGACATAATGTCATTTAATAAGGGTGTTCAGTGCATTATGATTTGAACTTAGGAGATGTAATTACCAATTAGCATTCCAATTATGTAATCATTTTTTCACAATGCATCTGTAAATGACCTGAAATTAGGGGGGAAGACTCATAATTCACAGCACACAAATATAGAATATCCTAATTTAGAAAGATAAAAAAAATAATAAAGGAAAGCCATGCTTGACATCAATATATATAATAATGCCTTTGATATCATGAATGTTCTTATATCCCAAAAGGCCAAAACTCAAGAATATGATTGTTTTAAGAGTGGCTAATATTTCATTTTGGAGGTAATTATGTACTATAGTAGCTTATAAAAAATTTATAAGATCTTATTGATGTGATTTTAGTTGACAACATGATTAAGCCTGCTCTTAATTCAGAAGTGATATGATTAATGTCTGAGTAAAATTTAAACAAACAATCATAAATTACAGAGAGAGGAGGTGGGGAGTTATGGAATGAGAGAGAACCTCAAGGAAAGGATTCCAGTGTTTACAGTTTTGTAAATCAATTTGGGTTATATCTTTGACACATCTGCAAAAGAATAGCTAAATCTTTAGTCGAGCATGTAAGCACATACAACTAACAAAGAATTACAACAGGAAGATTTGGAATTTTCAATTAGGTATGTTTTATACACCTCCTAGCTGTTTGATTGAGTGAAGAATAATCAATTGATGGATCATCACCGTCGATTGTCCCTTGCCATTGGCCTCCAATCGCCATAAATGAACGCTCCTTTTTTAGAATAACAAACCTCAGGATGTTGTTGAAATGGATCGATCTGTCATCAGAATTTTTATCCGAGCACAAATCATCAAGAGCATAACTGCTAACCCCACTCATCAGGATAACCTGCATAAGAAATTTAAATGAATAAATCTTTTAAAATATGGAAACCTAAATACAAATTGAGTATAACAAGCAGAGATATCAAACAGATCTAAAGAAAGCTGAGCATTTCATTACGGCTATTAAAATGTCATGGCTGAAAGTGTCAAGTAAAAAAAAAGTATGCATTGCAAGAATTCTATTTCATAAGGTACTGAGAAATAAATTATTATGGTAAAACAACAATATTCAAAATATAAAATAACGTTTTCCTTTTTAATAAATTTATATGCATAATATTGTAATAAATATCCATTTTTAATCCAATTAATGTGCTTCAATTGAAGGCTTGAAATAATAATTATTTTATCATAATTATATAGGATAGAACAATTTGCCAATATATATATATATATATATATATATATATATATATATATATATATATATATAGGGTTTAGGGTTCATGGAGAGGATGTTAAATATAAATTTACACAGTAATCTTTTTGGTAAGTGGGCTCATGGAGAGGATGTTAATCACTGTTTTCATCAGTATCATGTCAATTAATCATTCTTGAGATTGTGAACGAATGACTTAAGTGAGTGATGCAGAAAGGTCTAGTAAAGTATATGTCCACTCAACGCCTTCGTCGAGTTAAAGGTTGACTCGACGAATCTAGCACTTAGGCGTTGAGTGCGTGGAGTCCACTCAACGCCTTCGTCGAGTCAAGTGTTGATTTGATGGGTTCGACGCTGAGAGCATTGAGGCATGGAGTTCACTCAACGTCATTCGTCGAATATCATATGGATACTCGACGATTCGTCGAGTATAGTTTGTATACTCGACGATTCATTGTATATGTCCTTGATACTCGATGATACATCGAGACTAGGGTTGTCTGGTCGAAAATGCTGGATTATAAGTCCTGGGTCTGTGAATAGCGACCAGATGTTCTGTTTATTCCTTTGGGTATGAATAATAGGATTTTAGGTGGTGTGTACAAGCAGGAGGGAAAGAAAATAAACATAAAAAAATTACAATCATAAAGCGAACTCATTAGATTATGACTTTGGACTAGAAGATTTCGAGGATTAAAATGAGATTAGACTTTGGACTAGAAGATTGTGACTTTGGACAAGACTGCTTGAGCGATAAATTGTGTTTCCCGTGGGCTGGATGGTGGTGTCAGTGGATGGTATGCATGATTTGGGATTCATGGGTGCTTGAAAGGGGTTGGGAGAAGATGTGGAGTTCTAGACAGGTTTTGGGTTGCAGGGAAAGCCAGCCAGCCTGCAGTTGGGCTCCAGAACAGTGATGCGGGGACTGGATTGGGCTAGATGAAGTACTGGGGGATGGATAAAGTTGTGGACAGGACGAGGGTCGGATGGTGGAGATGGATTTCAAGGGTCTGGAATAGGGTTTTTAGCTGAATCGGAGGGTAAACAGTGGAGGAGAAAGGAGGGCTGGACTGTACTGAATGGAGGAATGGGCTGGGTGGAATTATGCAGAGGAAAGGTGTGGCTTGGAGGGGAAGAAGGATGTAACTTATTGAGTGGGCAATAGATGAATAGGAATTGATAGGGTTCCACATATAATCCTCGGGTCAAACCGGGGCTATCGATCAAGTGGACAAAAGCTGAACCGACCAAGCATCCAAGAAGAGGGCAAAGCCGCATGCACATCCACCAGAGCGCCGGGATAGCGTAAGCGCACGGCGCGGCGCGCGCAACGCGCACAAGCAGCACGGACGCCCAAGCACAACGTGCGCAGCAGTTCTCCCGAGCACATGGCTGCGCAGCGCGGTCTCGAGCGGCAGCAGCCGGCGCCGCCCCAGGCGACCAACGTCATCTCCAGCCGCCTCCGCCACCTCCGGCCACCTCCGCCACATCAGGCCGCCGCCGCCTCCAGGCACATTACCCAGCCGGCCGAACCACCCGTGGAGAAGGGGGGCACTCCTGTCATTTCGGCATGGTGATTGGCGTGATCAAAATGGAGCGACGTCATTCACCAAGGTAACGCCCCAAATTTCTGAAGGCGGTAGCTCCAAGGTTTGCGTCGAGAGCGTTGAATTCTCGAGAAAGCGATGAGTTCTCGAGAAAGATGTTACCGCGCGGCGGAAATTTGTTACCGCGTGACGGTAGCAGGGGAATTAATCTGGCAGACCTCTCGGGAAGCTATCGCACGGCGATAGTGGTACCGCTGGCGATAGCTTGATCAATTTAATTGTTTTGGTTCTCGGGATCCTACCGTGCGGCGGTAGAAGTTAGCGCGCGGCGATAGCGTCTGGTGGCGTGTCGTAACCGACGTCCTTTATCGTGCAGCGTTAGCGCCCTATCGCGCGGCGATAGCGACTCCGAAACGACGTGGCCACGTCTCCGCCTGTGATTGGAGGGTTTGGGTGGTTGCGCTCGAAACGAGACATTGAATTAAGGTACCGCGCGGCGGTAGCTAGGTCAGCGCGGCGGTAGCTTGGTATATAAGCCTGGTTTGACCGTTTTCACTGCATTTTCTTTGGAGTTGAGGGCTGAACTGGATTTCTTGGAGGAGAAGCTGCAGCGTCGGAAGAGTGATCTCATCGCCGTTGGAGTTCTGAAGCTCCGATTCGCAAGACGAGTCTGGATCGGTGGAGGCAAGATCGTTGCGGATGCGTTCACCGTTTAGATCTTTGGCATGTCACCGAAGAGAGCGCAAAGGGTAAGGATTCTCAACTTGGACATGAGAAGTCCTCTTCCTTTTGCATAGGAAACCCTCTCTCGCGAGTGTGCGGTGAGTGTGAGGTTTTCCTTCGGGTAAATACGGAATATCCCCGTAGTTTTGCATATAGAGTTCGGAATCGAAGTACGAACATAGGCATGGTGTGTGAAGCCCATCTGAACCGGTTGGTCTGGATTGGTGATGTTTTCATTATGCTTGTATTGGCCGGAGAAGACTCCGTGATGTTTTTTTTTCGGGTTCTACACGGTAGATTGCAGCAGGGACCCTTGGGGACTAACTCCGAGGAGCACCCGAAAAACTGGGCAGAATCGCATATCTGTCAGATACCACGGGGCGGTAGCTCCTTGAGAGCTTTGTTTGAGGCATGTGTCGTGGAGATGCCTGGGGCCAATGATTGTGGCATGTGTCGCGGAGACCTGGGGCATGTGATTTGGTGTTGATTGCTTTGAGAGCCCAGCTTGGTGGCATGAGAGTCATTTGTATAGCATAACGGGATTATGTATTGATTGGAGAAATGGGAATGGGGAGGCCAACCCGTGTCGTGGTAGTTTTTGCCTGGCGATGTGAGCAACGGGAAAGGGCCGAACCTACCTAGTAGCTATGTGGTGCGTTCGTGCGTAGTGTCGTCTGTCGCAGGCATAGTTACGAGTCTTAGGCCTTGCGCAGGCCGTAAAGACTACCAAAATGCTCATAGTTGTTGTCATCTGGAGAACGGTGGTGCGTCCCTGGTTTTTGTCCGGACACCGAGAATGTGTCCTGAGAGCACGGGGTGTGTGGTCGTTCGTGCCTACGTCTGCGGTGAAGTGTGTTTAAATTGCACTTTCATTACTATGTTTGGTTTAGCTAATTCAATGAAGGGAAGGAGCTCTGTCGCCCCGAATAAGGGGCGGGGTAGTTATAATTTGTTCAGCTTTAGTTGATTATTACCTTGTTTTGCCACCGTTTAGTGGATTTTTCTTGCAGGAACTGGTGAGCCATGTGGTAAGTAGCGGGCTAAGGCCCTTGATACTGTGTTGGCCCTTGAAGGCCAAAGCGAAGTGTTTACTTTTACTGTTTTCATATATGGTCGGCCTGCGTGCCGAAGTATGTAAAACACTTTAATTCAGGTTGAATGTTGTAAGGTCATAAGGCCAAGACTCTGTGCATTTGTTATTTCATTTCTACTTTGGACTATAGTGGGCATTCATGTTCTGTGATGGGTTCTTCTAACTTGATTAAAAGTTTCTGCTATAATACTCTATGCTAGGTCTCGAAATTTTATATTTGTAATTTGGTAGTAATATATAACTTCTATGACTGTCCGTGGTATATGGCGTGGGGCACCGGCCGGACCTTCTGTTATATTCCATGTGACGAACTGGGGTGTTACAATTTGGTATCAGACTACGGTTTCGATCTTTCTTAGGAGATTTTGTGGACAAATTATTTTTAGGGATGGTGAGCACAACCATGTGCGTCATCGTTATAACATGAAAAGAACTCATGAATGTCCACTTATGAATGAAAATACACATGTTTGAGGAATCTGCGTGTTCTTATGATTGTTTTTTGCAATTTTGTTTGTTCACTTATTGGTGTGTCCTGCAATAATAGGTGACCAGGAGTGGTGATAGACAGTCGAAACATCCGCACTCTGCGGAAAGCAGTGCACCTAATGATGTGCCTGCAACCCCTCCTTAGGCAAGGAGAATAAGACTTGTAGTTGAGGCGGTGTTTGCGATGATAAACGCCAAGCCAGGGAGGCAAGCACAACCTCCTACCCTTGTTGTGGAGCAGGTGCCGCTTCGTGCGGCAGAGCTTGAAGTGGTGGATAGAGTGGTTGTAGAACCTTTTGCGCCAAGAAGAGCGACAGAAAGGCAGCTTAAGCATGTGATGAGCTTTAATCCTCCTGTGTTTACGGGGACTGTAACCCCAAACCCAGGCCGAGGATTGGCTCTCCCGTGTTAAGAGGGTCATGACAGCGACTGAAACGGAGGAATGACAGAAGTAAACTATAGCCGCTTTCCTGTTGGATGGAGAGGCGCGACTGTGGTGGGAATAGTTGGAGCTGCATCTCTTGGTTGGAAGACAACTCACCAACGTCTCGATGGAGTTCTCGAGGTTATTCCTGGCTAGATACCACCCCTCGGCGCAGAGGATCGACATGGAGAATCAGTTCCAGAGATTGACGCAGGGAGACAGTTGCGTGGATGAGTATTTCCACGAGGTCACGAGGTTGGGACGTTATGCTGGCGCTACTTTCGCGGACGAGGAGCGTAAGACCAACCGGTTCTATGAGGGTCTGCGTGATGACCTAAGGTTACTGCTCTTTGCGTCGATGACGCAGGGTTTCCTAACTCTGGCCAATGATTGTGGCATGTGTCGTGGAGACCTAGGGCCTGTGATTTGGTGTTGATTGCTTTGAGAGCCCAGCTTGGAGGCCTGAGAGCCATTTGTATAGCATAACGGGATTATGTATTGATTGGAGAAATGGGAATGGGGAGGCCAACCCGCGTCTTGGTAGTTTTTGTCTGGCGATGTGAGCAACGGGAAAGGGCCGAACCTACCTAGTAGTTATGTGATGCGTTCGTGCGTAGTGTCGTTTGTCGCAGGCATAGTTACGAGTCTTAGGCCTTGCGTAGGCCGTAAAGACTACCAAAATGCACATAGTTGTTGCCATCTGGAGAACGGTGGTGCGTCCCTGGTTTTTGTCCGGACACCGAGAATGTGCTCGGAGAACACGGGGTGTGTGGCCGTTTGTGCCTACGTCTGCGGTGAAGTGTGCTTAAATTGCACTTTCATTACTATGTTTGGTTTAGCTAATTCAATGAAGGGAAGGAGCTCTGCCGCCCCGAATAAGGGGCGGGGTCGTTATAATTTGGTCAGCTTTAGTTGACTGTTGTCTTGTTTTGCCACCGTTCAGTGGATTGTTCTTGTAGGAACTGGTGAGTCATGTGGTAAGTAGCGGGCTAAGGCCCTTGATGTTGTGTTGGCCCTTGAAGGCCAAAGCGAAGTGTTTACTTTTACTGTTTTCATGTATGGCATGCCTGCGTGTCGAAGTATGTAAAACACTTTAATTCAAGTTGAATGTCGTAAGGTCATAAGGTCAAGACTCTGTGTATTTGTTATTTCATTTCTGCTTTGGGCTTTAGTGGGCATTCATGTTCTGTGATGGGTTCTTCTAACTTGATTAAAAGTTTCTGCTAGAATACTCTATGTTAGGTCTCGAAATTTTATATTTGTAATTTGGTAGTGTAATATGTAACTCCTATGACTGTCTGTGGTATATGGCGTGGGGCACCGGCCGGACCTTCTGTTATATTCCATGTGACGAACGGGGGTGTTACAATTTGGTATCAGACTACGGTTTCGATCTTTCTTAGGAGAATTCGTGGACGAATTATTTTTAAGGGGTGGTGAGCACAACCATGTGCGTCCTCGTTATAACATGAAAAGAACTTATGAATGTCCACTTATGAATGAAAATATACATGTTTGAGGAATCTGTGTGTTCTTATGATTGTTTTTTGCAATTTTGTTTTGTCACTTATTGATGTGTCCGGCAATAATAGGTGACCAGGAGTGGTGATAGACAGTCGGAACATCCGCACTCTGCGGAAAGCAGTGCACCTAATGATGCGCCTGCAACCCCTCCTTCGGTAAAGAGAATAAGACTTGTAGTTGAGGCGGTGTTTGCGATGATAAACGCCCAGCCAGGGAGGCAAGCACAACCTCCTACCCCTGTTGTGGAGCAAGTGCCGCTTCGTGCGGCAGAGCCTGAAGTGGTGGATATAGTGGTTGTAGAACCTTTGGCGCCAAGAAGAACAACAGAAAGGCAGCTTAAGCATGTGATGAGCTTTAATCCTCCTGTGTTTAGAGAGTCCCATGATGGCTTTCAGCACACGTTATGGGCATTATGAATTCACCGTCATGTCGTTTGGGCTGACGAATGTGTCATCCGTGTTTATGGATTTGATGAGCATGACGTTCAGAGAATACTTGGATCAGTTCGTGATAGTCTTCATCGATGATATACTGGTTTACTCACATTGTGAGGAGGATCATCTCAAGCATCTTCATATGGTTTAGGAGACCCTGAGGATGAGCCAACTGTATGTCAACTTCTCCAAATGTGAGTTTTGGTTGTCCTCGGTAGCGTTCCTTGGTCACGTGGTTAGTGGTCAGGGAATTGCAGTAGATCCGGTGAAGATAGCTGCGATACGGGAGTGGTCTGTGATGTCTACTGTGTCGTAAGTCCGGACTTTTTTGGGGCTTGCTGGCTATTACAGGCGCTTCGTGGAGAACTTCTTGCGGATAGCAATGCCCCTCACTACTTTGACAAGGAAGGATCAGAAGTTTGTTTGGTCGCTGGAGGGCGCGCAAGCCTTCGAAGAACTAAAGTGTCGTCTGACCACGGTGTCTGTCTTATGTTCGCCTTGTGGTTCGGAGGGCTTTGAGATTTACAGTGACGCCTCTGCGAGCGGATTAGGTTGTGTTCTACTTCAGCACGGGAAGGTGATAGCATATGGATCGCGTCAGTTGAAGGTTCATGAGAGGAATTACCTGGTCCACGTGGTTAGTGGTCAAGGAATTGCAGTAGATCCGGTGAAGATAGCTGCGATACGGGAGTGGTCTGTGATGTCTACTGTGTCGTAAGTCCGGACTTTTTTGGGGCTTGCTGGCTATTACAGGCGCTTCGTGGAGAACTTCTCGCGGATAGCAATGCCCCTCACTACTTTGACAAGGAAGGATCAGAAGTTTGTTTGGTCACTGGAGGGCGCGCAAGCCTTCGAAGAACTAAAGTGTCGTCTGACCACGGTGTCTGTCTTATGTTCGCCTTGTGGTTCGGAGGGCTTTGAGATTTACAGTGACGCCTCTGCGAGTGGATTAGGTTGTGTTCTACTTCAGCACGGGAAGGTGATAGCATATGGATCGCGTCAGTTGAAGGTGCATGAGAGGAATTACCTGGTCCATGATTTGGAGTTGGCGGTTATGGTATTCACCCTTAAGCTTTGGAGGCATTATCAGTATGGGATTAAGGTCAATATTTTTTCGGATCACAAGAGCTTGAAATATTTGATAGATCAGAAGGATCTGAACATGCGACTGCGTAGTTGGATGAAGTTTCTTGGGGATTACACCTACAAGATTCATTATATTCCTGGGAAGGGAAACGTTGTGACAGATGCTTTGAGCCGTAGGACCCCTGCACGGGCAAATTGGTCACAGATGCACGACGAGCGGCTTATTCAGGATCTGGAGGCCTTGGAAATCTCTTGTGTTGACAAGGGCGTTAGTGCAAACGTATGTTTGGGTTGGACGGAGGTTCAATACAACCTCGCAGACAGGATTCGGCGTGCCTTGGAGTTGGACGTGAGCTTGAAACGTCATTGGGCGGATGTCGTTAATGGGCCTAAAGACCAGTTCTCTATCGACGATGGCGTCTTATGGAAAGGCAGCCGATTGTGCGTCCCAAACATAGGGAAGTTGCGAGAAAAATTGATGTATGAGACGCACTTTACGAAGAACTCGATTCATCCCGGGAGCACCAAAATGTTCAAAGACATGAAAAAATTGTTTTGTTGGCCGGATCTGAAGAAACACTTAGCATTGTATGTGACGAAATGTCAAACGTGTGTCTTGGTGAAGGCCGAATGTCAGAAGCCTGGCGGATTCCTGAAGTCCTTGCCTATACCAGAGTGAAAATTTGATTTCATCTCCATGAATTTCGTACACGGTTTGTCGAGATCGCACAAGGGGAACGATGTCATTTGGGTGATCGTTGATCGTTTAACGAAGATGTCACACTTCATACCCAATAGGATGGATGATTCAGTTGAGAAACTAGCGAAGCTTTATGTGGACAGCATAGTCCGTTTGCACGGCGTACCCCGGAGCATCGTTAGTGACCGAGATGGTCGGTTCACATCTAACGATTGGAGGCTCATTCATTAATTGTTGGGTACCAAGTTGAACTTCAGCACAGCTTTTCACCCACAGACAGATGGTCAGACTGAAAGGGTGAACAGGACGATGGAAGATATGCTTCGTATGTGTGTTTTGAATTTCGGGAAAAGGTGGGAGGATCATCTTTTTATGATTGAGTTCGCGTATAATAACAGCTACCAAGCCAGCATTCAGATGGCGACTTTTGAGGCTCTGTACGGAAGGTGACGTACATCGTTGTCTTGGATAGAAACGGGATAGTCGAAGTTGTACAAGCGAAGGGCGTTGAACATGTTACTTCAACGATACGGTTGATTCGAGAACGGCTACCGATTGCTCAAGATAGGCAGACCAAGTACTACAATGTCAAGCATCGGAACGTGGATATGGCAGACCTCTCGGGAAGCTATCGCCCGGTAATAGTGGTACCGCTGGCGATAGCTAGGTCAATATAATTGTTTTGGTTCTCGGGATCCTATCGCGCGGCGGTAGAAGTTAGCGTGAGGCGATAGCGTCTGGTGGCTTGTCGTAACCAACGTCCTCTTTCGCGCGGCGGTAGCGACTCCGAAACGACGTGGCCATGTGTCGGCCTGTGATTGGAGGGTTTGGGCGGTTGTGCCCGAAACGAGGTGTTGAATTAAGGTACCGCGCAGCGGTAGCTTGGTATATAAGCCTGGTTTGGCCGTTTTCACTGCATTTTCTTTGGAGTTGAGGGTTGGCCTAGATTTCTTGGAGGAGAAGTTGCAGCGCCGGAAGAGTGATCTTACCGCTGTTGGAGTTCCGAAGCTCTGATTCGCAAAACAAGTCCGGATCGGTGGAGGCAAGATCGTTGTAGTCGCGTTCATCCATTTAGATCTTTGGCATGGCACCGAAGAGAGCGCAAAGGATAACAATTCTCAACTTGGACATGTGAAGTCATCTTCCTTTTGCATAAGAAACCATCTCTCGTGAGTGTACGGTGAGTGTGAGATTTTCCTTCGGGTAGATACGGCATATCCCGTAGTTTTTGCATATAGAGTTCAGAATCGAAGTACAAACATAGACATGGTGTGTGAAGCCCATCTTGACAGGTTGGTCTGGATTAGTGATGTTTTCATTATACTTGTATTGACCGGAGAAGACTCCGTGATGTTTGTTTTTCGGGTTCTACACGGTAGATTGCATCAGGTAACTTTGGGGACTAACTCCAAGGAGCACCCGGAAAACTGGGTAGAATCGCATTTCTGTCGGATACCGCGCGGCGGTAGTGCTACCCCAGGCAGTAGCTCCTTGAGAGCTTTGTTTGAGGCCTGTGTCGTGGAGACAAGCGACAGCGGCGTCGATCTCTAGCTACAGCGGCGTCGGCCCCCAGCAGCGTCGGCCTCTAACCTGTCTTTCCCGGGCGGCAGCTCTTCACCGGCTCTCACTTCTCGGTCCAAGCTCTGCAAATCCAGTGCCACGCAATTCCTAGCTACACAAAACAATAGGTAACATCTTCACCGTTTTTTGATGAATTGGTCATTTGTTATGTTTGTTGATCATCTAATAAATTGAAGATTGTGTTGAATTTTTTGTTGTTATATGTGTGTGTGATGTGGCTTTGTTATGTGTGTGTGTTGTGGCTTTGTTATGTGTGTGTGTTGTGGCTTTGTTATGTGTGTGTGTTGTGGCTTTGTTATGTGTGTGTGTTGTGGCTTTGTTATGTGTGTGTGTTGTGGCTTTGTTATGTGTGTGTGTTGTGGCTTTGTTATGTGTGTGTCCAGTGATTGATTTGAGTGTGTGTCCAGTATTTGTATCTGTGTGTGTCCAGTGCTTTGTGTGTATGATTGTCCAGTGCTATGTGTGTGTGTGTGTTCGATTGTTGTGTGTGTGTGTCGAGTGTATGATTGCCGAGTGTGTGTGATGTATGTATGTGTGTGTGATGTGCAAATCTATGTGTGTGATGTGCTATGTGTGATGTGTTCAGCTGTGTGTGTGTTTTATATGTCAAGTGTGTGTCTGTGTCTGATTGTCCAGTGTGTGTGTGTTATGTGTGTGCTATGTGTGTGCTATGCGTGTGACCTGAACCGCCCGGTATGATGCTTGGACGACCTGCTCCCTGTTCCACATCAAGCAGGGGGTGAATGCGACGCTGGGAAGCTACGTGGATCGGTTCTAGGAGGAGGTTACCCAGGTCCAGGAAATGTCTGGCCATAGTTTGATGATGACCTTTACCCTGGGCCTGCAGCAGGGATTTTTCAGGATGGAGTTGAAGAGAGTTCCCCCCCCCCCTCTCCTACGAGGAGTTGATGGATAGGGCGGCGAGAGAAGTTGACGGGGAAGTGTCAAACCCGGAGTTTGCGCGGAAACTGGCCAGATGGGCCACGGAGGAGGAGAAGGAATCGAGAGGAGGAAGGGGACAGGAAGGGAGGAGAGGAGAGCCCCGGCAGAGGGAGCAGAGACAGCTCCAGGGGCCGCAACAGCCTAGGTGGGGCGTCAGGAGCCCGACCGTCGGCTGGGCTGGAGGCCTGAGTGGCAAGGGCAGGGGCCACAGAGAGGATACCCAGGAAGGGATCGTCATCAAGGGGGGCAAGATAAATTCCACCCCACGGGCTGGAGGCAGGCCCAGAGGCCCCGACTCCCCGATCAAGAAGAGGCTATGGCTATAGCCTTGGGGGAGAGGAGGAGAGTAGCGAGGCGGAGGAGGAGAGAAGTTAGGGTGGAGTTGCCCTATTGCGACTTCCATCAGTAGGAGGGGCACGTCACGGCCACGTGCCCGGAGTTCCTTGAAATGAGAGGGAACAGGGAACAACAACAGCAGCAGGAGCACCAGAAAGTGAGGATCAAGGAGTTCCTGCCTCGGGCAGAGGAGGACCGTCGCAAAGACAGGGTGGACGTTGGTACCCGAGGAGGGATCGGAGTGATCCACGGGGGAGGTGGGGGTCGAGGCTTCCCGAAAGGCGAGCCTCCACACCATGTATCGTCGAAGCGTTGCCTCCACATCCCAAGCCCCGCCCCCAGAAGGGAGGATCACCTTCTCCAGAAGCGACATGCCGGATCACGAGGATCCATTCTGTGATGCGCTGGTCATCAAGGCAGCCATCGAAAATTTTACCGTCTCTCGGATCCTCGTTGACAACGGAAGCTCCGTCAACGTCGTCTTCAAGAAGGCGTTTGACGCGATGAAGGTGGAGGCGAAGAGAGTGTTGGCCTCGGACGGACCCTTGTTCGGGTTTTCGGGGGAGAGGAAGGAAGTGGAGGGAGGAGTCGGTCTCCATGTCACCGTGGGGGGGGGGGGGGGGGGGGGGGGCAGTCCAGGAACTGTTGGTTCGTCATCGTGGATGCCCCCAGCAGCTACAGCGCCATCTTCGGGAGGCCCCTTATTAGCACTTTCCGCTGCGTCCCCGCATCCTTCCATCAGTGCTTGAAGTTCAACGCTGAGGGGATTCAGGTCACCATATTTCAAGAGTCATATTCATTGAGACATACTTATTGAATCACATTTTTGAAGCATTTTCATTGAGAGATATTTAATAACTCATTATGTCTCAATAAAGATGACTCATGAAATATGGATCAATCATAATGGCTCAATAAATAAAGCCATAATTTCCGTTCTTGTTGTCCATATTGATCCAGAAAAAGACATTTCAAAAAAGCTCTGATAAATCTATCTTTAGGCTGAGCAGGAAACTGGCAGGGAGGAGCTGGAGGTGGAGAGCTGCGCTGAGAAGGAGGCGGCAGGAAGAGAGCAGGAGGAGACGGCCGAAGTGATGGCCATGGAAGAAGAGTGGAGGTGGAAGTCCCCGTTCTGGAGGAAAGGGATGCTGAATGATGGGGGGAGCAGTCCAGGTTGGAGGCTGCAGAGGAAGTGGTGGAGTTGGAGGTCCTCACCCGCGGAGGCAGGGTGGAGAAGGTCCGCGTCAGCGGAGGGCTGACCCCGGAGGACCAAGGCAGGATGCTGGAGTGCATCCAGAAGAATGTGGACATCTTCGCACGGAATGCCGCGGAGATGTCGGGGTTTGACGCGGATGTGGCCTGCCACCGCCTCAACCTGGACCCGGGAACACGCCCCATCAAACAAAAGAAGAGGTCCACTGCGGACAAGATGGCAGAGCACATCAGAGAGGAGGTGGCAAAGCTCCTCAAGGCCGGCTTCGTGTCCGAAATCCAATACCCCGGCTGGTTCTCCAATGTGGTCATGGTCAAAAAGGGAGACGGCTGGTGGCGAATGTGTATCGATTTCTCTTTACTTAATAAAGCTTGTCCTAAGGACTGTTATCCTTTGCCTCGGATCGACGCGCTGGTTGACTCAGCCGTTGGTTTTTTTGTAATGAGTTTTCTAGATGCTTTTTCAGGTTATCATCAAATCAGGATGCACCCCCCGGACATCAAGGATGTCTCGTTCATCACGGGGGACGGATGCTACTGTTACAAGATGATGCCCTTCGGGGTAAAGAACGCAGGGGCAACCTACCAGAAGATGATGGATAGGGTCTTCAAAGAGCAAAAGGGAAGGAACCTGGAGGTGTACGTGGATGACCTCATGATCAAGAGTCGGGAAGTGGACTCCCGCCTCCAGGACCTAGAGGAGACCTTTGCTACCCTACGCAAGTACAAGATGCGGTTGAACCCTCTGAAGTGTGTTTTCGGGGCTAGTCGGGGAAAGTTCTTGGAGCATCTCCTCAACCCCGCGGGGGTCGAGCCAAATCCGGACAAGGTCAGGGTCATCATGGAGCTAGGGTCGCCACGGAACACCAAGGAAGTACAGCGCATGACAGGGAAACTGGCAGGGCTGAGTAGGTTCCTCTCCCAGGCTGAGGAAAAGTGCTCCCCCTTCTTCAAAACGCTAAGGGGCGGTCAAAGGTTCGAATGGACCAAGGAGTGCGAGGAGGCATTTCAAGCCCTCAAGATGCAGCTGACCCAGGCTCCACTGCTCCAAGGGCCCAAGGAGGGAGAAGACCTGTTTTTGTATCTCGGGGTCAGGGCGGAGGCCTTGAGCTCCGTCCTAGTTCGGGAGGAGGGGAAGAAGCAGCTCCCAATTTACTACGTGAGTCGGGTCCTGAGGAAGGCCGAGCTCCGGTATCCAATTTTGGAGAAGCTAGCTTTCGCCTTGATCATCTCAGCCCGAAGGCTGCGACCTTATTTCCAGGCACACTCAATCCGAGTGGTGACTGATCATCCCCTCCGCAACATCTTTGAGGGGGTGGAGCACTCTGGCAGGCTTGCCAAATGGTCGGTAGAGTTGAGTGAGTGTGACGTCTCCTTCGTTCCGCGCCTCTCGATAAAAGCTCAAGCGATGGCCGACTTCTTGGCTGATTATGTGATTGAGGTGGCAGAGGAAGAGCTCACTCGTCCGACTCCTTGGAAGATAAAGGTGGATGGCGCCTCGGGGAGGCATTCCCTAGTAGTGGGAGTGATCTTGGAGAGCCCACAGGGGACTAGGATTGAGCAGACGGTGGTGGTTCACTTTCCCATCACCAACAATCAAGCCGAGTATGAGGTCGTGATAGCAGGGTTGCGCCTGGCCAGGGAGCTAGGGGTGTTGGACATGGAGGTCCTTACCGACTCCATGTTGGTAGCTTCCACGATCAACGGGGAGTTTGAGGCAAGAGAGCCTACCCTGCGGTTATACTTAGCCAAGGTAAAGGGGGTCGTTGGCATGTTCCAAACTTTTTCCATCCAGCACGTGCCACGGGAGGAAAATGAGCAGGTGGATCAGCTCGCAAAGCACGGTCCTCGGGTGGGAGGTACCATCACCGAGCTATTCCGTCCCTCCATCGAAGTAAGGGAGCTCATGGAGATAGATCAACGGACTTCATGGATGGACCCAGTTGTAGCTTTCCTTTCCACGGGAGAGTGTCCGGAGGGGGCAGATAAGAAGAAGCTAAGGCATAAGTCAGCGTACTACCTCCTCCAGGACGGGCAGCTGTACAGGAAGACACTCTCGGGGATGTTGGCTCGTTGCGTGGCCGAGGAGGTACAAAGAATTTTGGAGGAAGTCCACTCCGGAGAGTGTGGGAGTCACTCCGTGAGTCGTACCCTGGAAGGGAGGATTGTCAGGCAAGGGTACTTCTGGCCCACCCTGGGACATGATGCAACAGAATTCGCAAGAAGGTGTCATAAATGCCAGCTGTTTGCCCCCCTCCAGCTACAACCGGCCCAGCGACTCAAAAGCATCACGGCCCCCTGGCCCTTCGCCATTTGGGGAATGGATTTGGTTGTGTCGTTCCCCCAGGCCAGTGGGCAGATGAGGTTCCTCCTAGTAATGATCGATTACTTCTCCAAGTGGTTGGAAGTGAAGGCGATGGCCAAGATGACCTCCCAGGTTATCAGAAACTTTGTCTGGGGGGGGATCATCTGCAGCCATAGGCTGCCCCAGGCCATTGTCACGGACAACGGGCCCCAGTTCCCCAGCACTGAGTTCACCAATTTTTGCGAACAGCTTGGAATCGACCACAGGTTCGCCTCGGTCCATCACCCCAGGAGCAACGGGCAGGTGGAGGCCGCGAACAAGATCATCGTCAACCTCCTGAAAAAGAAAGTGGAAAATCTGAAGGGAAGCTGGGTGGAGCAGCTCCCCGCAGTTCTCTGGGCCCTGAGGACCACCCCCAACACAACTACCGGAGAGACACCCTTCAAACTCTCTCATGGGTCCGAGGCAGTGCTCCCCGTGAAATTTGAAGTTCAGACACCTCGAGTTGTTGCGGCCAAGGAAGGCAGGGAAGAATGGCAGGCTGAGAACGAGGAGCTGTGGCTCTCCCTTGACATGGTGGAAGAACTGCGGGATTTTTCCGCACTCCGACAGGAAGAGGTGAAGAGACGGATGGCAAAGCACTTCGACAAGCACGTCAGAGTCAAACAATTTGTGGAGGGGGGCTTGGTGCTGAGGAAGGTGGATGCAGCAGGGAGATCGGCAACCGTGGGGAAGCTCAACCCCAGCTGGGAAGGCCCGTTTATTGTAAAAGAGGCGTTGAGATCAGGGGGGTATCGGCTCCAAAATGTGGAGGGCGAGACCCTAAGTCTCACCTGGAGTGGTGACGACTTAAAACGCTTTTTCCCTTGAAGTTTGTAAGTTGTGCCTTGATTTTTAATGAAAATTCTTTAATATGTCAATATTGTCGCTATGAGTTCTCATGAAGAAGTGAAGCGAATTTGGACCCCGAGCAGATCCCGCTGTCAGGCTCTCACGTAGCTGGCAGGGCTGGAAGTCACTCGGTGTCATCCTTGGGCCTCGAGCAGATCCCGCTGTCAGGCTCTCACCTAGTTGGCAGGGCTGGAAGTCACTCGATGGTATTAGTAGTGGACCCCGAGCGGATCCCGCTGTCAGGCTCTCACCTAGCTGGCAGGGCTGGAAGTCACTCGGTGTTATACTTGGACCTCGAGCAGATCCCGCTGTCAGGCTCTCACCTAGCTGGTAGGGCTAGAAGTCACTCGATGGTATTAGTAGTGGACTCCGAGCAGATCCCGCTGTCAGGCTCTCACCTGGCTGGCAGGGCTGGAAGTAACTCGGTGTCATCTTTGGGCCTCGAGCAGATCCCGTTGTCAGGCTCTCACCTAGCTGGCAGGGCTGGAAGTCACTCGATGGTATTAGTAGTGGACCCCGAGCAGATCACGATGTCAGGCTCTCACCTAGCTGGCAGGGTTGGAAGTCACTCGGTGTCATCCTTGGGCTTCGAGCAGATCCCGCTGTCAGGCTCTCACCTAGCTGGCAGGGCTGGAAGTCACTCGATGGTATTAGTAGTGGACTCCGAGCAGATCCCGCTGTCAGGTTCTCAACTAGCTGGCAGTGCTGGAAGTCACTCGATGTCATCCTTGGGCCTCGAGCTGATCCCGATGTCATCCTTGCTCTTTGAAGACTCTATCCATCATCTTCTGGTAGGCTGCACTTGCGTTCTTTAGCCTGAAGGGCATCATCTTGTAACAGTAGCATCTGTCCCCCGTGATGAACGAGACATCCTTGATGTCCGGGAGGTGCATCCTGATTTGATGATAACCTGAAAAAGCATCTAGAAAACTCATTACAGAAAAACCAACGGCTGAGTCAACCAGCGCGTCGATCCGAGGCAAAGGATAACAGTCCTTAGGAGAAGCTTTATTAAGTAAAGAGAAATCGATACACATTCGTCACCGGTCGTCTCCCTTTTTGACCATGACCACATTGGAGACCCAGCCGGGGTATTGGATTTCGGACACGAAGCCGGCCTTGAAGAGTTTTGCCACCTCCTCTCTGATGGGCTCTACCAGCTTGTCCGCAGTGGACCTCTTCTTTTGTTGGACGGGGCGTGTTCCCGGGTCCAGGTTGAGGCGGTGGCAGGCCACATCCGCGTCAACCCCCGGCATCTCCGCGGCGTTCCATGCGAAGATGTCCACATTCTTCTGGATGCACTCCAGCATCCTGCCTTGGTCCTTCGGGGTCAGCCCTCCGCTGACGCGGACCTTCTCCACCCTGCCTCCGCGGGTGAGGACCTCCAACTCTACCACTTCCTCTGCAGCCACCAACCTGGACTGCTCCCCCCATCCTTCAGCATCGATTTCCTCCGGAACGGGGACTTCCACCTCCACCTCTACTTCCATGGCCATCACTTCGGCCGTCTACTCATGATCTCTTCCTGCCGCCTCCTTCTCAACGCAGCTCTCCACCTCCAGCTCCTCCCTGCCAGCTTCCTGCTCAGCCTCCTCCATTCTTCGCCTCATCTCCTCGGCTCCCTCCTGCCAAGAGATGGAGTTCACAGTGGTGACATAGCATTCCCGCGCCACCTTGGGGTCCCCCCTGACCCTGACCTGATCCCCTCAGCATTGAACTTCAAGTATTGATGGAAGGATTGGGGGACGCAGCGGAAGGTGCTGATAAGGGGCCTCCCGAAGATGGCATTGTAGCTGCTGGGGGCATCCACAATGACGAACCTACAGTTCCTGGACTGCCCCCCCAGAGTGACATGGAGACCGACTCCTCCCTTCACTTCCTTCCTCTCCCCCGAAAACCCGAACAAGGGTCCGTCCGAGGCCAGCACTCTCTTCGCCTCCACCTTCATCGCGTCAAACGCCTTCTTGAAGACGACGTTGACGGAGCTTCCGTTGTCAACGAGGATCCGAGAGACGGAAAAATTTTTGATGGCTGCCTTGATGACCAGCGCATCACAGAATGGATCCCTGTGATCCGGCATGTCGCTTCTGGAGAAGGTGATCCTCTCTTCTGGGGGCGGGGCTTGGGATGTGGAGGCAACGCTCCGACGATACATGGTGTGGAGGCTCGCCTTTCGGGAAGCCTCGACCCCCACCCCCCCCCCCACCCCCAGTGGATCACTTCGATCCCTCCTCGGGTACCAACGTCCACCCGGTCTTCGCAACGGTCCTCCTCTGCCCGAGGCAGGACCTCCTCGATCCTCACTTCCTGGCGCCCCTGCTGCTGCTGCTGTTGTTGTTCCATGTTCCATCTCATTTCAAGGAACTTCGGGCACGTGGTCGTGGGGTGCCCCTCCTCCTGATGGAAGTCGCAATATGGCAACTCCACACTAACTTCTCTCCTCCGCCTTGCTACTCTCCTCCTCTCCCCCAAGGCTATGGTCATAGCCACTTCTTGATCGGGGAGTCGGGGCCTCTGGGCCTGCCTCCAGCCCGGGGGGTGGAATTGATCTTGCCCCCCTTGATGGTGATCCCTTCCTGGGTATCCTCTCTGTGGCTCATGCCCTTGCCACTCAGGCCTCCAGCCCAGCCGACGGTCGGGCTCCTGACGCCGCAACCTAGGCTCCTGCGGCCCCAGTGGCTCATGCCCTTGCCACTCAGGCCTCCAGCCCAGCCGACGGTCGGGCTCCTGACGCCGCAACCTCGGCTGCTGCGGCCCCTGGAGCTGTCTCTGCTCCCTCTGCCGGGGCTCTCCTCTCCTCTCTTCCTGTCCCCTTCCTCCTCTCCATTCCTTCTCCTCCTTCGTGTCCCACCTCGCCAGTTTCCGCGCAAACTCCGGGTTTGACGCCTCCCCGTCAACTTCTCTCGCCGCCCTCACCATCAACTCCTCGTATGAGAGGGAGGGAACTCTCTTCAGCTCCATCCTGAAGAATCCCTGCTGCAGGCCCAGGGTAAAGGCCATCATCAAACTATGGTCTGGCATCTCCTGGACCTGGGTAACCTCCTCCTGGAACCGATCCATGTAGCTTCCCAGCGTCTCATTCACCCCCAGCTTGATGTGGAACAGGGATTCTGCCTCCTTCTTCCGCCTCTTCGAGGAATGTGTGTGCTATGTGTGTGTGTGTGTGTCCAAGCTATGGGTGTGTGTTGTGTGTGCTATGTGTGTGCTATGGGTGTGTGTGTCCAGTGATTGTTGTGTGTGTGTGTCCAGTGCCCGATTGTCCAATGTGGGTGATGTGTGTGTGTGATGTGCAAATCTATGTGTGTCTGATTGTCCAGTGTGTGTAATGTGTTTGATGTGTTTGCTATGTATGAGTGTGTGTTGTATGTCCAGTATGTGTGTTTGAGTGTGTGTAATGTGTTTGATTTGTTTGCTATGTATGTGTTTGATTATGTCTGGTGTGTGTGTGTGTTGTGCTGTTACTAATTTGTGTAGATTTTAATATAGGTTTATGGGTAAACATAAAGATGGAGGTGTAAGTGCGAATTGGGAGGCCAATGATGTCTTAATTTTTTGTGATTTGTGTTTGAAAGAAATCAAGTTGGGTAATCACCCAACCACACACTTTAGTAGAGATGGTTGGAATAACCTGACAACACATTTCCACGCTCGCACGGGGAAGGCGTATGATCAAACTCAAATGAAGAACAAGTGGGATCAGCTTAAAAAAGATTGGAAATTATGAAGTGAGCTCAAAGGTCGTGAAATGGGGTTGGGGTGGGATCCTATTCGCAAAACGATTCTTGCTTCTGAAGATTGGTGGAAAGAACGCTTCAAGGTATGAACTTTATTTGCTTAGAGTTTTTGTTTGTGGTATAGCTAATATGTAGTCTGCTTCATTTCAGGTTTTTTTGAGTGCAAGGAAGTTTCAGTTTGCTGGCATATCACCTGAGTTGGAGAAGAAGCTGCATATGATGTTTAGCCAGGTCGTTGCAAATGGAGATCTTGCATAGGCTCCAAATTCAAGAATCTTTGAGCATGAGTCAGTCGACGAACATGATGGGTCTCCCGAACATGGCACTCAGGACATCGACGACATCGAGGATACTGCAGCTAAACTGAAAAGGGCAGTTAAGGGGAAAAGTACAAATATTGTTGCAAAGAAGTCAGGGAGTTCAGCATTGGATGAGTTAGTCGAGACATCGCGAATTATTGGTCGTTGCATGCAGGAGCCGCCTCGCATACAGATCTCGTCATGCATGTACACCATTTGTGAGCCTATTTCAGAGCTGGAAACAATGACAGAGGTTATGACTGACTCTAATATGGACTTCTACCACTACTGCATCATCTTTATGAGACAGAAACAGAATCGAGAAACTTTTATGAGCATGCGGCAAGATCGGCATCTCACATGGCTGCAGGCTTGTTATGACAAAAAATTGGACTAGTTGCCCCATTTTTTTTGTCATGTGATCAGCTTGTGTGTATTTTTCCTTTGATTCTATGCTTTATTTGTTTGCTTTGGTGTGCTTCAGTTATTGCTGGACATTTAATATTATGTTGGTTTGCTTTATTGTTGCATTTTTGGTTGTCCGGTTGTGCTTCACTTATTGTTGTGATATGCCTTACTTATTATGTGATGGTAGTGCTTTATTTGTATGCCTTCAGATATGCTTTACTTATTGTTGGTTTATTTAACACAGATTGACAAAGCTTAGCCCAGATCACACTCACAGTCCGGACGAGGAGACTCGGCAGCAGGTTGCTGATTGCTTTTATCATAATAGAGCAATTGGGGGACAACAGTTGTTACTAGCTATTTCTCAGCAGTTACCCTTGGGAGGTGGAACCTCTAATACACCTTGTATGACATCAAGCCAAACCGGTGCTAGATGGATTGGTGAACTTTTGGAAGGACACCCTCACAGATTTTTCAGTGCCTTCAGAATATCGAAAGTAATATTTATTGATCTACTGACCCTCCTCACACAACAATATGGATTGCTTGAATCCAGGAGGACTCTCCCACGCGAAGTGCTTGCAATTACTTTGCAGATTTTAGACCACAATTTATCAATGGAAATTGCAAGCGAACGTTTTCAACACTCTACAGAAATAATACATAAATTTTTTACAAGGGTATAAATGCAATTAAGCGACTATCTGTTGATGTCATTCGTCCTGTAGATCACAGTTCAGTGATATTCCACCGTAAATTTTAAATAACGCTCGATACATGCCATTTTTTAAAGACTACATAGGAGCAATTGATGGAACACATGTGGACGCTCGAGTACCTGCTGATCAGCAAGTTTCTTACATTGGTCGACATGGCACAACGACGCAGAATGTCCGGGCAGTTTGTGATTTCAACATGTGTTACACATTCGCATTAGCAGGTTGGGAGGGTTCTACTCATGATAGCCGTATATTTCAACGCGCTCTTATGAACCGCAGTTATAATTTCTCATACCCACCCCCTGGTGAGTCTTTTGTATCTTGAATCTCTTTTTTATAACAAATATTGAAGAATATTTTAGTAACACTTAGCTTGAAATATATAAATTTGCAGGCAAATATTAGATGCTGGATATCCACTACAGCGCGGTTTTCTAAAACGATATTCAGGCACACGCTATCATTTACCAGATTTTAGAAGGGGCAATAGACCCATACAAGGGCACCGAGAAATATTCAACCAGGCTCGCTCGTCGTTGCGCAGTGTTATAGAACGTTCATTCGGCGTGTGAAAAAAAAGTGGAAGATACTTCGGGATATGCTGTCATACAGTTTGTCAAAGCAACAAGACATTGTGATTGCAACAATGACATTGCATAACTACATTCGCAGACATCCATCCCGCTCAGACATTCATTTTTGTGCTTGTGATGTAGACGAACAGTTCATTTATCCAACAGGCCTTCAGAATAGAACTGGTCAAGATAATGTTGGCTCAAGTGGAGACGATGTTAGAGGGATTCGGGTACGAGTGGATGAGATGGTGGCATTGCGTGACTCAATTGCCGAACAACTGCACCGAGCTTGAACGCTTTTTCATATTTTTAAAAAGTTTACATGTAATGTGGAATATCTATCTATGTTTGAACTGGGCCTTACGGTAACGGTTATCGTCGGCGTTTAATAAAAAAACTTGGTTTGTTTGTTTTCATTTATAATAATTAGAAAAAAATATTCAACCGCAGATCTCCATTTCCAAACACAGTATTGACAAACAGTTCTCTGTTTTGAACAGTTCTGCAAAAGCAGACTAGCCAAACAGAACTTCATTTCCAACATTCAGTTTCCAACAGCTCCCATTAGAAACCTACCTTTACAACAACTCATTTTACAACCGCCACCGCTAAACCAAATGGAGCCTTAGTCTAATTTAGACTTTCTCTAATCAACGGTAACATAAATCATTTATAATCCTAACTTTGTACCAAAACAAAAGCAATTGGCAGTCAATTAAAAAAAAGGCAGCCCGGTGCACAAAGCATTCCCGTGCAGGGAGAGTCCAGGGAAGGGTCCCACCACAAGGGTGAAGTGTAGGCAAACCATACCCTGCATTTCTGCAACAGGCTATCTTAGCCAACTTGAAAAAAAATGAAAAGAAAACTCAATAAGAATGTGATTCATTAAAAGAAGTAAAAAAGAAAAACACATAAGGTTTGGATTCTCATTGACACATAATTTGTCCGACCTGGCAAGATGAGAAAGGTTTCAAACAATGTAAATGACAGATCGTAACAAAAAAACAATTATTATTATGATATATTGGCCATGGAACCCCTGCCGAATAATACCGAAGCACTCTGAAATATAACATAAATAGATTGGATGGACGAAGCAGTATTGCCTGGTAATGTGCTGGATTAAAACTTCCTGATTCCAGTTTTTTTTTCAGTAAGCAAATTGTCATAAAAGATGGATCTTCAATGAAGAAGCAGAAAAGAGATCATAAAAAATGCAATAGAAATTTATATAGCTAAACATGACAGTAAGGATTCTCACCAAATCAAGGAAGGTAAAATGGATCATACAATTATTTTGTACAGCAAAAAGATCTGTTTGGAGAAAAAAATAGTGGCGAAGGGACTTCAGCATTTTCAAATAGAACTTACTTTTGCGTTCCAAACAACATTAGTGTTTTTTGACAAGCCTCCCACAGAAACCAATCCAGTCTCTTCACTTCGGTTATCTTCAATAAAATCATGCTCAAAGCTGCCCATCCACAAAAGAAAGGAATGTACAAGATAGATCAAAAGACAACAGAAATACAAGTATTGCAATCAGAAATGTTCCATAATTACATAGGGATAAAGATAAAATACAACTTCTCAAAGTACCTGACAGGAGTATGAAGTGAAAGATGCAGATTCCCATTAGGCCACTTGAAAACAGCCTAATTGTGTCATAAAAAAAGCAGTTGTGAGAGATGGCACGATAGTAAGCAATCACAGGAAAGCTGTCACCACAAATAAAAATGAAACCTTCGTAAATTCAGGAGCTATTGATAACTTAGGATATCTCTTATTTAGAGACAAATAATTCCTTTCAGCTTCGACCAAGCAAAAGGGGTGAACCTGCAAATCCAATTAATCATTAAAACGCGACACAATCTCTATACCCAATTTTTTATTCAGCTGACAAAAAAGGTTGGTTTTGTCGAAATAAAGAAAAAATAAAGCTGCAGCAAATTGAAATGTAGAAATTACAATGCATACATATATTAACATAAATTATAAGGTGTATTTTGCAAGTAAAAAGGGAAAATACTAAATAGAATATCAAATTTAAATATGTTCTCTGTGAGAACTTAATGCACCATTTCCCAAGATGAAACCGAGATGAATTCTTAAGCAAGATATTCAAAACAAGATGATCATGTACAGGGAAAGCCAATGGAACAGAGCTCAAAGCTTATAAAAGATGTGACAGGAGTCAAAGAAAAGCGAATATCAACAGAGCAAACTCCAAAGATATATCAAGTTGTGTGCTACTTGTAAGGAGAAGCCATGATGATGTTCATGAAATTTCAATCAAAGGGACACAATGAAGGGAAGTTCTAGAATGAAGGAAGATAGAACAGGAGAATATGGCTCAAAGAAGACAGTAGGATTGTATTATTGCCCACCCAGATAAACTAAATTCCCAAAAAAGTAAGTACCATGAAAACTCAAAAACCCATATTTACCTTGCAAATATAATCTCTCTTTTTTTCCTTAATAGGTGAGCGACGCCTTCATCATAGCAGAGAAGATAATCAGTTAGAAAAGCTGCACTGCAAAAGCAGCAACCTACAGATAAGCTACCTCAAGTAACAATAAATAATTAAGTTCCACCTATGCGCTGGCTCCCGACGTGGTGAGACTCGACGAGGTGAGATGCGGCGAGGTGAACTCCGGCGCGATGGCGTGCGGCGAGGCGAGGCACGGCGAGGCCTGTCATCCCTTATTGCTGAAGAACCACGTCGATCCTTAGAATCTCTAGTTGGTGTCCGACCGCGCCTAGAATCCAATCCATGCCTTTGATCTCGTTCTCTTTCTCTGTCACGGCGCTCCAACAGGCGATCTCTTTCGCGTTCCCTGTCTCTTTCACGTTCGCGCTCCCGTTCTCGTTCCTTCTCTCTCTCTCGTATCAAATCCCTACGACGTTCTTCATCCCTGAGATCAAGCTCTCGACGAAAAGCATCTCTATCATCCTTCCGTTCAGCAATTGATCCGGATCCAAGATTCAGATGGTCACGTGATGCGATGCCAACTTGGTAGTCAGATCCAGCTGGACCGTGAAGACCTTTCCCTGACAAATAATCACGTCCTGGGGGTAAACTCACGCCATAACCAGCATTTGAGGACCCTTGTGCATAGATGAGATCATCAACATTCCTCCTCGGAGCTCCTAAAATTGAAGTTGAATGCTGAGCGCCGTATTGAGACCCGCCGAGAATAGGTATGCCATGTGCATCTACATCCATTCTTCCACCATACGCGCTAATAGGTGCAGCTCTTGCTGATAGATATTCAGCTTGTCTGCCAGAAATGTATATTATTGGCTCAGAACTGAGAAATTATCAAGTTTATTTATCAACGACGAGAGAGAAAACCCTTAGTAGCATCACAAGAAAGAATAAAAGCTTACAACACCACCAAAAATTAATAAGACAGTAGCCAGAAAAAATGAAAACCTTAGAAAATGAATTAAGTAGCTCAATAGTCAAGCATTTCCATTTTCTCCTTCAAACCAAGTGATTTAACCAAGATATGCATAGAAACTAATATACCTTATATCAGATTGAGCTTTCATCATTTGTTGTTGCCGAAGTAATGATGCCTGAAAAAAAAGACAGACCAACAAAACTCAAAGAATATAAAGGAAATACCAACATATTTTTGTCACAGAAACCTTCCCATTATTCTCCGATACATTTTTTAAAAAAGAAATGGTGGTGAGTGTTACCTGATCCATATGATCATGCATATCAGTCTGTATTATCAATAAAAGGGGAAAAAAATTAATAGAACAATTAAAACCAAAGAGGCTAGCAGGCAAACTGCAAATGTCAGAAACATGAAACCTGATGCTGATGAGTGAGGGAACTAGGATCAGTAAATCTTCTAGCTGGATCGCTCTGTAGATCCCTTCCAACATAGGCACCATATCCGTGATTAGATGACGAGAGATAATCATCGGTAAAGCCTGAACCCAGAGTTCCGGCTGAATATTTGGATGTATCTGCTAATGAAGAAGGATATGCAGTTCGACCTTGAAGGCTCGGAGTAATTGCTCCTTTGTTGCTCACTCCACCAACCTTTAACAACAGAAGAACGTTAGAGTTTTGCCTAATATCGAATCAACATAATGTTGTAAATAAAAATCAGGCGTTGTTACGTGGACATCACTTTTGGCTATCTACACACCATTGATATGTGCACACCATAAATTTTATTTGCAGGCCAAAATGTCAAGTAAACACCATAAATTTTTTTTTGCATCCCAAATTGTTAAATAAACACCAAAATAAAGTTTGAGTTTTTTTACTTCAAATACAAAAAATTTCTTTCCTTTTATATTTCAAACCAACAAAATAAAAAACAAAAATCACAAATCATTTCCATCGATATAACTAAAAATTTTGCACGGTCCATTTTTAAGTTCATGTAGATATGCACAAACATAAAGATATGAATATCAGTTGTCTTAAATAAATAAAATATTTGCAAATTACTTGAATTTGAATATTAATATTTGCACGGTCATTTTGCTTGTTCAAGCTTCCTTTTGGTCGCTCCTTTAAGCGACCCGGAACCAAAAGTTCTACAGTTTGGCTTGTTGTACGATCCAATAGCTCTCGTAGTTTTCTTTTCAATTCATTTTTTTGAATAGCCGGTGATGTATTGTATTTTTGGAGTATCTCATCCAACTATACTTGTATGTCATGTGAAGCAAGGCTGAAGCTGGGGCGAGGGTAGGTTTTCGGCTTTCGGGAGAAAATAGGAGCGGGGGGTACGCTTATGTTTAATATGGGTGAGATTGAAAAAATAGTGGTATTGTTTCTTTTAAGAGTTTGGTGTGCACATAGCCAAAAGTGGTGTGCACGTAACAACGCCTTTTATTTTAAGAGTTTGGTGTGCACATAGCCAAAAGTGATGTGCACGTAACAGCGCCCTAAAAATATACAGGTGTGAGTTCAAAATGTGGAGCAATGTGAACAATAAAAGACAACCACATGAAATTCGACGAGGTTAGAAAGGTTTGAATTTAGCAAGATAAGAATAAGTAACAAGAGCCTGCTTGGTTGCAAGAAGGATTTAGAAAATCCACTTTTCAATAATTCAAGTAAGATTTATTAAATCTTGCCAGGTACTTTCTGGCACAAATCTCTTAAATTCTGAAAGTCAGTAGAGTGTTTGATTGCAAAGTAAAAGAGTTAAAGAATTAGTGAAATTGGAAGTTTTAGAGAACTAGAGATTAGAAGGTTTGTGAATTATGACTAATCAAATCATGAGTCTCCAACAGCTAAAAAATAACCTTCTATTGATTTGACCAGTCATAATTCACAAAATCTTCCATTCTCTTTAATCCACTAAACCTTCCATTCTCTTTAATTTTCTAAATTTTCCAATCTCTTTAATTATAGAAGCCTTCTAATCTGCAACCAAACACTAGTGATTTCTCAGGACTTAAGTAATGAGCAAGTCATAAATATTTAAGTTTTTATTCTGTGCAAAAAAACAGTAACGACCAGCTCCCAACCTTTTAAAACTAATTTCTACAACTTCATACCTTTCAAACCACAAATTAATGAAGCTAAAATAATTGCACAAGCATGCATGCATATATATAAACTGGTCGTTACTGTTTTATATATGAAATTAAAATGTCATTGGATTGATCCAATCCGTCCATCAAGGCTACAAAAATATGAATGCTTCAAAGATACTCTGTCTCCATGCAGACCAGCAGTTTCCTCTACAAAACCATGTTCCGACTCCTCTATTCCCATTGTGATGCCTTCCCGTTGCCCTACCGTTGTGCATCATATCCTCCCCATACCTCCATCCTCACTGCAATCTCTACCTCGCACGAACTCCTCTCTTGCTGCCACCTTTTGATGGCTGCGCTAGGGATTCGCCGCCGATGTGGCAATGCGCCTTCACGATCAGCGACACTGAACTCCTTCCTCGCTCCAGACGTCAACGTAGATGACCAATCTAGGTAATTTCCTCTTTCTTTGGATACTCATTTCTTCTTCCCACCCCCACATAGGGCATCCACTACCCCTCTTCCTTCCACGTGAATCAACACTCCCCCTTTCTCGTAGAAAGGCAAAACCCAGGGGCCTCTCCTCCATTCTCACATGAACAAAAGAAGAAATAGGTTGCTCCGCCTCCTCCGAACAACAGCAATCAACACCTCTCCTCCTCCATTCTCCTCCGAACAAAAGCACCGGTCGGATGAAACCGTAACTACAAAAAGCCGCAGGCGCCTCTCCTACATTCTCATCCGAACTCGTATATACATACATATATATATGAGTGTCAGTGCACGGGCCCCCCATGCCTTGTGCGGCAGTACCCAGGTGCCCTCGGCGGACTGCCCAAAGCGGCGCCGGCCTCGGATCCGTTGGCGGCCTGCCCGGAGCACACATGTGGACTCGTCGGGCCCCGGCAGACTCGTCAGTGGTAGTCCAGCGGCGCTCCGGAAGGTCCACCAAAGGCGGTGGCCCTGACCATGATCTACAAGCGGGAACTCACAGTCAGGGCCCCCATCGGCGGTGACCCTGTCGGAGCGCCGTTGGACTACTCCCAGCGGGTTCGCCGGTAGGCGCCAGGAAGGTCGTTGATGGCCAAGCCGCCGCCGGCACCCAAACTGTGAGCACAATTTGATAGGGAGAGTATCGGGATGAATTTGCGTTGAATTTCTTAAAGACGCTATTAGCAGAACACCCTCTCCTTGATCCAAAGGATTAATTTGCGTTGGATTTTTTGTTGATCGAGTAACACAATAACTGGATTTCTTTATATAAATATAGATATATATATATATACAGACACGCACGAACGCACACACGAGTGAGAGGCATGGGGCTCCTTCCCTACGGCCAACCCTGACTACCACAGTACAGGTGGAGCCATCAGTTCCTCGAGCGATTGTACTCCGGCTACGACATTGCCCAGGCACAACGGGGATCCCGCCACTTGCAAACCCTAGAGAGCTATACTCCGCTCGTCGCTCGTTTTTTCGTGTGCACGGGAGTTTGTGAACGGCGGGGAGAACACAGCTTTAACTATAGGCAAGGACTTACCTATATGAGAGCACATTTTTTAAAAAAAATAAAGAAAAATCACATAAATTAAAGATATAGAAAAATTGTAATAAAGAAGGGAAAGTCGAAATGTTAAATGTTTCACCAAAGGGTGTGTTTTCCTATTAATATAGTATATATTAACAAGGTTGTAACTATCGGATGTCGACAATATATCGGCTTGAGTTCTTAAATGTCAAAAGTAGGATACATGTCGGGGATATTTATAAATATCGGATTTTCATATCTTAAAAATAAAAACTTTACTTCAATGCATACTAACTATAACTATATGTTATAAAAGTAAAAAAAAAATTATAACAAAGAGAAAAAATGTCATTTATATTACAAAATAAAAATGAATATTATTTAAGATAAAATATTATTAACAAATATAAAATGAAATATTTTAAAATATATTGATATTATACAATAATTATAAAAAAGCGTTTTAATAATAAAACGTAAACAAAAACAAAACAATAAGTCTAAACAATTTAAACAGACATAATATAATATATATAGGCGATTTAAACATATGATACTAGTCTGTTAATACAATATAAAATAAAATATCAGATGATATATTTAAAAGTCGTGTCGTTCGATACATCGAAAAAAATAGGATATGTCTGTCTATATTTTACACAAAAACAATCTAACTTCTTTTAAAAAACATATCATTTTGCCCCCAAAAAAGACATGTCGGGAGACAAATCGAATTTGTCGGAGGATTTATATACTAACTTGGAATTTAGTAAAACCTTCTCTGTAACTCTCATTGTGAATGCTTGGTTGCAAATTAGAAGATTAGATAATTACATAGATTTGAAAGATAGCTTACCAGTCGCCAACAGTAAAACAAAACACAATACTTTCTAGTGATGAGCAAAATATGTAAAAAAAACAAACCATAACAACTAACTTCCAAACCTCTTAACTTAATTCCAAACTTCTTAACTTCCAATACAAAGATAAACTTAATAATTTATATCTCTAAGAATATGATGTATGAAGAGTAGGATTTATATGTATTTTTAGGATAGTATTTAGTATAATTTTAATATAAATGTATAAATATTATTTCCATTTTAGTTAATAAATCATTTGTTTTATATTTTACTTATTTATTTATGTTTTATTTATTTTTTATAGGTTAAGGTTGTTGCCGCGCTCCCGACGATGAAGAATGGTGTTTTATCTGAAATTGTTGCGTTGGCCAAGGTCGAGAGTTCATGTTGCACCCATCCCAAGCAAGGAATCCAAAGTCTTGTCACGCCCGTTTGAGCCTCTCACTTGAAATCCATGCAAGACATGCAACGCCATGCAAGTCTTCGCCATTCACCTATTTTCATCCACATCATTCTCACTCACGACACCATCGCCGCCACTTTCCCCATGCAAGCCTATTTGTAACTAATTTCAAGTAAAAAAAAGGCCATCTGCATGTGTTGAAACTCACGCCTCCTCTTATGTTGATGCCTCCTGTGTTGATGAATTTCAGCCACTTCATATTATTACAGCTTGGCCACCAATTCATCCACTTCTATCCCATCTAATTTCATAATTCTGCCACCTCCAATTTCATGTGTGACTCTTCAGGCAGCCACCCTTTTATTAAATATTGTCAGCCTTTCTTTTCCCTCATATTACTCTTCATATTATTACAGCTTGGCCCCCAATTCATCCACTAATATCCCATCAAATTTCATAATTCTGCCACCTCTAATTTCACGTGTCTCTTCATGCAGCAACCCCTTTAATTAAAGGGGTCGGCCTTTTCTCCCTCATAGTTGTTACGGATCAGCCACCCTTTTGCATTCCTCCAAACAGCCAATATGACTCACGCCACCTCCCATTTAGGCTTCATTTGTTTTAGCGGTGGCGGGTCGATCCGGCGGGTGGAAACGGAGAGTTCGAACCGGAGGGGGGAGGTGGCTGCTCCAAACAAAGTTTTTTGGGGCGTTTCTCAAAGCGGGTGGGTGGAAACGGAGCAAACGCCGCCGAAGGTTCATTTGTTTACCCTCCTTCCGGCGGCGTTTGCCCAAAACGGAGCTGCGAAACGCCCAAACAAATAGAGCCTTAAAATCATTAAAGTCACTTCCATCACCCATTTATCTCCCCCTCTTAATTAAATACAGCCATTTATATTTATTTAATTATTAACGTTACTTCCTGTATTCATTGTCATTTGCATGGCCGAAAGTCCTTTACTTCTCCTCATTAATAATTACCCTCTTTTATTCCCTCCAAATAACTACAGCCACCTTTAATTTATATCTCCCTTGGCCTCATTTACCGTACTCCTCCCTCTTCTCATTTATGCATGCCAATAGAAACCGCCGCTTTCATATTATTTCAAATATTATCTCATTCAATATTAATTCACAGTATTATGACTACCCATATTCACCCCTCTTGAACTTCAAACACTTCGCATTCCTCCCTCATTCATCCTGTTTTTTCTATATATATAGTGACTCATTTTCAAACATATTCTGGCTCTCTCATGCTCTCTTTCTCTGCCCTTTTGGGCAAAACTTGGCGTTTATTTTCAGTGTTTCTTATATTGTCTTACTTTTCTTATTTCATGTATTTTTCTTTAATAAAATTAGTGGTGTACAAAAAAACCGGTCCTAACCAGTCCGGTTGGGACCGGACCGGTTAGGACCGGCTGAACTTCTGGGACCGGTCGGGACCGGTCCGGTCCCGGTCCCAAAAGCCCCAAGAAGTCCTTCATTTCACTTCAAAAACCGGTCCCGGACAGGGACTGGTAAAAGACCGGTCCCGGACCGGGACCGATAAAAGACAGGTCAAAGACCGGTCTTTTACCGGTCTTTGACCGGTCCCGGACTGGGACTTGAACCGGGACCGGTAAAAAGACCGGTCCCGGTAATTAACGAGCTTTTGTGTCGACACTTGAGCCTTTGTGTCGACACCAGTGTGTCGACACCAAGGCTCAAGCGTCGACACAAAGGCAAGGCTCAAGTGTCGACAGACACTTGAGCCTCTGTGCCGACACACTGGTGTCGACACTCGAGCCCTGGTGTCGACACCAAGGCTCAAGTGTCGACACCAGTGTGTCGACACCAAGGCTCTTAAACGGCTCTTTTTAGAGCTGTTTTTAACGGCTCTTTAAAGAGCCGTTTTTAACGGCTCTTTAAAGAGCCGTTTTTAACGGCTCTTTAAAGAGCCGTTTTTAACGGCTCTTTAAAGATCCGTTGGCCTTATTGGTGGCTGGCATGGCCGGCCATGCCACCAATTTTGTTTTTTAAAATTTTAATTATTAAATTAAATATTTAAATAATTAATTTTATAAAATTAAAATTTTATATAAAATTAAAATTTAAAAAAATTAAAAAAAATCAAATCCTATAAATACCCCCCCCCCCTCTTAAAAATTTCTTTTTCATTTCTCTCTCACTTACTCTCCCTCTCTCTCTCTTAACTCTCAGTCTCTCACTCACTCTCAACTCTCAAGTCTCGAATGGCGTCTTCCTCATCCATGCCGGCTTCTTCCTCTGCGTCCGTCGGGCACGAAGTAGTAGAACACCACCACAAGGCGGCGGTCTGGGAGAAATTCGACAAAGTGCGGATCGACGGCAAATTGAAGGCGAAGTGCAAACTTTGCGGGAAGCCAATGGTCATCGGCAGCAATACAACGCTCGTCTGGCATGTGAAATCATGCATTTCAAAACAAGCCCCGGAGTCTACTCAAGCTCAAATTTCGACGTCCGGGCACATTTGGACATACGATCAAGCTCGGCAGCGGCAGCGACAAATGGAGAACGTCATCAAAAAGGGATTTCCATTCAGCCACTACGACGATGAAGAGATGACATCATACATACACGAGGTACTCCAACCTAAATATCAGCCGGTAAGTCGTTCTACTACTAGACGCGATGCTTTAGCGGCTTATATGCAATCTAAAGAATATTTAAAAAATTATTTTGAACATTTGACGGCCACGTTAGCTTAACGAGCGACGTTTGGACAAGCGGCATATCTGAAGGACACTCATATATTTGCATTACCGCTCACTGGATCAATCCCAATAGTTGGGAACTAAATAAAAGAATAATTTGTTTTGAAGAATTTGAATATCCGCATACTGGTAAAGCAATTTATCAGGTAATAATTAAGTGTATTAGAGAATTTAAAATAAAATAAAAAATTATGAGTATTTCTTTTGATAACACTTCAAATAATGCGACCGACATTAGATATTTGATTTCAGATTTACAACCAATGTTAAATGGAATTTTATTTCATGCACGTTGCGTCTGTCACATTTTAAATTTAATTGTACAAGAGAGTTTGTTTTATATGAACGAGTACGTAATTAAAATACGAACTATGTTACGAGTTATTTACAGTTCAAAAAAAAAAGAAAACAAAATTTAAAAAAAATTGTCATTTCACAAGGTAAAAAAATTTTAGGTCCTTATGATATGTCTATACGCTGGAACTCAACTTAGAAAATGCTAAAGCGAGCTTTGGCACAAAAAAACTTATTAATAGAATTTTATAATAGTGTAGAAGCACGTGATTTAGGTGCGTCAGATTGGGCGGTCCTCGAAGATTACGTAAATTTATTAGAATGCTTTTATCGATCAACAACGATTATATCCGGAGTTTATTATCTTACTTCCCCATTAGTTATTGAAAATATTTTATTAATTACTGAAACGTTTAAAACATACAAAACAAATGAAATGTGGCGTCCGTTAATATTAGTAATGGAGGATAAATTTTTAAAATATTACAAACAAATGTCACACATGTTTTCATGCGCCGCAGCTTTAAACCCTTTAATGGGTGTGGACGGGGTAGAAAATTTTATAGAAGAAATTAATCAAAATTTAAATTTAAATGAAACGAATAGTGATTTTGTTAATTTAAGCGTTTCAAAATTTAATTCTGATTTTACCCGTTTCTATAATTATTATGATAATATGTATGGATCGCGACCTCGTGAATAATCCACCCAACCTAAAACAAAAGAAATTTTAAAAAACAAACTTTTATAATTAGCTTCTAGAAAAAAAACAACGAACTTTGAGTACTTTAAATGAATTAGGTTTATATACAAAACACAATTTCAAGATTATATGACCGCAAACGAAATAGAAAATTTTGATATTTTAAAATGGTTGAAAACTAAAACAAATGTTTAGTCTATTTTGACCTTAATGACCCGTGATTTACGAACAATCCAAGCTAATACGGTAGCTTCGGAGTCTGCTTTTTATTTGAGTGACAGGATTTTGAATGAGCGAAGAAGCCGTTTGAACGAGAAATCTTTGGAGATTTGCATTTGCTACAAGGATCATTTGAATGCTATAAGGAGGAGGCAACACGTCTCGTCTATTGAAGATAGTGAGTCTGAAGTAGAAGACGCGATGAATAGTTTAAGTTTGGGAAGCGCGACAGAAGAAAAATTAGACAAAATGTATTTTATTTCATTTATGAATATTTAAATGTAATTTTCATATTTTATTTTAACTTAAATATAATTTTCATTTTCGTTCAATGTTATTTTTTTGTCATAGTGTAAAATGCAAATTTGTAATTCTATTTCATTTTTAATAAAAATTAAATTTTATTTCACTTTGAATTTTATTTCATTTTTAATATAAATTAATTTTAATATATATATATAATTAAATAAAAAAATCGGTCCGGGACCGGTTAGGACCGATCCTCCGGTTCCGGCCGGTCCTCCGATCTTGAGCAGGAAAACCGGTCCTGGACCGGGACTGGTTTCACTAGAACCGGTCCGGGACCGGCAAGGCAAAATACCGGTCTTTTAAAAGACCGGTCCGGGACTGGTAGGGCAGTCTTTTTGGGCAGGACTGTATAAAATAGAATGGCAATTGTTATTTTCTTTTTCATGTACTTTGTATTTGGTAGATGTTAATGTAGTTCTTACTCATAATTATCTTCGAATGAAATAAATATTTCTCTTCATAATCGTTCTTTTTAGCCTTCGATTTATTTGTGATTGTTAGAGAATGCTAGGAAGAATGATGTATTGGCTCATCAACTTGGCTCATGTAGGATTTGGTGTTTAGTCTCACATTATTTGTATAACTTGATCTTACTCTTCTCTCTCCTATATATCTGTACACATACTATTTTTTTGGCATTCAAGAAGTATATACAAGATTTGGATCTTTCTCTATATGGTATCAGAGCGAAACGGACCGGCCTGTTTTTCTCTAACCGCCCGATCCTCCTGTTAACCGGGCGGCTTGTTTTTCTGCTTAATCGCACTGTTTTGCGGCTTCCCCTCTTCCCGCGGTTAATCTTAATCGCACTGTTTTGCGGCTTCCCCTCTTCCCGCGGTTAATCTCTAACTGTTTGGCCCCTTGTTCTTCTCTAACCGCGGCTAAGTTCTTTTCTAAAAGCGGCTTCTCGTGCGGTTAACGGGCTTTCTAACCGCGGCTTTGCGGGCCGCGCGGTTAAATTTTTCTAGTCGCTCCTCCCGCTATCTCTCTCTCTCTCGTGGCTTCCATCTCGTCTTCTCCTCCCCCTCTACACCTCCCTTTTTATAAATCTCTGTCAGGTGGGGCCTTCTCCCTTCTCCCTTCTCCCTCTAACGACGTGGTTTCTTCCCGGCTACCCACTTCCTGTGTACACATCGCAGTCTCCTAGTCTACCCGTCGAGTTCTCGTTTTCTCACCACGTGCTTCTTCTACCCGCCTTCTCGCCGGTCTGCTCTCTTCTCGCACGGCTTCTTCCCTGCTTAGTCGTTGTGACTTCTCTTTGTCGCTGTGACTTCCCTAATCATTGCGAGCTCTGCATCTTGGTCGCGGCCTCTTGTCGCTGATGTGTTGTCGCTGATGTGTTGTCACTGAGACTGTGTGGCTTCTCTTGTTCTCTAGTCAAGACGGCTTCCCTTCTCTAACCGCTCCGGGTTTTGGGTTGCGGTTTGCCTCTACACACACGGTCGAGTGCCTGTTCGCCGGCCTCTGATTCTTCTGGTCGCTGCCCTCCCAAGTGTCTTACCGTCTGCCGGGTGCTGCTTCCTCTGCTCGACTTGGTTGTTCGTGTGGTTTGCTTCTCGTTTGCATTGCTATTCTTGTTACGATCTGCTCCTAACCGCGCGGTCTAAGTGACCTGGTTGCGGTCTTCTTACTCGGATCGTTGCCCGCTCAGGAGTCTTACCGTTGTGGCTTGTTTATATCCATTGGGGGCTCTCTTCTTCCCGTTGGTTGTGGCCTTTCTTGCCGTTGGTGCATTGTCACTGTGACCGCTGAAAACTGTTTCTTACCGCGCTGGTCGTGGCCTTCCTTGCCGCTGGTGCGTTGTCACGGTGACCGATGCGGACTGTCTCATCATCGCTGCTTGTGCCCGCTGCGGACTATTCCTTGCAAGATGATCGGCTGTCCTCTGGGCTCTGTGGTGTCTATTTCCGATGGTGGTACCTCCTGCCTTGCTCATAGCTCATCCTGGATTTTGGATTCAGGGGCCTCTCACGCCTCTCACCACATTACCTCGCGGAAACCACCACAATATTTGAACTCTGCGCATCCCAAGTTCATCACTGTTGCTAGTGGGGACACTATTCCCGTTTCTGGTCAGATATTCACCTTACTCCCTCCATCACTCTTCGCTCTGCCTTTCATGTTCCGGTCTCTCTTTTCAACCCTCTCTCTATTGGTCGTCTAACCACTGATCTTGATTGTAATGTAATTTTTTCTTCCAATTCGTCTGTTGTGCAGGATCGCAAGACGCAGTCTATCATCAGAAAAGGGCATCTGGCGAATGGTCTCTATATTCTTAACCACACTCCTCCAACCGTGTTGGCCTCTATTAGCTCTGTTGACTGGCATCTGCGTCTTCGTCACGCTCCTCTAAACATACTCAGAAAATCTCTCCCCGACGTGTCCCTCCACGAGTTCACGTGTGAGTCTTGTATCTATGGGAAACATCATCGGTCTACGTTCTCACCACATACAACTCGGAGTCCTGCTCCCTTTGATCTAGTTCACTCCAATTTTTGGGGACCTTATAAAATTGCTAGTGTTTTTGGATATCGTTGCTTTGTCACATTTGTAGATGACTACTCTTGGGTGACCTAGTTGTATCTCCTTCGTGACCGCTTTGAATTACCTGGTGTATTTCATACTTTCTTCATTGAAACTCACAACCAGTTTTTCACGACAATTAAAACTCTTCGCACCGATAATGCCCGTGAATACACTAGTCATGTCTTCGCACACCTATGTGCTGAGTTTGGGATCATCCATCAAACCTCGTGTGCTCTTACCCCCTAACAAAATGATGTTGTTGAAGTCAATAATCATCGTCTGCTTGAGATCACTCGCTCTCTTATGATTCAAAAGAATGTTTCCCCAAATAGTATTGGAATTTTGCGGTTTCGACCCCTGCACTTTTATTAACCGCATGTCTTCCTTTATTCTCAATTTTGTGACTCCATTTAATCTTCTTTTCCCTCCAAACCTCCTTTTTCCATCACTCCTCGCATGTTCGGTTGCGTGTGCTTTGTTCATCATCTTGGTTCGTCCACTGACATACTTGCTCCACGTGCCACTAAATATATGTTTGTGGGTTACTTTCGGACTCAAAATGGCTACGTTTGCTTTTCTCTCAATGATCGCAAGGTTATTAGTTATGGTGATGTCACCTTCCTCGAAGATCAGCCATATTACTCTCAACCAACTGATTTTCCTCTTCCGCTACCTCTTTTGCGGTCTGCTATCCATGTTCATTCAAACCTTCCACCTCTCCTTCCCACACCATTCCCACCTAAACCACCTATCATTCGTGTGTACACTTGACGTCCTTCTTCGTCTACTACCTTACGGGAGATGTCCTTCTCTAATGATGTTTTGCAGCCTGCGGATCCGGCAACAGGTTTCACTGCCCACCTGATAGCAAACTATGACTCTTTTCACCGCCTCTCTTCGGAACTCCGACAATGTGTTTTTTTTATCCTCTATTTCCATCCCTAATTCTGTGCAGGATGCTCTCCAACATCTCGGGTGGCAGGTGGCTATGGACAAGGAAATGTCTGCTCTTTGGGCAAACCACACGTGGGATCCGGTCTCGCTTCCTCCTGGACAAGCTTGTGTGAGATGTAAGTGGGTGTTTGTCGTCAAACAGGGTCCGGATGGGACGGTTCACCGTTTGAAAGCTTGTCTCGTAGCTCGCGGTTTCACTTAACAACAAGTTCTGGATTATGATGAGACTTTTTCTCCAGTCGCTAAACTCAATATTGTTTGTGTGTTGATCTCCCTCGTTGTTCACCGCCACTGGCCATTGCACCAACTGCATGTCAAAAATATTTTTCTTAATGACAATTTACAGGATACCGTCAATATGCAGCAACCTCCCGGGTTTGAGACCACGGGGGAGTCTCTTGTCTGTTGTCTGAAGAAGTCTCTTTATGATCTCAAACAGTCTCCTCGAGCATAATTTGATAAATTTAGGAAGATTGTTAGTGTTGTTGGGTTCACTTGGAGTTCGACCAACTTCTCTCTGTTCACTCGTCATCGTCCAACAGGCACAGTGATTTTGTTGGTATATGTGGATGATATTTTGATTGCAGGCTAAGTTATTAAAGGCGCAAGGCGCACCGAGACGCAAAGGGTCCTTGGAACCTAGGCGCAGGCACGCGCCTGAGGCACATGAGGCGCACAAATGGGTAAAACAAAAATTGAGGGAATTGGGCGCCCAATTCGCCGAAATTGGGGGAATTGGGCGCCCAATTCGCCGAAATTGGGGGAATTGGGCGCCCAATTCGCCGAAATTGGGGGAATTGGGCGCCCAATTCCCCGAAATTGCGCGAATTGGGCGCCCAATTCCCCGAAATTGCGCGAATTGGGCGCCCAATTCCCCGAAATTGCGCGAATTGGGCGCCCAATTCCCCGAAATTGCGCGAATTGGGCGCCCAATTCCCCGAAATTGCGCGAATTGGGCGCCCAATTCCCCGAAATTGCGCGAATTGGACGCCCAATTCCCCGAAATTGCGCGAATTGGGCGCCCAATTCCCCGAAATTGCGCGAATTGGGCGCCCAATTCCCCGAAATTGCGCGCATTGGGCGCCCAATTCGCGTAATTTCGGCAAATTGGGCGCCCAACTCGCGTAATTTCAGCAAATTGGGCGCCCAAGTGTGCATAGTGGTGCCTCGGTGCGTCTGAGATCAAGTTTTTGCACATCTAAATTTTTTTAAAAAAAAACCTTGAAAGGCCCAGGCACGGCTGGGAGCCTATAAGGCACGCGCCTCGGTGAGCGTGGGGAACAACGCCCGCCTCAGCGGTGCTGAGGCGCGTTGGGATGCGCCCGATACCTTAGGCGCGCCTAGGCGCACGCCTTGACAACTAAGATTACAGGAGACGATCTTCCAAGAATACGGACGATCAAACAGTATCTGGCGACTGTGTTTCAAACAAAAGACATGGGAAGCCTTCGATATTTTCTTAGTCTCGAAGTGGCTCGGAGACCTGATTGGCTTGTGTTATCTCAGAGGAAGTATTGTCTTGACTTACTTCATGATGCGGGCTATTCTGGATGCAAGTCTGTTGATACCCCCGTGGATATCAATCACAAGCTTTGTGCTCATGCCTCGGACTCTGATGTGCTCCTTCCAAATCCAGAGTATTATCGTCGTCTTGTGGGAAAGCTGGTATATCTCATTGTCATAAGACCTGATATATCATTTGTTGTTAGAGTTGTCAATCGATTCATGCATGAGCCGGGTATCTCTCATCTTCAGGCAGACGAGCGTATTCTTCAATACTTGAAGACTGCTCCTGGGCAAGGACTTGTATACAAGCAAGCCCTCTTCGTCTCCCTTATCTCCAAATGCATACTCTAATATTGATTATACTGGCTCGTTGAATGACCGTCGTTCCACAATTGGATATTGTACATATTTTGGAGGACATCTTATTACATGGCGTAGTAAGAAACAGTCCGTGGTTGCTCGCCCATCTGCTAAGCCTGAGTATCGATCGATGGCAGCAGTTGTGTCTGAGCTCACATGGCTCGAGGGTCTCCTTGATGATCTAAGAGGCAAGCTCTCCTCACCTGCTACTTTATTTTGCAACTGTCAAACTGTTATACACATTGCCAAGAATTCGGTCTTCCATGAAAGGACAAAACAAATTAAAGTTGACTGTCATTTCATTCGAGAGAAGATTCAATTGAAGAAGAACGAGTTAACACATGTTCCTGCTGCTCAGTAAGTTGCTGACATCCTCACCAAGGTCTTACCACGATGTCTCTACTATCAGTTCTTGTCCAAGCTTGGTGCTCACGACTTGTACGCTCCAGCTTGCGGGGAAGTGTTAGAGAATACAAGGAAGAATGATGTATTGGCCCATTAACTTGGCCGAGGTAGAATTTGGAGTTTAGTCTCACATTATTTGTATAGCTTGATCTTACTCTCCTCTCTCCTATATATCTGTAATCATACTTATTTTTTGGTATTCAAGAAGTATATACAAGATTTGGATCTTTCTCTACATTCATTAATATAGGGTTCATATGTCGATGTGTGGACTTTCGAATATTCTAATTAGCCAAAAGGCTCAGGCGTATAAAGAGATTACTCATGAATAAAAAAAATTGAAGGCAACCCACGAGAGAGAATGATGTGATTCTTCTGATTGTGCGGGAATCACCTCAATAAAGCGAGTATTAGGTTATTGATAATAAAACAAGAGTTCGGTTGATATTCTTAATCTCGGTTGGGCGTATTCCTCGAGAGAGGAGCGTTCATAATTTGGAAATCCCCGCGGTCAAAGATCGGATTAGTAGTTTTTAAAATATCTTTTATATTTTATTCGAAGTGCGTTTTGTTCAAGTTCAGGTTTCAAATTTCACTTTTAGTTTTAATTTTAATATTATCTTATGTTTCGATTGATAAAATAATAATTGATAAAAAACAACAAAATATTTCCTTATCTTTGCTTTCATTTTATTTGTAATTATTCTAATGTGTTTTTGCAGGTGTTCGTGTGTTCTAACCGTCTCCAAATCTAAGACGCGTTCTCTTTCCCCATTTCTACCTTTTCTTTTATCTTTGTGTTTTTGTTTCTTTTGTTTTTCAATAATTAATTTTCAACAATTTTAAGTATAGGGGACTGTTTTCCCTTTCCTTTTAAAAATTAGAAAAATTCAAAATTCATAAAATTAGAAGAAGAAAAAAATTATAAAATTAAAAAAATTAAAAAATTTTGCTTTTATTTTCTTTTTTTCAGTGCATTAGAAAATTTAAAAATCCAAGAAAAAATAGAAAAGGAAAAAAATGTAGAAAATGTAGAAAACTCAAAAATATAAAAAAAATTAAGATTATAGTTCTTTTTATGCTATTTCCTTTTTTAGTATTTAAAACTTATAAAAAAATCCAAAAAAAAAGATCATATTCAAAATTCCATAAAAAATATGAAAATACTTAGAGAAAAATTTAAAAATATAATAAATCATTGCTTAGTTTCTTTGTTATTTACAGGAATCTAGTTTGAGTTTATTTATATGCATTTTTTATTATTTTTGATTTGCTAATTTTTTTTATTTCATTATGGTTAGTTAGATTTAATTTTTAGGTGATTTATTTTTAAGAAATATCTTATGATTTTAATTTATTTAGAGTAAATTATTTAGGTACATTTTCTCTTAATTTTAAGTAACTTCATTTTGTAGTAGTTTTGTTTAACATTTTTAGTTTTTAATTATATTCACTAAATACTTTTAGATTTTTAAGAAAGTTTATCTACTAGTAGTTGCTCTATATTATTTTGAGTTATTTTCTAAAATTTGTTTAGCTTTTTACCTTAACCTTCCTCTAAATTTGTTTTCTGTTTGTTTTTTTTTGTTATTATTCTAATGTATTTTTGAAGGTGTTCGTGCGCTCTAATCGTCTCCAAATATAGGACGTGTTCTCTTTCCCCCTTTCTATTTTTTTTATGTTCGTGTTTGTGTTCCTTTTGTTTCTTCAAGACCTAATTTTCAACATTAAGGACACTGTTGGATGTTAAGTATGTGGGAGTGTTTTTCCTTTCCTTTTAAATATTAGAAAAATCCAAAAATCATAAAATTAGAAGAAGAAAAAATTTATAAAATCCAAAAAATGTAAAAATATTACGTTTGTTTTTTCTAGTGTCTATAAATTTAAAAATATTACGCATTAGAAAATTTTAAAATCACAAAAAAATTAGAAAAGAAAAAAATTAAAAAATATATATAAAACTCCAAAATATAAAAAAAATTATGAAAACGCTTAGGGTCCGTTCGTTTGCATGGAATTGAGCTCCTGGAATTGAAATTGAATGTCTAATTCCAATTCCGTCGTGCGTTTACTCGTTTGACGTTGGAATTTGAATTTTAATGAATTCCGTGAAATTCATTTTGAGCTAAAGACAATTCTTTCCGATCTATATAAGAATTGGACAATTCCGGCCGCGATACATTTTTAAGCTAAGCGCGCGATTTTCGCCCTGGAGCGCATGTTGTCGTACGGACGCACGTCTTTCGCTCGTGAGAACGTTTTTCGGGGATACGCGCATTTTTCGTCATGGCGGCGTATTTCGCCCAGGTGGGCGATTTTCTCGGCTGGGCAAGATTTTTTCGGCCGGGAGAGAATTTATCGACCGGACGCGATTTTTCACCTGGGTACGAGTTTTTTCGCCCGGGCGCGAATTTTTCGCACGGGCGCGAATTTTCGCCTGGGCGTGATTTTTTGGCCGGGCGCAATTTTTTTCGATCGGGTGCGAATTTTCGGTCGGGCGCGGTTTTTCGGCCGGGCGCGATTTTTACCCGGGAGCGATTTTTTCGCTCGACCGCGCTATCATCGCCCAACCGCGATTTTTTCGCCTAAGCGCGCATTTTTCGTCGGGGAAGCGAATTTCGCAATAGCGCGTGTTTTTTAGCCTGGACGCGATTTGTTTGCCCGAATGCAAATTTTTTCACCCGACCATGCTATTTTCCCCCGACATTTTTTTTCACTCGGGCGCGAGTTTTTCGCCCGGGCGGAATTTTTTCGCCCCGGCGCCCTTTTTCGCCCCGACGCACTTTTTTGGCCGCACTTTTTTCGCCCGACCGCGCATTTTCTTGCCCGGGTGCTATTTTTTCGTCCGGGAGCGAATTTTTTCACCCGAGCGCCATTTTTCTCTAGTGCACGATTTTTTCGTCGTGGCGCGAATTTTTCGCCTGACCGCGAAATTTATTACCCGACCGCATTTTTTGATTCTCCCGGTCACGATTTTTCTGCACGGACGCGATTTTTCCCTGGGGCGCGTTTTTTTTTGCCCGGGGGCATTTTTTCTCCCGGGCGCGTTTTTTTCGCCAGGGCGAGATTTTTCCACGGGGTGTGATTTTTCCCCCCGGATGAAAAAATCACGCTCGGGCAACAAAAACTGGCTCGGGCGACAAAATCAAGGACGGGCGAAAAAATGGAACCGGGCGAAAAAATCGCAACCATCTGAAAAAATCTCGTCAGTGAAAAAAAATCGTACCCGTGAGAAAAAATCACGACCGGGCGAAAAAATCTCGCACGGGCAAATAAACTCGCGTTCGGTCAAAAATATCGTTCCTGTGCGAAAAAATCGCGGCTATAACGCACATTTGTTTATAATAATTTCTTCATAATATTTTTCAATTCTTATATTGAATTTTAATTCCACAAACGAACAAAAAAATTGATCAATTACACAATGTTGAACAATATTCTTTATTAGACGAACATTGGAATTGGAATTAGCTACGAATATTTAATTCCACAGTATTCACCAATATTCAATTTCAATATCGAATTCCAATTCCGTGCAAACGAACGGACCCTTAGAGAAAAATTCAAAAATATAATAAATCATTGCTTAGTTTTTTGTTATTCTCAGGAATCTAGTTTGAGTTTATTTATAAGCATTTTTTTTATTATTTTTGGCTAAGTTTTTAAAAGCACGCCTCGGGCGCGCCTAAAGCTCCGGGCTCAACAGGCTCAGATGATTGCGCCTTCGTGCGCCTTTTTTGCACCTTTGAGGCATTAAAGGCACACTTGAGTCAAATTTCTTCTATAAATTTATTTTTCAAAATAAAGAAAAAAATAATGTAAAAATTCATTAATTTTTGCATGTTGTAATGTTTGTGAAACATAATCGAGAGCCGAGACTTAAATATGATTTTAATGACCACATTGATTTTATTTTTTAAGAAATATAAATGATAGTAATGAATTATTAATAAGTAGAATAAATGAAGAATTTGATCTAGAAGATGAATTTGTGTTTAATGATAATTATTTAAAATGAATGTGATTGCGTCTTTTACCTTCGTCAGGCGCGCGCCTGCGTCTTGAGCTTTGTGCTTGGACTCCAAAATCCCTTTCCGCCTTGGTGCGCCTTGCGCCTTTAATAACTAAGATTTTTGGTTAATCTTTTATTTCGTCATGGTTAGTTAGATTTAATTTTTCGATGATTTAGTTTAAGAAATATTTTATGATTTTAATTTATTTATAGTTATATATGGAAAGAATTAAGGGTGGAAATTAGCCCCGCAATCCCAATTCCCACATTCGGCACACATTATAATAAGGCGGAATTGGAAATCACCACATTGTATGGGAACTACTTAAAGCCTAATTCCCCTCCCCCTCAATTCCAACCTAAAGAGGAAGAACTACTCATTTCCCTCGTCCAACCAACCTTCGCCGGATGGCGTCACTCTCACGTAAAGTCCTGATTCCACTTCTCAGGGTTTCAAAATTATCCAGTAACTAATTTTCTCCCCATCAAAATGTTAAAAACACTCCTTATGACCAATGACTTCCACTCCTACAGTCCTACGTAATGTTGCCATTTTTGCCTCAATTCCTATTTGTGTTTTGTAATATTTTTTTGGTGGAAGCTGTAGAGGAATCAATCGATCTAGCCTTAGTAATTTCTTATAATTTTGTGTCTCTGGGAAACTTGAATTCCAGCAATAAAAAATGTGAGAGGATGGTTTCCTTCAAAATCTCTGAAATCTAAGCCTTTGGTAGTGATTCAAACATCTTTATTGGATGGTTTCCTTCTTGACATCAATTGCGCATTTTTTCCTCACATTTCTTTTTTCCATCCTTATTGGATTACTTTGGAGCTCGACGTGAGAAAAGTTCATGGATACTCAGGTCATAATGATTGAGAAGTCAACATTTAGGATGAATTTTAAATATCTTTCCACTTGATAAAAGAAAAGTGTCCAAAATTTCTCACGTCATGAATCGAAATAAGAACACACTGTTTTGAATTATGATAATAAAACCATCATATGTGATCTTAGTTTAAATATCTTTTCACTTGATAAAAGAAAACAGTGTCCAAAATTTCTCACGTCATGAATCGAAATAAGAACACAGTTTTGAATTATGATAATAAAACTTTCATATGTGATCTTAGTTTATAAATGAAATTACTACTGATGATAATCTGAAAAATCATTCATGCAGTCAGAATAATCAGAAATGATTTATCTTGAGTCGAAATAATCAGAAAATATGAGTTATTGGAGTCAGAATAATCAGAAAATATGAGTTAATCATGGAGTCAGAATAATCAGAAAATATGAGTTAATCATGGAGTCAAGTAATCAGAAAATAAATCCTTATTACTATTCTAATTATTACCACCAGTCTATAATATTTTGACAAATCACACTAAACATCTAATTCTGTTGGATGTGTAATTTTGTGTTTTTGTGTGTTTCTGTGTTTGTGCGTTTGTGTGTGTTTCTGTGTGTTTGTGTGTGTTTGTGTGTGTTTGTGTGTGTTTGTGTGTGTTTGTGTGTGTTTGTGTGTGTTTGTGTGTGCGTGCGGTTGTGTGTGTTTGTGTGTGTTTGTGTGTGTTTGTGTGTGTTTGTGTGTGTTTGTGTGTGTTTGTGTGTTTGTGTGTTTGTGTGCGTTTGTGTGTTTGTGTGCGTTTGTGTGTTTGTGTGCGTTTGTGTGCGTTTGTGTGCTTGTGCATGTGTACTTGTGTGTACATCTATGTGGAATGTTTTCTTTGTATTTGTGTGAATATTTGTGCATGTGTTTGTGTGTCTTTGTATTTGTGCGTGCATTTTTGTGTGTTTCTGTACGTCTATGTGGAATGTTTTCTTTGTATTTGTGTGTGTATATTTGTTGTTTGCATGTGTGTCCATGTATAAGTGTGTGTGAGTGTGCATGTGGGTGTGTTTGACGTAGGATATTATGTGTAGTGGTCTCCTAGAATGCACGCTAGTGGTGGGTGAAGGTGACTCCCGATTTCCAAACAACTCTATGCATGCACTCCTCGCAATTAGGTGCGGACAATTAAATATCATAAGTAACTAGTGCATCAAATTATAAACGAGAACGATTTTTTCTTTAAGCGTAAGGCAGTGGCTTTCCCCCGCACTGAGGGCTAAAATACGAGCTTGCAGCAATTCGATCTTTCATGCAGTTAGAAATTTATCCAGGTGCAAAATATTATAATAAACTGACAATCTAGGCAAACATGTAATAAGCAAACTGTCACGGTCTTTTACAACCCAAAGAAAACCAATACAAAAGCACAATCGAATATTAGGGCTGCTGTAATAAAATGGATCTGAATGTTGGAGGCCTACAAGTAGAGTTCTGATGGTGGGAAGACTAGATCGAGTAAGGGGAAGGCTGGTCAGCAGTTGGGTGGGCTGGATCGGAGGGGGAAGGGGTTGGATCTGGGCTGAAATTCCCAGATCTGGGTGAAATCGATGGTAGGTGGATTGAGTGAGGGGGAGTGGATCTGGGCTGGGTGGCCCGAATCCGGGTGAATCTAGACGGGTATGGAGAGAGGAAGGTGGCTCCACAAGGGTTGCAAGCAGCGGCCTGATGGGAGTGCGCTGAGAGGTAGGATTTGGAGAAGGCCGGCGGTTGGATCTATGTAAACTGAGCGGCGGCTTACGGGGTGGAGGCTGGGGAAGCATCTGATATTCGGCGGCTGCTTGGGGGGGATGGCCGACGGATTGAGGGTGGATGAGTGGCAGGCGGTTGAAAGGGCTCGACAGTTGTCGATGAGGGGGAGGAGGCGAAAAATACAAGCAAGAGGTACTTACCCAAGGAATCATAACCAAGGGGGCTCCACGGAATCGGCACCACAGAGATCACTGGAATGAAGGAAGAAACTCTCCAAACATTCAACAATGAAAAAAATAGTACAGCCACAAACATCCTATTTATAAGAAATTGAAATTGGGACACCCGAAAAAAAGGCTATGATTGTTTGTTTGTTTTGGGGTCAAAACTACATGAAATAATGATTGAAAAATACAAAGTTATATATGAAAAAAATCGCATCGACGAGCCGGACGCATCTGCGGTGGCAGATCGTCGATTCCATCAAGACCGCCTATAAGAATAAATGAAGGTGGGGCCCGCCTTGTGTCGAATCACGTTGGATGATCCCCGTCAACATGTGAGTCTGGGTCTGTGCGCGCGCTTGCGCGCGCGCGCGCGCGCGCTTGTGTGCGCGCTTGTGTGTGCTTGTGTGTGTGCTTGTGTGTGTGCTTGTGTGTGTGCTTGTGTGTGTGCTTGTGTGTGTGCTTGAGCGTGTGCTTGAGCGTGTGCTTGAGCGTGTGTGAGCGTGTGAGTTTACTCATAAACCTAAAAAGGCATAATTTTGGAAAACATAATGTTGTAGCAGTATTGGAGAAACGTTTTATAACAGGCTCTACGATTACGACACTGAAACGGCATGGATGGGTAATTTGCAACAATAGAAATATTAAAAATACGTATCCGCAAGAGATTGGTTACCTTCATACAAGTATGAATCAAATGAGCAAGCAAACATGTAAAGAATTTAACAAAGTCTTGTGGACTAATCACGAGATATAAACCTGTTGCCCACTGCCGGCTGATCCATAGACAGAAGCGTAAGGTCCTCCGTATTGAGCTCCTTGCGTCCTGAATCCGGCCACTTCAGCTTGGCGAGAAGCTAGGGCATGTTGGGCTCCCATGTCAGCACCAGCGCCAGGGTTACCAGAATACCCAGGTCCGGACTAGAAAGAAAGATAGATGAAAGCTATAAGATCAGATCTGGTATAAGAAACTAGAAAAAAATTGAACAGATCGTGAGAAACTGATCGAAACATCGAATTTAGGGTTTAGCATGCAAGAGCACTTACAAGTTGACCATATGCCTGCTGCGAGGCAAAAGGCTGCTGCCCGCCGTAGCCACCGGCACCCTTTGAAGGGTACATTTCTTGTTTCTCACAGAATTTGACGGAAAACTGCGCTGACATAAAATCAAAACGAAACGACGAAAACCCTAGAAACCTCGTAATCGTGTATATATCGCCAGTTACCAAGCTATCGCTGAATTAAGAAGACGAACCTTGGATTAAAGAACAACTCGGCGAAGAATTTGTTGACAGAACTCGCCGGCAAGATTTGAGAGCTGAGTGAAATTTCACGAATTAGGGATGCGGATGAGTTGGAGATGGGATGGGGAAGCTGGAGCTTTATAGATTGGGAATTTAGGGTTATGATCGCTTCCGTTCATCGATGAATCGAACGGTTATAAATTGTCCATACTATCAACCTTCATGAAATCTCATGAATTCTTTGGTATATGTATTTATAAGACTAATGACAGATGGACATCTTAAGGTCAATTGACATATTATCTTGATCCGTACATATACAAATAAAATTGATACTTATTAAACTAAGCATAATATTAATTATTTTAATAAATTGATAGGTTTAATAGTAGATTTTCGAAAATACTACTGATATGTCTAATAGCAGTATTTAAATGGTATTCTTTACTTAGGCCCAGTTTGGGGGGACTTATTTTCACCGGTCAAGCGGTTATGACCGCTTAAACCGGACGTTAATTAAGTCCCGATTCATGCGGTCATAAGAGCTTGACCGGTGAAAATAAGTCCCCCCAAACGGAGCCTTAGTAGCGTGCATTCTTATAGCATTCCTAAAAGTAGAAGTTGTATTAACTACAATCTGACATCAAACTCAGAATCATTTGCATGATAAAATTGAATTTGTGAACATTTGCTTTTCTGTATTCAGTAGTTGTTTTGATTCATTATTTTCACTATTTGGTTTAATTTTCTAATCTGTATTGTCATCCAATATAACATTGTTGTGAGTCACTCAATTTTCCTCTGTTCCAAAGAATCATACCGTTTTAACTCGAAGTCGGATCGGGCGTGCAGACAGTCGATGAAATTCCAGCAATAATGACAAGAAAATTTTTTTATCATGGAAACCACGGAGAGGGTGAAAACCCACTTGGTCGAATCGATGTCAGGCCAAAAATCATTATTTTGTTTTGAGCTTACAAATATTGGAAGTCTCCTCGGAGGGTGACTTGTCAACTCTTAGTTACAAACTTTTGATTACAGAAAGAACGGAGAATAAACTAAGTTCACAGAGCTTGGATGAGAGCATATTCATGGAGAAAAATGTTACGTTCTTGAAGCCTTGAAGTGTCTTCATGCGAGCATCCGTGGGAGTGCTTCCCAGTGCCTTCTCTCGAGCACACGAAAGCGTCAAATTGAACGTCGGGCGTTGTGCATGCTAGAGAGGGAGCAGAGCGAGTTTCAAATGGAGAAACAATGTAAGTCGCATGTTCTCATTGGAAAAACTCAGAGCTCTCTCTAGTTTTCGGAGTTACTTGTTTTCAAATGAAGGCACGGGGACTTTTTATAGTTTTCTGGAGGGTCGCGCTTGTAATTGCGTCCGACCAGATCTTGAGTTGGCAAATGACATTGTTCTGTTCTGGTCACCCGGATCACTAATTTTCATGAAATGAAGGAAGCGCCCCCGGACCGACCCGGCAAGGAACCTGATGGCGGCAGTGTCGGTGGCGGCCAGCAGGCGCTGAAGGCAGCGGTGACCTGTCATATGCCATTGCGTTGTGCATCATGACGGGTCATCTCTCACGGGCACGGCCCCTATTGGCGGTGGCCCTGCCCGCACGGCGTCAGACAACTCCCGACAGGTTTGTCAGGGTCCAACGAACCCACCAGTGTGCTTCGGGTAAGTCTTCTCCATCCACGTGGAGAACTCGTGATTTTGGGTGGTGTTGAACAGTGGTATCACCATTTTTGCCTACCGAAGGGAGGGGAAATTCTGATAATGTTGAATTGCAGTCCATATCATGTTGATCCAACGACGGGGATTAAATTTATGGCACAACTCATAATCACTATGGTCCTAAAAGTTTTTCTTTATCCTGACATTGGCGGTCACGACGGACTTCGGCGATCACGACGGACTTCGGCGGTCACGACGGACATTGACAGTCACGATGGACTTCGGCGGTCAAGACAGACACGGAGGTCAGGACGGACTTCGGCGGTCAGGACAGACTTCGGCTGTCAGGACGGACATAGGCGATCACGACGGACTTCGGCGGTCACGACGGACTTCAGCGGTCACGACGGACTTCGGCGATCACGACAGACTTCGGCGGTCACGACGGACATCGGCGGTCACGACGGACATCGGCGGTCACGACGGACTTCAGCGGTCACGACGGACTTCGGCGGTCAAGACGTACATAGGCGGTCAGGACGAACTTCGGCGGTGAAGACGAACATAGGCGGTCAGGACGGACTTCGGCGGTCAGGACGGACATTGGCGGTCAGGACGGACTTCGGCAGTCTACGAAGTTGGTCTCGTAAACTATTGGTGTTTGAAGTGTGCTCTCAGACTCTGTATGCAGAGCCATGCGTACCGAATGTGGGCTTAAAGCAGAGTGCACAGAAGGGCACTTGTACAGAGTGCGCGGGGGTGCACTTGATGCGAAGCGCGCGAGGGCGTACTTGGATGGAGCGCGCGAGGCGCACTTGGAGCGGAGCGTGCAGGGCGCACTTTGACGGAGCTCGTGGGGGCACACTTGGAGTGCAGCGCGCAGAGGCGCACAAGGAAGCATCACATGGTAGATCCTACAAGAAAGAGGTGTGTGCAAGAGCGCGTGAGGAAGAGGCGTGCGCCGGAGCGTGCGAAGAATGGGCTTGCGCAGGAGCGCGCGAGGAAGGGGTGTGCGAGAAAGGCGAGATGCGGGAGCACGTGAGCATATGGAGCACGTGGGAGCGCGCGACAAAGAGATGCGCGCGGGAGTAATCGACATGCGCGATAATGGGGCACGTGCGGGAGTAATCGGCGCACGCGAAAGGGCGCGAGAAAGGGGAAAGCACGGGAGAGCACAAGGAAGGTGCACACACAGGAGCAGGCGAGGAAGCAGCGCGTGCACGCTCGTAGGAGTGCGCATGGAAGAGGCACGTGCGGTAGAACGCGAAGAAGTGGCGCGCCCGGGAGCGCGCGAGGAAGGGGCGCTCACAGGAGAGCGCGAGAAAGGGTTGCATGCAGCAGCGTGCGAGGAAGGGGCTCATGCGGGAGCGCGCCGGGATGTGGCGTGCGGGGTTGCGCACGAGGAAGGGGCGTGCAGGAGCCCGCAAGGAAGTGGTGCCCGTGGGAGAGCATAAGTAAAGGATGCACACAAGAGTCCGTGTCGAGGAGAGAAATTGAGGAGAGAGAAAATATGTATGAGAATTTTTCAAGATGGGCGGCACAGAAATTTTTCCCGATAACTATCGGACGAACGAATGAAAACGCCCGAAACAGGGCACACAAATCACCTTTTATGTAAATGACGAGTTTGCCGCCCGGGGAAACCCGGGCCCAATGGACTGCCGGACTTAGGGTGACAAGGAGGCTGGGAGCTGAAAGAGTGGATGAGGCCCGATAGGGCCGGAGTCTGGGCAAGGCCGTTGGCCGGTGAAAAGGTGGTCTCGACGAAGGTTGGGCAGTTGGAGGGCGGGACGACCCTAAGGCCCCCTTACGCGGGAAGCGGTCGGCTAAGAGACCGCCCATATCTAGGTAGCTGGAGGGCGGGGTGGCCACATGGCCGCCCGCCCTAGGCAGCAAACGGCCTCCCGAACTCGGAGGCCAAGAGGTCGCCCGGATCTAGGCGGTCGTAGGGCGGGGCAGCTATGTGGCCGCTCACCCTAGGCGGGAAACCACCGCCCAGATTTGGGCAGCCAAGAAGCCGTCTAGATCTAGGCGGTCGGAGGGCAGGGCAGCCATATGGTTGCCTGCTCTAGGCGGGAAACAATGGCACGATATGGGCGGCCAAGAGGTCACCCGGATCTGGGCGGACATAGGGTAGGGAGACTATGTGGTCGTCTGCCCAGATCTGGGCGACCAGAGGGCGGGGCAGCCATGTGGCCTCCCGCCCTAGGTGGGAAACGACAGCCCGTTTCTTGGTGACCCGGGGGCGGTGTGGCCTCGCGCTGGGGTACACAGCCAAGGCTATACGCAGAGACGCGTACGGCTAAGGTCGTGTACGATCAGGGGCACACGTGGATGTGCGTGGCGAGACGGGGCCTTGCAACACGTGCTAACTTGCGGATGGTTCTGCCGGTTCTGGCAGTTCAGGCAGATGTGTCTGTTCAGGCGGGGTTGCGCTTAGACCCTATTGGTTCAATCGAACCGACTTAGGGGAACTCCATCAAGACTCATTTAAAGACATTTACTCGTGGAATATTGTTATGCGCAGTTGTCATTGATGATAATAATAACATATCTTATTGCCCATGTCATTGTTTTGAAAGAAAATACAAATAACTAAAAATGATTTGTTAGACTTTAAAAAAAAATTGTGCATTGAAAATAGTTATATGTCATCAATCATTTCATATAAACAAAAAGACTTATAAAAGTTATTGAAGAGTTGCTACCTAATGCGGATCACATATTTTGTTTGTGTCATATGTATAGCAACTTCAAACTAAAATATAGAGGCGTACACCTTAAAGATTTTCTATGAAAAGCTGCATCTGCGACTTGTAATGTTGATTTCAACAATGAAATAAAAAAAGTTGAAAACATGTGATAAAAAGGTTTATGATGGGTTAAAGAACTACATGAAAAGCATTGAACAAAGTCTCATTTTAGTACTTGACAAAAATGTGATATGTTGCTAAAAAAATTTTGCAGAATTTTAACAAAATAATTTTAAAGACTCAAGAGAAGCCAATATTGACAATGTTGGAGACTGTTAGGGTGATTCTCACGATAAGTCTTCAAACAAAAAGAAATAAGATGTACAAGTTTAATGTAGAAATATGTCAATCTATACAACGAATTTTGGAAAACAACAAAAAAAGAACACACAACTACATTTTGGTTTAGAATAATCATCACAAATTTGAAGTTGAAGGGTTAACATAAGACAAATGAACTGTTTATTTGAGTTCAATGATCTGTAGTTGCAGGATATGATATCTAGTTGTTATTCTTTGTGTGTATGCAACATCATGCATCTCCTATCATAGGTAACATTTTGAATACAACATTGAAATGATGTTTTCAGAGCATATGGACATTTGTTAAATCTCACAAGAGTGGTCATTAGCAAATTTAATCCAATTATTTTTTGGTGTAATATTCAAAAGAAGCTCGAAGACCATCACAATTTACTAAAATAAAAGAGATAGATGGGGTAAAAAGCATGACCTTATGTACATGTGCTCCAATTGTGTGATAAGATCGAGGGCATAACAAAAAGAGTTGCGTTGAACACCCTAAAACCCAAGATACAACAATGTTTGCTGCGAAAACAATACTTCAGATAAACATTAATTAGTCTTATTTTTCTTTTATTATTTTGGAATATGTGGGTGCGTGATTATGATTGTGGTCGATATCAAAGCTTCCACAAATGTTCATTTTGCTAGTGGAGTTGATGGAGGATGAATATATATTTGCTGGAATGTATTGCCCAGTCGTGTACAAAAAGATCGGGATCAGTGGACCGGCCCAAGCCCGGCTCGGAAATACCCTGTCTAGGCCCGGCCCTGAAAAAGCCAGGTTCGGGCCTACGCCAGACTTAGGGCCCTTGTAGGGCCAAGTATAGGGGAAATGCCCTACCCAATATGGCCCGGGACGGGACAGACAAAGCCCAATTTTCGAGTCGGGTCGGGCCCAGGCAAAGCCCAGCACAGGCTCAAACGACAGCCTGGCCCAGGTTGTTGGCAAAACTACTACTTGACCAAAAAGAAAAGTCTTTAAGTTATTTAGAGGCAAAATCAGTTTATGTGTAATAGTTAATTGTATCCCTCGGCTTACTGTCTCATCTAGTCTACGCAAAAAGGTAATTAAACGCTGCAGAAAATACTTCTTTTACAAGGTTAGACATCCTACATGAGTTTAGAGGTTCTCAGAGGACACCTCAAGGTATGCAAGTTCTACGTTTATAATAGCAATAAAAGTAGATTTTTTATTGTCATTAAAAGTACTGATTTAACATTTTACAAACAAAGTATGTTTGAACTAGTAAAGCAAACTAAACAACAATCTACTTCGCTACAACGAGGTAAAAACCACAGCCAACATTGTTGCTCAAGAACTCCAAAACCAGCACCGCAATCAGCTACATCTCTGAATCTGAGGCATTCCAAAGACAGAACATCTCAGCAATAATGTACAAGTGAAAGCAGAAAGTAAGGCAAAAGTTAACAAAGCCAAGGGTTACCAACCCAAGGCCAAAGGAAAGATACTTGAATAAAGTACAACAATAAGGTACAAAAGTCAAAAAGAGAAACACTTACGTGAAGTGTCACGTACAACAAAGGCACCCCAAATGCACAAGACTATAAGGAGGAAAGGTTATGATTAAATCATCAGGAAGAAGGCAAGACTCTATTAGCCACCTGTGGTCAACTCCACCAAAAAAAAACCAAACAAGCAGGGTGGTCAACTCATCTGGACACACCCCCATAGATATATTATTCCGTCATAAATGCGGGGTAGATTGGATACTCCACCATACACCACAAAAGCCCAAACACTCGATAGAGTCCCACAAACCACTAACAAAGGAAACAAACGATGCGGTCGTGGATTCGCCCACAAATAACGCCCGCAACGAAGAAAATAATGAAGTCACACCCCGTAACGATCCGGGTTTAGAGCTCTGGGGCACACCACAACCCTGTCGAGGCTTGGAGGCTTGTCTCGCCCCACGACATCGCCACGAAGGAAACCATGATATAGATCTCAAGACAACAGTGACACATCAGATTCTACTAGACAATTCTAGATTTGACACGGTTGATCAACTTTTAGGAAGAATTTACAATCCTAAATAAACTCTACATATCTTACAAAAACGTGGAGGAATGGTTATAAGGGTGAGATTTAACCACATCATCAAAGTGTATAGCACTTAACAAGGCAAGATAGCAAAATCGAGAACATAAAAACTATAAATAGAATTAGACAAGTGATTTAAACAACATTATATTCAGCAAGTTACAAATAATGAATACAAGAAATTTAAAACTTTTGCAAATCGGGTTAAAGAAGGGAAGATAAGGAGGAAACCATCACTTGTCTTGATTTTATCAGAGAAGAACTTCAAAACGCACCACGACGCAGATCGGGACCAAGAAAGACGAGGAAAATGAGATCTAACAGAAATGACTAAAAATAGGAGTTAGGGCCGAAAACCCTAGCAAGAAAAACTCAAGGAATGGGGAAGATTTTACGATGATGGCGTACCTCTCGTTGAGAGCTTTCTAGATCTATGTTCGGTTGAAGATTTCGAGCACCGGAGCACCGTCGGTGGCCACCGAAAGATTCACGGACGGACGTTCTCTCTCTCTCTCTCTCTCTGGCTCACGCCTCTCTAGTTCGGGAAGAAGGAGAAAAATCGGCCTAAGGAGGAGAAGAAGTTTATCTTATATATATACATAATATCGAATGAATTGTATATTGGATCATTACACTTAAAGAGAGAGTCAAGGGTCGGCTGAACCGGAATTCTCGGGACGAAGCAAAAATTTCTCGAGAGCAACTGAATTTCTCGAGAAGGGCCGGATTTCTCGAGAGCAAGGTTGGATTACTCGAGAATAAGATGAGGGCTTTCTAGAGAACATGAAGAAGCTTTCTCGAGAACAGGAAGAGGTTTTCTCGAGAATAGGAAGAAGTTTTCTCGAATACTGAAATGGACTTCTCGAGAACCAGGTGGACAGTTCTCGAGTACAAGTAAAATTTTTCGAGTAAAGAGGGAAATTTCTCGAGTGAAGGAGGTAACTCGAAAAATTAAGGAAAGATTTCTCGAGTACCCGGAAGGCAATTCTCGAGTACAAAGGGCAGATCTCGAGAACAAAAGAATATTACTCGAGTACTAAAGCATTACTCGAGAACAGAAGAAAGTTTTTCTCGAGTAGAAGAAAGAGGTTTCTCGAGTAAGGAAGAAATTATCTCTCGAGTACAAAAGCATTACTCAAGAACAGAAGGAAGTACCACTCGGGAACAGCAAAACCCAATTCTCGAGTATAGAGCCAAAACTTCTCGAGAACAAGGGCAGTTCTCGAGTACAAGAGGATCTTCTCGAGAACACGAAGGACAGTTCTCGAGAACAAGACGGCCTTCTCGAGAACAAGAATAGATCTCAAGTACAGAAGAAGATTACTCGAGTACAAAATAATCCTCTCGAGAAGTAAAAGGACTTCTCGAGAGCAAAACTGCATATCTCGAGAACAATAGGGTACTTCTCGAGAACAAACTAGTATTACTCGGGAACAATGCAAACATTACACGGGTTCAAAAGTAGACCTCTCGAGAACTAGAAGCATTACTCAAGAGCTAGAGGAGTTTTTTTTTTCTCGAGTACAAGAAAAGACATTCTCGGGAATCAACACACTACTCGGGAACAAGTCCCGGCCTCTCGATAAACAAAGGGACAAAGCTCCCGAGTACAAAACGATCTCTCTCGAGGACAAAGTTGTCCATCTCGAGTACTAAGCATGGTAAATTTCAGAAATTCTAATTTGACTAACATCCGGGATAAAAACGTGACTCTATGAATTTAGAGCAAGGACAATCCCTAGAATCCGACGTACCATTCTTGAGACACAACAACAAATGTTTACACAAGCAAAAATCACCAGGAGGGTCCAAACACATGTCGAGACTCCAAAATGCTCGGATCGCAGTAAAAATGGACGAATCCAAAGCCTCAAAACCTCATCCTTTAAATCAAGGAAGACATTCAACTCAATGAAAACCCCAAAATCTGGTCAACCAGACCCAACAGACGCAAAAACACACAAACGGTGCAGCGTCGTCAACAAAACATAAGAAGGGAGGTAACGCCACAACGTCATAAATATGACGACACCAAATGGAATAATAACATCAGAAAAATCTGGGGCGTTACAGTCACACCTCCTAAAAAGAAGCTTCGTCACGAAACTTATCACAACATTAAGACCTAATCAAAACGAGAAAACCAAAATATTACAAAAAACTTGAAGACATACCTGAACTAAGGGTAGAGATACAGATGAGATTCTCTCATTGCCGACTCCAATTCTCACGTCACACTCTCGACGTCTTGATTTCGCCAAAGAACTTTAACCATGGGGATGGACTTTCTTTGCAACACTTGTTCTTGAGAATCCAAAATACGAACAGGTTCTTCCACGTAAGGTTAGGCTGAATTTGGGGCACCGAGTCAAGTACTTGACGATCACTACGAACACACTTCCACAACTATCTCACATGAAACACATCATGGACACCAGGGAAGGTAGCAGACAACTCCAGCCTATAAGCAAACACTCTGATGCGCTCCAGAATCTGAAAAGGTCCCACATACCGGGGGTCTAACTTGTGATTCCTTCCAAACCTTTTAATATCAGACATCGGAGAAACTTTCAGAAAAACGAAGTCCCCAACAGCGAACACCAGATCAACCCTTCGTTGATTAACATATTTCTCATAGTGCTCTTGTGCTACATGGAGCTTTTCTCGAATATGAGTCACATCACAATTCATTTCTTCAAGGGAATCTGGACCTAGTAACGGTCTCTCAACAACCTCAGCCCAAAACAAAGGAGTTTTACAGTGTCTCTCATATAAGGCCTCAAATGGGGTCATCTGCAGACTCTCTTGGTAATTATTATTGTAAGCAAACTCCATGAGTCTGAGACGCTCGTCCCAAGCACCACCGTGATCCAAAATATAACATATGATCATATCTTTCACGATCTGATTCACTCTTTCCGTCCGACCATTCGTCTGCGGATGATAGGCGGTGGAATACCTCAAATCGGTACCCAACCCCTCCTGTAAACTTTTCCAAAAATGAGACATAAATCTAGAGCCTCGATCTAATATGATGTTGACAGACACTCCGTATAATCTGATGACCTCATCAAGGTATAACTCAACTATCTTTTTCATAGAATACCCAATATTGAAAGGCACAAAGTGAGCATATTTAGTCAATCTATCAACTATCACCCAAACAGAATCGTGCCCACGAGAAGTTCTCGGTAAACCGGTGATGAAATCCATCAAAATACTCTATCACTTCCAACTTGGAACATCAAGCGGTGTCAATTTACCTCAAGGGCTTCTATGGTCAGCTTTAACATGCTAACACGTATAACATTCCAACACAAACTTCGCTATATCATTCTTCATCCTCAGCCACCAAACAATTTGCTTTATATCTTTATACATTTTAGTGGAACCAGGATGGTAGACAACATTGGAACCATGAGCCTTAATACAAATCTTGGCCCGAATATCACCAAAAGCGGAGATGAAAAATCTACCCCGATACTTCAAAGTGTCCAACTCGTCCAAAAATAAATCAGGTAGCTCTCTCTTCTCAGTTCTATTTTGGAGATGCAACAAATTTGGATCATCCTTCTAGTGCGCTTTAGTTAGGGAAATCCAAGAGGGCTCTTCTGCTTCCAAACTAGTAGGCACGACACTACTCCCAACCTCAATGTCCATCAACAAGAATTCTTCTACCAAAGACTGTACAAACAGATTAGAAATTTTGGTGGTCTTCCTACACAAAGCATCAGCTACTACGTTAGCCTTTCCCGGATGATAACAAATCTCCACTTCATAATCAGCCATATATTCTAACCACCAACGCTGGCGCAGATTTAATTCCTTCTGAGTGAAGACGTACTTCAAACTCCTATGGTCTGTATAGATATTGCATAGCGCATCATACAATAAATGTCTCCAAAGTTTCAGCGCATAAATTATAGCAGCAAACTCCAAATCATGCGTAAGATAGTTTCTTTCATGAATCTTCAGTTGTCTTGATGCGTACGTGATCACCTTTCTATCTTGTATCAAAACACAGTCAAGTCCAATGTGTGATGCATGGACATACACAACATACTCATTTCCTTCAGTAAACAAGGTTAAGACTGAAGCAGTACACAATCCCTTCTTCAACTCCTGGAAAGCTTCTTCACAGTTATTGCTCAAAATGAACGCAGTATTGTTCTGGGTAAGTCTAGTTAGAGGTGCAGACAACACTGAAAACCCTTCCACGAATCTTCTATAATAGTCAGCCATGCCTAAGAAGCTTCTAATCTCCTTAGGTGTAGAAGGTCTCACTCATTCCATCACAATAGAAATCTTGGTCTGGTCTACAGAAATACCGTCCTTGCTGACAACATGACCCAGAAAGGACACATGGGGTAGACAAAACTCACACTTGCTCAACTTCGCATATAACTTATACTTCCTCAGGGTCGATAAAACCAATCGTAGATGTTGAGTATGCTCCTCAACACTATGGGAATACATAAGGACGTCATCTATGAATACGATCACAAAATGGTGTAAGAAATCCTTGAACACTCTATTCATTAAATCCATAAAAGCAGAGGGTGCATTGGTCAAACCGAAGGACATCACCAAAAACTCAAAATGTCCATGCTGCGAACGAAAAGTGGTCCGTGGAATATCTGTCTCACGAATTCTCAACTGGTGGTAGCCTGAATGAAGATCGATCTTTGAAAATACCGAGATACCACGCAACTGATCGAATAGATCATCAATCCTCAGCAAGAGATATCTATTCTTAATGGTCATCTTATTCAATTCTCTATAATCGATGCAAAGTATCATCGATCCATCCTTTCTCTTTACAAATAATACAGGAGCACCTCACGGAGAAGAACTCGGTCTAATAAAACCACACTGCAGCAACTCATCAAGCTGAGTACGAAACTCTTCCAACTCACGCGGAGCCATACGGTACGGTGCTTTGGCAATATGACGAGTACGTGGCTCGAGGTCTATCACAAACTCTATCTCCCTCACAGTAGGAAGTCCTGAAAGACAATCAAGAAAGACATCTGGAAACTCACGCAGCACCGAGATATCCTCAAGACGTAGTGTAAGAAAAGCCGTTTCTAAAGTAGAAAAAGAAACCAAATACGCCTCACAACCAGACTCTATAGCACGATAATCACGTACCACAGAAATAATAAGGGAAACCCTGTCCTGAAAACCATAGCCGCTCATAGGTTGGCCATTGTCCATCTCGAAGTCCAGTCGCTTTGTTTTCCACTGGATGACCGCATCGTACTTGGACAGCCAGTACATGCCCAAAATCACATCAATGTCTGTCAGATCCAAAACCACCAGATCCGCAAAGGTTAGGAAATCACCTAGATAAATAGGGCATCTCAGAACTCCTTAATTAGATATCTCTGAATCACCGGAGGGACGCTTGACGTTGAAGGAGTCTCCTAATTGATCCACGTTCAAACGATGTTTATCTACAAACCTCCGCGCCACAAAGGAAAGGGTGGCACCCGAATCAAAAAGAACGTGCGCCCACCTATTCCGCAACTTAAACTCCCCTAAAACCGTAGCATTCTTAACTAAACAAACGAAAAATAGGGCAACAATAGAGAGAAAAAGTAAACTAGGTTCTAACCCGATAAGACTTGCATAGAGGTCTGAGCTTCCTCCATGGTCACCACATTCAGCTTTACTTTTCCTCTGTCCTGGTTTAGTGGCGGCGGCAGAGCCCGAAGCGGGGCAGGTTGCAGTGGAGTCTGAGCCTGGGGGCATGAAGTCTTCAAGTGCCCCTTCTGCCCACATTGGAGGCAAGTCTTTTCCTTCAACCAGCAATGACTCACGTCATGTTCCTTCCTCGTACAGTACGTGCACACCAGATCTCCTTTGGGGCACCTTGGATGGCGAGCACTGTTGCTGCTTCAAGGCGGTAGTCATTTTGAAGCACCTTTCGTAAGGGTGACTAGATTGACCACAGAAGCTACAAACTTCTTTACTTTTCTTATTCAAAGAAGGGCCAGATGCTCTAGAGCTTCCATCCTCAACACCCTTCATCTTCTCTTTTCTTGTTGCGACACCTCGATTCTTGGTGTTCTCGATTGTCTCAACCTTCAGAGCTGCTTCCACTACCTCAGTATAGCTTTCAGCTCTATAAGTGTATGTCAATTGTTGGGCATCACTTATTAATTCTCCGAGAAAACGCTTCACTCCTCCTGCCTCTGAAACCACCATATTAGGAGCAAATATGTTCAACTTACTAAACTCAATTTCATATTCACTCACTGTGAGCTGTCTTTGCTTCAAATGCAGGAAATTATTCATCAGACGGTCCTGCTCGACCGAAGGTAAAAACTTCTTAAGCAACATCTTCTTGAAGGACTCCCAAGTGCATCCTTCCTTCAAACTCTCCTTTTCCCGAATCCACCAAGTCTTTGTCAGGCCTTTTAGCCGGTAAGCCACAATCATTACCTTCTGGGCTTCAGCAATCCCCAAATACGTGAACATCTCATCGATAGTGATGATCCAATCATCCAAGACCATAAAGTCGGCACTCCGGTCATAAGTGGGAGGTCTCAATCGCTGGAAATGCGATATGAGGTTGATCTCTAGTGGTAACGTCACTGGGGGTACCAGAGGAGCAGGATTAGCAGGTACAACTTGACTCGCGACAAAATCTTATGCTAAGGGTTGTTGCGCGGGAGCGGCAAACAACAAGGACTGAATCTGCGACTGCATCGCAACTAACTGTCTCGATAGAGCCTCGTTACTCTGACATAAACTCTCGATCACCACATCACTGTGCGCACCAGACGACTCACCCTCCAACTGGGGAGTCGAGCTCGTCGCAGGACGTCTAGCCGACATTTCTAGAAAAGTAACGAACGACTCATCAAAAATCCTAGATTACAACTAGGCCATGCAACTAGTTCGGACCATACTTTAAGGACACTTGCTTTTGCTGCAAACTTGCTATGAGATTATGATGTTATATTTTACTTAGGATGATATCATCTCATCCTATTTACTCATGTGCCTATGATATGAATGCATGAATTCTTTATTCTTATTTAAAATCATAAGTGTACACGTGTCATCATGTAAACCTTAACTTAGCACGCGTGCTTATGGAATGATATGTTATGTATGTTGTGTTATGCATTCTAAAAAGACCTTAATGCATATATGAGCGGCGTACACATGAAATGTTATGTATCTCATACTACATAACATTGCATGCAACGAGAAAAGAAAATGTGCTAATGGGCGCCCATGTGATGATGGTTATGCATCCCATACTACATAACCGTCACATGTTGCCTCCTATGGTGGATCCATATACAAACACATAGTATGCATCTCATACTACATAATGTTGAAGCCAAAATTTGACTTCGACAAAAGTTCAAAAATAGGGGCGTAACGAACACCTACTCGTCCCAAGCTCTGACCTCTGACTGGTCGTGAAGGACTAGAAACCGGCCCAAAGCCTCAACAGGGAGGACCCACCACTTACCCGAAAGATCTCTGAGAGCTTCCCCTCCAAAGCCAAAAGCTAGGCTTGGAGTTCCTCAGAAAGCACAGAAAAATCCTCTTCAGTCCCCGGAAAAAAAGTTTTTCTGAAGAACCCTTATGGGCCTATTTATAGTTTTCTGAGTTAGATCTGCAAATAACCACACTGAGCTGACCTGAAATTACCAAAGTACCCCTGGTTGGGTCTGCCAACAGCCAAACTCCGCTGTTCTGAGGAGTTATATACAGACCACCAAGGGCAAAAGGGTAAAATTACCCGGGGCAGAAGAGTAAAATCTCTTATGGATATAGAATTGTCAAAACGGCCCTCTCTCTGTATGGCGAGTAGGGAAACATCCATCGGTGAGACGAGCTCTCCTGGCCGTCTCGCAGGCATCCTTCGCCACGGGGCCCTCTCGCCAATAAAGGCCTACTCGCATCCCAAAAGGGGCGTCTCGCCCATTATAGAGATCGCTCGTCTCGCCTCCTGCGAGTGGACCATATGGTCCCACTCGCCCGTCAGTTACTCTCATCCGCTTTTACTGTTCGCACCTTGAGGGCCACTTGCGAGCCCGAGGTTGTACACAATCCCCGCCCTTTTTGAGATTTTTCTAAGCTCGGAAAGAACGTTCAACCGAGTCTCATCATTAAAGCGTATTTATGGACGGATTCATGAGAGAATCTTTTGTGAGGCCCCTCACCGAAGCCTATAAATATGGGGTTCCTACCCTGAATAGAGGATGCCTCCTTACACTCTTCCTCCTTCTTTGGCTTGAACTGTTCATCATGTCTCACAGCCAGAGCTTTCGCGAGCGCCTTGCAATGGTGTGCCGGCAAAACAAGGCCGACGTGGCCGCTTTTACCTCAACTTTAGTTCGCCCCCTACACCCTTTACCTCCCTCTCTATCTTGCCTGAAGAGGGTAAAAACAGGTGACCCCTCCTCCTCTGTCGAGAAGCCATCTCGTGCAGTCCTGGAGACCTGCCCCACTCCTCCTCCTGCATCTCCCAGAGAGAAAGAGATGAGCTCTCGCTTCTGTCTTTATTACTCCAACAACATCTGTACCTGCCTTCTTAATTATTTGTTTCTTTAGGGAGCCCTCGCAGCTCTACAACGATAGGAAAGTCCGCGAGACGACACTGCCGTCCATCGCGAGGATTCTGACTCGCAACCACCTTCCACTCCTCCATCTACTCCCCCTAGCGAGAGGAGGGACGACCCTTCCCAGGCCGCCGGGACCTCCCGTCCTCCTGGTAAGAAACCTTCCCTCTCGCTTCTCTGTCCCACTTGCTACTCCCACACCCTCCTGCGGGAGTCTCTCTCACCCTGCCCCTCTACTCCTCGCTCAGGCGCCCAGACCGACTCGCCCGCTGAGGAACTTTTTAGGCGTCTCGCCGTCTCGCCTCCTCCTCCCATAGACGGGATTGAAGACTACCTAGGCGACCCTACAAACCCAGTGGAGATGAAGCGCAAGACGGCCGAGTTGTTCAGGAATCACGCGCGTATCATCCACTCGCTGACGCAGGACAAGCAGGCGGCGGATAGGCGTATCGAATGGTTGGAGAACAAGAGAGCTCGTTTATCTTCCGAGGTTGGTGCCGAGATTGATGTCGATGGGACCGACCCTCAGGCCATCATTATCGAGATCGACATGCAGCTTCGTCTCGCTTATCGTGGGCTTGACGCCGTTTGCGCCTTCCGCTCGCCGAATAGGCCCTCTTGCGCGGGAGCTCGTGGTGGCCGCTCGAAATGGTTCAAGTATTAATGGTCGTCCGTCTCGCCTTTTTCTTCTTTTTCTCTCAAGTGTTGTATTTTAATGCTGTAATAATTAGATAATACATTGTGCTGCCGTCCCGTCGGCAATAACTGAGAACATGGTGCCCGCCGCATGCGGGACGATATCTTTAAATATTTTTTGTTGCTAGTTTAAACTCTTCATTTCTTTTAATTTCCTTTAATTATCCTGCCCTGTGATTGTGACGGGCCACATAAATCGAGGCTTAGGAGAGAGAGAGAACCTTCGGCCGACTCCTCCCCTTCCTATGTACGTTTTTCTGCCCATTAACCATTTTACCATATCTGCTATAAATACCCCGACCCCGAATCAGAAGGATATCCGTGCTTCTTACTCCTGTCGTGTCCAAGCTCTTGCCCCCTTGTTTCTTCCGTCTCGCCGATCCTTCTCGCTCTTTTCTCCCTCGTCCATCTCGCCGATCCTCTTTCCTACTACTTCCTTTCTCCAACTATCTCGCTTGCATCTGTCTCGCCGAACATGGGGAAGAAGAAAGTGGAGGAAGGCGAGGGGCGCAGCCGCTGCGGGAAGCGGTTCACTTGTAACACCCCGGATTTTGATTGCGTACGCATGATGGGCGTTACGTTGGCTTTGGCCGTAGTTTGAGCATGGTTTTTCCCGTGGGCTTGCGAGTGGCCGTTTTGGTTGCCGAGTTGCACGATTCCCAGCAAACCGGAGTCCAAATTGGGGACTCGGTGAGGCCTCTTAGGGAATGCTTGCACTTTTTCGCGCCCGGGTAAGGTTGCTCAACATAAGTTGCTGGTTCAGGAAACAAAAAAGGGTAAAAAGTTCTTAAGGCAAAAATGGTCTAGGACGTCACAGAAATATTTTTCAAAACATGGAAAAATGGTCGTTTTTGTGCGAGACACACACCATGCCACGGGCGTGACCCAGGCCGTGACCTGGGCGTGACCTCCTTGACTCGACGAATTTTTCTTGCGTCGAGTTGAGCTTGACGAATGGGGTACACGCCCCTTGACACGGGCGTGTCACAGGGCGTGTCCCGCTTTGTCGAGTGTCGAGTGTTGAGTGTCGAGTGTCGGGTATCGAGTGAGGTTACACGGCCTGTGACACGAGCGTGTCACAGGGCGTGTCCAGCTTGTCGAGTGTCGAGTGTCGAGTGTCGAGTGTCGAGTGTCGAGTGTCGAGTATCGAGTATCGAGTGTCGGGTGTCGAGCGAGGGGACACGGCCTGTGACACGGGCGTGTCACAGGGCGTGTCCAGCTGTGTCGACTGTCGACACTTTGTGTCGACGAGGTGTCGAGACACGGGCTACACGCCCTAGGTCACGGGCGTGACCGACCCGTCACGGGCGTGTACCCGGCCGTGTACCGTGTGGATAAACTTGGAATTGCCGACTTTCTGCGCCGCTTATGGTACACGCCCTGTGTCACGGGCGTGACACAGGGCGTGACCGGCCCGAAAATCGACTTTTTCCAGTTTTTTTATACCGTTCATTTCCTTGATTCTGCATCGAACGGCCCAGCTTTGTTCTGGTCGAATTAAGGCCAAAACAGAGTTTCCCCTCCTCATTTCATCTTCTCTTCATCTTCTTCCTCATTCTAACCAAGGAACCCAAGGGAGCAAGAGCTAAAGCAAGGCAAAGAAAGAGAGGAGCAGCCGTCGCGGCATCATCTCGGTTCAGGCAAGCGGTGTTCTTCACCCTTGCCAATCTTGATTTCTTGTTCTTTGATTAATTGCTCTTTCAATTCCCTAGTTTGATCTTCTTGATTTGGATTGGATCTCACTAGCCCTATATGTACTTGTTTAGTTATCAATCCTCTTGCTTCTTCTTACAATTTCTTTATGCTCAATCATGTCATATGCTAGGTTACTTCATGTAATTCTTCTTGTTCATATGCTTCATGTAGCCTTTTTCTTGCTTAATCATAAGATGTATTCTCGTCTTTCATCATGGAGTTCATGTAGCTCCATGAATCGTGTAATTCATGTAGTTCATCATGTAGTCTTTTCTTGACATAACTTGGACATTTTGGCATCATGAGTGAGGACGAGGAAAGAAAATGTGTTACTTTGGGTTATGGGGCGTTTTGCGAGGCGAATTGTGAACCATGGCAGAAGCGTTTGTGTGAGAATTCTGCAAGGGGTGGTGTGGTTTCAGCCTGTGGCCACCGGGTTTTGGTTTTGTGGTTAGAGAGACCACTTTGGCCCCGATTTGGGCTGGTTTTGTTTGGTGCGTTCCACTTTAGGGCCGCCACCGAAAGACTCTTGCGGAATTGAACTTAACCGCTGCTTATGTTTCACTCGTTTGGTTGTTTTTTGGTTGTAAAATGCTGAGTTTGGGCATGTGTATTGCCCTTTTTTCTCCTGCGGGTGGAGCAGGACTTGTTGAACTTGTACGCACTTGGTGTGACACTTTGGAATGACATTGGTTACTACTTGTACGCACTTGTTTTATGCACTCTTTTTACTTATATGAAGCATTGCTACGGGGTCGGTAAGCCCCTTCTTTATCAATTATGAAATTCATGCTCTCTTTTGTATGGTTTGGTTGATTGCTGAGGTATTCTTTCTTGAATGCCTCAGGTGCAGGTTGTAGTCGGTTGAGCGGCTAGGTTGGTTGGTGGCGTTTCTTGGGAGCTAGCCGAGCATATTTAGCAAGGTAGTTCTTCTCTTTGTTGTACAGACATACATATGCCCCAATGGGTTCGTGTCAGCTTGTTGGCGCCCATTGGTGGTTTTCTTTCCTTGTGATGTATGAATAAGAGACTGCTATGTGACTCATTTGGATGATGTCTTCTTGCTCTTGAGAAGGATTTATGGTAGGTTGCATTAGGTATGTTCTAAGCTACACAAAACCTATTATTGTATATCATGCATACATGTTTTGATCAACTAAGACTTATTTTCCAAATGACGTAAACAAAGAGGATTTCTTATAGTAGTATCACGATAGGCTGCATATAGGAGCTCATTATAAATAAACAAAGTATTTCCGCCGCGTACAAATACAGTTTTTGATACCTACGACCGAGGGATACGGCCATTCAATCCAAAGGTTTTCTTACATTTCACTGTTGAATTTCAACTCATAACGTAAGCGTCAAGAGTTGCCTGAGCGTGTGCAGTTATCCCCTGCACGACGTGGCATCATAACCCGTAGTTCCTCTTGCTCTGATACGATGTACTCGTTGAGGAAATGCGGGTTGCGACAGTTGGTATCAAAGCCAGGTTTGCTTGACATTTGGTCGGGCAAACTTTCCCTTTTTTTTTGTTTTGTGCTTGTAAGCATCATCTCATACACACACCGAGGTGCCATCCGTATGTCTTGGTCGAAGTACGTACACTACACTCATGGCATGACAAGAAGTATACGGGGCATATTATGTAGTATGAGATGCATAATATGTGGTTGTATATAGATCCACCATAGGGGCAACATGTGCGGGTTATGTAGTATGGGATGCATAACCTTACCACATGGATGCGGCTAACACATTTTCTTTTCTTCGTTGCATGCAATGCTATGTAGTATGGGATGCATAGCATTGTGATGCGTACGACCGCTCATGGCATGCATTAAGGCCTTTTCTAGAATGCATAGCACAGCACGCATAACATAACATTGCATGAGCACAACGTGCCAAGCTAAGATTTACATGATGACACCTGTACACTCATGGTTTTGGGTCAAAGAAATTCATGCATTCATCGGTTAGGCACAAGTAGTGGGATGACGGTGAGTCATCTTTAGGCAAGGCATACCATCATTCTTAAACTCCCAGAGCAAGTTAGCAGTTGATATTCATATGTATATATATGTATGGTCTGTACTTCGCCGTTGTGTGTTTTGTTGGATTGAGCTTGATAAGAGTGAACGTGTGTATAGGATGTCGAAGCGTCCAGTGACAAGGCAAACTCCCCAATCCGAGGGTGAGTCTTCGGGCGCGCAGAATAATGCCCTGATGGATAGTCTACGCCAAAGTAATGAGGCTTTGACGAGGTAGGTGCAGGAAGTGCAGTCCCAGCTCCAAGCTATGTCATCAGCAATGTCTGGGCTGACACCAAGAGTGCAAGAGACGGTTAGAGGCCCCACTAGTGCTACTCCTTCAGTTTCATCTCGCAGTTTCAGCGACTTGGACCACCGACGTATGATGGAAAAGCGGATTTTGTGCTCTTGGATGATTGGGTGATTACGTTGGAAGAGATGTTTGTGTATTCTGGCGTTACCGAGGACCAGAAGGTGATGCTTGCTTCCTATTAACTCAAAGGGTTGGCGAAAGGTTGGTGGTTGCGAGAAAAGGAAGGCCTAGGGGCGGGCTGTTTGTGGGAAGCGTTCAAAGAAATGTTACGGCGCAAGTTTCTACCGGCAGTGGAAAGGGATCGCCTGATGAATGAGTTTTTGTATTTGAAGCAGAGGAAACTCACAGTGAGTGAGTATGAAATTGAGTTTAGCAAGTTAAGTCGGTTTGCCCCGAGCTTGGTGACGACGGAAGTCGATCGAGTCAAGCGATCTTTGGGCGGACTCCGCAACGACGTGCAGCAGTTCGCAAGTACTTATGGAGCGACAAGTTACACCACTGTGGTTGAGGCTGCGTTAAAGGTTGAAGCCATCAAAAATGCCAAACAAAGAGGGCAGCAGATGAGGCAGGGCAAGAGACAGCTGGTGGGAGAGAAAATGTCCCACGAGTCAGACGTAAAGAAGAACAAGGAACTATGTAGCTTCTGTGGCCGAGCCGGTCATCCGTTTGAGAAATGTTTCAAGCGGTTGGGGATGCAAAAGAAGGAGCAGGTGCACGCCATTCAGGGTGCGCCAACCAGAGACTTGGAGTGTACATTTTGTGGGAGAAGAGGTCATGATGTGGGCCGCTGCTGGGCCAAAGACAAGGTGTGTTTCCAGTGTGGCAGACCCGGACATCTTCGTGCAAGGTGCCCGCAGATCCAACCTGTTTTGCAACCCGCACCACTCCAGGCTTTGCCTCCACCTCCGCGTGTAGACAAATGCAAAGGGAAGTTGAATGTGGTCTCTTCAGAGGAAGCTCAGACGTCACCTCAAGTTATCTCAGGTTCGATCCATTCCTCTGGTTCCTGTTTTGTTTCTGTCTTTTGCGTGTAGTTCTTAGCATATATACCCTTATAGGAAATTTTAAGGTAAAGAACCGTTGGGCGCGTGTTCTCTTTGATTCTGGCGCGACCCATTCATTTGTGGCGCGAAACTTTCTGGATCGGTATCATTTGACACCAGATCGAGTGAGGAATGCATTTTTGGTGAAATTTCCTTCCGATGCTTCTGTGGTGGCCGACTGGGGTCTTCTTGATTGTCCCCTTTTGTTGGGGGATTTCATAGCAAGGGCTGATTTCAAGGTGATCGATTTGGACGATTTTGACGTCATTCTGGGCATGGACTGGTTATCCCGCTATGACGCCGTCATCCAGTGCAGAGGAAAGCGCTTGGATTTTATCAAAGACGATGGTCAGCCAGGAAGTGTGTATGGTGATTCTTGCCAGGATTCTCCAGGGCTTTCGGCGGTATGTGTTCGGACGTTGTTTGTTTCCGACTGTTTTGCTTGTCTTGTCTCCGCTGTGGGGACTAGTGCTGTTTTGCCGCATTTGGAGGAGATTCCTGTTGTGCGTGAATTTCCAGATGTTTTTCCTACTGACCTTCTTGGTCTTCCACCTGATCGTGATGTCGAGTTTGTTATTGATTTGGCGCCGGGTACGCGACCGATTGCGAAAGCGCCGTACAGGATGGCCCCGCGTGAGCTAGCAGAGTTGCGTACACAGCTGGATGACTTGTTGGCAAAAGGGTTTATTAGGCCGAGTTCATCACCTTGGGGTGCACCAGTGTTATTTGTGAAGAAAAAAGATGGGTCGATGCGGCTTTGCATCGATTACCGGGAGTTGAACAAGGTGACGATTAAAAACAAGTACCCACTGCCAAGAATCGATGATTTGTTTGATCAACTGCGTGGCAGTTCCGTATTTTCGAAGATTGATCTCCGCTCGGGCTATCATCAGCTCAAGGTCCGGGAATCTGATATTCCGTGAACTGCATTTCGATCAAGGCATGGCCATTTTGAATTCCTTGTGATGTCGTTTGGGTTGACCAATGCACCATCAGCTTTCATGGATCTGATGAACATGGTGTTCAAGGACTATTTAGATAAATTTGTGGTGGTTTTTATTGATGATGTTCTTATCTACTCCCGCAGTGCTGATGAGCATGAACAGCATCTGCGATTGGTATTGGCCACTTTGCGAGATCAACGGTTATTCGCCAAGCTAAGCAAATGCGAGTTTTGGTTGCCGCAAGTTGCCTTTCTGGGCCATGTCATTAATCAACAAGGAATTTCAGTGGATCCCGAAAAGATTGCTGCAGTTATGGAGTGGAGAAGACCGGAGACACCCAAGGAGATTCGAAGCTTCTTGGGCTTGGCCGGCTATTATCGCAGATTTGTAGAAGGTTTTGCTACGTTGGCCGCACCTTTGACTCGCTTAACCCAGAATAATGTGGCATTTGAATGGAATGACAAGTGTGAGGCCTCATTCCTGGAACTCAAAAACAGGTTATGTACCGCTCCTGTGTTGGTCTTACCGACAGAAGGAAAAGATTATGAAGTGTTTGTGGATGCGTCGCACGTTGGACTTGGATGTGTGTTAATGCAAGACAAGAAGGTGATTGCGTATGGGTCTCGGCAGTTGAAAAGTCATGAAAAGAACTACCCAACGCATGATTTGGAGTTCGCAGCGGTGATCTTTGCATTGAAGCTGTGGAGACACTTGCTGTATGGTGCACAGTGTAAAATGTTTACAGATCATAAAAGCTTGAAGTATGTCTTCACGCAGAAAGAACTTAATCTGCGCCAACGGCGATGGATTGAGTATGTAGCTGATTATGACGTGGACATTCAGTATCATCCAGGGAAAGCGAATGTTGTGGCCGATGCTTTGAGTCGGAAGACAAGGAAATTATTTCATCTTTCAGTCGACCGTCTTGTAGAGGAATTTCTATTGATGGATATTTCTGTGGGCAAATATGACCCACAAAGTCATTCGATAGTAGAAGAACCTTCATGGCTGGTGCTTGCAAGACAACATCAAAAGGATGATCCTGATCTTTTACATTTATTTCTTCGGACTGAAAAGGATGAATTACCAGATTTTGCGATTGACGGTGCAGGCACGTTAAAGTATCGTGGGCGATTTTGTATTCCCGCAGTTGGAGATATTCGCGAGATGGTGTGTAGGGAAGCACATGGTTCAAGTATGGCCTACCATCCAGGCTCAACAAAAATGTACCGTGATCTGAAACAAATTGTCTGGTGGTATGGAATGAAAAGAGATATAGCGCAATTTGTAGCTGAATGTCATACCTGCAAGCGGGTGAAAACTGATCATGGGAGGCCTGGTGGCAAGTTGACACCATTGGAGATTCCAACATGGAAGTGGGAAAGCATCTCAATGGATTTTATTACAGGTTTACCAAGATCTCCACGAGGACATGACTCCGTGTGGGTCGTCGTGGATAGATTGACCAAGTGTGCTCATTTCATACCATTTAAGGTCAACTACCCGATGAAGACAATAGCGGAGCTCTATTTGAACGAGATCATCCGACTGCATGGTGTGCCAGTCAACATCATATCAGACAGGGATTCCCGATTTACTTCTCGGTTCTGGAAGAGTCTACAAGAGGGTTTGGGCACGGATTTGTGGTATTCCACTGCTTACCACCCTCAGACGAATGACCAAACAGAACGAGTTAATCAAATTGTAGAAGATATGATTCGATGCTATATTCTTGAGTATGGCGGATCATGGGATGAACGTTTGCGTCTTATGGAATTCACATATAATAATAGCTATCAAGAAAGCTTGCAAATGGCTCCGTTCGAAGCTTTATATGGGCGTCGATGTCGGACTCCCCTCTTTTGGACGGAGGTTGGCGAGCGGCTTTTTTGGGCCCAGAGGCGCTCGAGGACATGGAAGTTGCCGTACGACTTATCCGCGAGAAGCTCCGAATCGCCCAAGAGCGATATGAAAAGTGTGCCAATCGACGAAGGTCGGAATTAGAGTTTGCGGTGGGAGATTCCGTTTTCTTGAAAGTCTCCCCAATGGTTGGGATTAAAAGGTTTGGTAAAGAGCGCAAATTAGACCCAAGATTTGTGGGTCCCTTCAAGATTCTTGCACGAGTTGGTGCATCCGCATACAAAGTAGAATTACTCGTGAACTTTCCTGGTGTTCACGACGTGTTTCATGTTAGCCAACTTTGCAAATGTGTACGGAATGATCAGCAAGTGTTGGATGTGGTGCCGCAGTTGGCGCCAAACCTTTCTTATGTGGAGATGCCTATCCGGATATTGGACTCCCAAGATCGCGTGTTGCGGAAAAAGAAGATTCCTATGGTCAAGGTGTTATGGAAAAATCAAAATGTGGAAAGCGCGACGTGTGAGCTCGAGTCAACAATGAGGGCGACTCACCCTCAATTGTTCCCGTAGATAAGCTGGTATGTGCATTGGTGTTTTTGCCTTGGTGTTTTTTTGGTTTGCTACTCCTTTTGATTGATGATTGAAAAGTTTCGAGGCGAAACTTTTTGTTAGGGGGAGTGATTGTAACACCCCGGATTTTGATTGCGTACGCATGATGGGCGTTACGTTGGCTTTGACCGTAGTTTGAGCATGGTTTTTCCCGCGGGCTTGCGAGTGGCTGTTTTGGTTGCCGAGTTGCACGATTCCCCAGCAAACCGGAGTCCAAATTGGGTACTCGGTGAGGCCTCTTAGGGAATGCTTGCACTTTTTCGCGCCCGGGTAAGGTTGCTCAACATAAGTTGCTGGTTCAGGAAACAAAAAAGGGTAAAAAGTTCTTAAGGCAAAAATGGTCTAGGACGTCACAGAAACATTTTTCAAAACATGGAAAAATGGTCGTTTTTGTGCGAGACACGCCCCATGCCACGGGCGTGACCCAGGCCGTGACCTGGGCGTGACCTCCTTGACTCGACGAATTTTTCTTGCGTCGAGTTGAGCATGACGAATGGGGTACACGCCCCCTGACACGGGCGTGTCACAGGGTGTGTCCCGCTTTGTCGAGTGTCGAGTGTTGAGTGTCGAGTGTCGGGTATCGAGTGAGGGTACACGGCCTGTGACACGGGCGTGTCACAGGGCGTGTCCAGCTTGTCGAGTGTCGAGTGTCGAGTGTCGAGTATCGAGTATCGAGTGTCGGGTGTTGAGCGAGGGGACACGGCCTGTGACACGGGCGTGTCACAGGGCATGTCCAGCTGTGTCGAGTGTCGACACTTTGTGTCGATGAGGTGTCGAGACACGGGCTACACGCCCTAGGTCACGGGCATGACCGACCCGTCACGGGCGTGTACCCGGCCGTGTACCGTGTGGATAAACTTGGAATTGCCGACTTTCTGCGCCGCTTATGGTACACGCCCTGTGTCACGGGCGTGACACAGGGCGTGACCGGCCCGAAAATCGACTTTTTCTAGTTTTTTTATACCGTTCATTTCCTTGATTCTGCATCGAACGGCCCAGCTTTGTTCTGGTCGAATTAAGGCCGAAACAGAGTTTCCCCTCCTCATTTCATCTTCTCTTCATCTTCTTCCTCATTCTAACCAAGGAACCCAAGGGAGCAAGAGCTAAAGCAAGGCAAAGAAAGAGAGGAGCAGCCGTCGCGGCATCATCTCGGTTCAGGCAAGCGGTGTTCTTCACCCTTGCCAATCTTGATTTCTTGTTCTTTGATTAATTGCTCTTTCAATTCCCTAGTTTGATCTTCTTGATTTGGATTGGATCTCACTAGCCCTATATGCACTTGTTTAGTTATCAATCCTCTTGCTTCTTCTTACAATTTCTTTATGCTCAATCATGTCATATGCTAGGTTACTTCATGTAATTCTTCTTGTTCATATGCTTCATGTAGCCTTTTTCTTGCTTAATCATAAGATGTATTCTCGTCTTTCATCATGGAGTTCATGTAGCTCCATGAATCGTATAATTCATGTAGTTCATCATGTAGTCTTTTCTTGACATAACTTGGACATTTTGGCATCATGAGTGAGGACGAGGAAAGGAAATGTGTTACTTTGGGTTATGGGGCGTTTTGCGAGGCGAATTGTGAACCATGGCAGGAGCGTTTGTGTGAGAATTCTGCAAGGGGTGGTGTGGTTTCAGCCTGTGGCCACCGTGTTTTGGTTTTGTGGTTAGAGAGACCACTTTGGCCCCGATTTAGGCTGGTTTTGTTTGGTGCGTTCCACTTTAGGGCCGCCACCGAAAGACTCTTGCGGAATTGAACTTAACCGCTGCTTATGTTTCACTCGTTTGGTTGTTTCTTGGTTGTAAAATGCTGAGTTTGGGCATGTGTATTGCCCTTTTTTCTCCTGCGGGTGGAGCAGGACTTGTTGAACTTGTACGCACTTGGTGTGACACTTTGGAATGACATTGGTTATTACTTGTACGCACTTATTTTATGCACTCTTTTTACTTATATGAAGCATTGCTACGGGGTCGGTAAGCCCCTTCTTTATCAATTATGAAATTCATGCTCTCTTTTGTATGGTTTGGTTGATTGCTGAGGTATTCTTTCTTGAATGTCTCAGGTGCAGGTTGTAGCCGGTTGAGCGGCTAGGTTGGTTGGTGGCGTTTCTTGGGAGCTAGCCGAGCATACTTAGCGAGGTAGTTCTTCTCTTTGTTGTACAGATATACATATGCCCCAATGGGTTCGTGTCAGCTTGTTGGCGCCCATTGGTGGTTTTCTTTCCTTGTGATGTATGAATAAGAGACTGCTATGTGACTCATTTGGATGATGTCTTCTTGCTCTTGGGAAGGATTTATGGTAGGTTGCATTAGGTATGTTCTAAGCTACACAAAACCTATTATTGTATATCATGCATACATGTTTTGATCAACTAAGACTTATTTTCCAAATGACGTAAACAAAGAGGATTTCTTATAGTAGTATCACGATAGGCTGCATATGGGAGCTCATTATAAATAAACAAAGTATTTCCGCTGCGTACAAATACAGTTTTTGATACCTACGGCCGAGGGATACGGCCATTCAATCCAAAGGTTTTCTTATATTTCACTGTTGAATTTCAACTCATAACGTAAGCGTCAAGAGTTGCCTGAGCGTGTGCAGTTATCCCCTGCACGACGTGGCATCATAACTCGTAGTTCCTCTTGCTCTGATACGATGTACTCGTTGAGGAAATGCGGGTTGTGACATCACTGACCACGACTTCCAGCTCGGCAGGCTCTCTGAAGAAGACTACCGCGGATTCGTTCGCGAGTACCTGGGGGAGGGGCTAGAATCGCGGCCCCCAAGGTTGGCGAGTCAATCAATACTTACTATCCGGGAGAACTCGCCTTCCCCATCTCGCACTTCGAGGTGGGGTTGACATTGCCTCTCTGTCCCGAGGTAAAGCAAGTCTTCAAATACTTCGGCGTCATCCCGGCGCAGTTTAACCCGAACGCAATTTCGATGTTAATCGCTTTCGCCTGATATATGCGCCGGGAGCAAATCGAATTCAACTTGACGATTTTCCGCAAGCTTTTCATCTACCACACCAATGCTGATGGTGTCTCGTATTTCACCGGGCAAGGGCTCAAGGTGTGCGAGACGCCCAACAAGAATCATCATTAGGTCACAAGGTTCGTCTTCATCCGCGGCGACTTCGGAGGCGTCCCGCTTGCACTTGTGTCCCCCCCTGAGAGTTTCTACGTGTCCCTGCAGGTGGGCGACACGGACAAGTTGCTGTTCGATTTCTTCGTTGGCAAAAATTTTGAAGTCAACTACTTACGGCGAGGCCTCGACTCGCTGCCTCCAGTGCTTCCCGACGAAGGTATTCTCGCTTTCTCGTCTCGCGCTTCGTTATTTCCCATCTCGCCAGCTTATCTCGTTCTTGTTTGTTTTTTATGGCAGCGAGTCGTACCAATCCACCCGCTTTACAAGAGCAACGTCCATCCTTCCAAGGGCCTTGGTCTCTCCAGCGCGGCAGCTGAGGCGGTGAGAGAGTCCTTGGCTCCTCCCCTCCGAATAGGCATGTAGGCGACACGGCCCCCTCTCACTTCAGCCCTCCCAGAAAAAAGATGAGGAAAGCTGTGGTTGTCTCCAATGGGAAAAAGAAGACGACCCCGAAGTAGAAGAATGAGATATCGGGGTCCTTGATCCCCATCTCTGTGGAGGGGTCCCAGTCGCCCCGCTCGCCTCCTCATCAGGCCGTCTCGCCTACCCGCAAGACGACTCTTCCCGACCAGCCTGCCGCCACATCCAATCAACCAACTGCCACCACCTCTTGCGAAGGCGCCACCTCCAGCCGTCCCGCCCCCTCTTCCCATATGAACTTCAACTTGGGCACCTCGGTTTCAGATGACGTCGGCGACCCTATTCTGTTGTGGGGGCGGGACGTCAATCGCATGTCCATCTCCACCCTCCTTCCCCCTTGGAAGGAGCAGGAGCTCCCCACCAGCCATGCTTTCGCCGTGGGGTATGGACTTTACGACGGTCTTGACGCAGTCTCCCCCGAGAGAGAGTCTACGCGAGATCTCGTCCTGAAGTCCTCCTACGCCCAAATGCGCTCCTTGGAGTTCTCGCACCGCGCCTCACGCTGCCTAATTTATATCAATAAAAAGAGGAAGGACAACGAGTCAAGCCTGGCGACGGAGCTAGAGAAATCAGAAGACCTTGCGAAGAGGTTGTCTGTTGCGAGTCCCTCCTCGCGAAAGCCCAGGGCGGCGTGGTAAGTCTTAGCCTTATCCTTAGATTTTAGTTATTCAATACATTTTACTAATAATAGGGCATTTCGCAGGATGCCGAGACGGCGGAGCAGTTGCATTCGCACGTGGCGGCCTTGGAGGAGGAGGTCAAGGATTTGAAAGCCCAGAATGCTCGCCTTCAGGACAACGCCACGTCATCGTATCGTCGTGAACCCTTCCAGGCACCGCCACATTATTCTTTTGATGAAGTCGAGGAGCAGTGCCGAGACTCTAGCATCAGGGCGGCGAAGTTGGTCCTAAAAATGATGGAGCTGGGGGTCATGAAGGATGGCTCTGAGACGGTGACCGTTCGCGATTTAGTTCCCCAGCTCTATGGCGAGGAGAGCGAGGATTCTTCTTCCGGCGAGGAGAAATGACGTGCTTCCTCCAAGATCAAGAATCCCTCTCTCCTCCTCTTTTTTGTTGCTATAAAACTTAAAACTATTCTTTTTTGAGCTTCATTTTGTGATACATGACACAGTGATGGATCAATTGTACATACTTTGTCTTGCTTGTTATTTTATTTTTTATTTCGCGAAACGAATTGTTGGTTTGTTTTGGCTTGCGAGACGGTGCTACCTACCCGTCTCGTCGCCTCGCCCTTACTTTTTATACTTTGCTTTATTTTGTTGACTGTGAGACGACTCTTTGATCTCTCATGCCCGCGAGACGGTGCTACATCTTGTCTCGCTGCCTTGTTGGAGAGTTGGCCTTTTTTAAGAGCGCGAGTCATCACTTCCCTTGTCTTTTTTATGTGTGAGAGTCGACAACCTTCTCGTCTTTCCTTAAGGTACTCCCTGTGCGAGTGGCTCCTAGTGATATAACTGGTCCCTTATCATCAGTCCAAGTCTTCTGTCTTGCGCGAGTGCCCTCTCGCCCAGGGCGAGACCGCCCCTGAGGCCGCCAGTTGGGAGTGCCTCCACTCGCACTGCTCTAGCCTTTGCCTTAGTTTATTTTTCATAAGATTAAGCAGGGATGTTGCTTAAGGAGATTTTCCCAACCATTTTGCCATCGAGTGAGTTTGCTGCCCTGCTAGCTTGATGAGAGCCTGGAAAACGGGTCTACCGGGGGCCGAGGCAGGCTCGAGGTGGTGTAGAATTCCCAAGAATCAAGAACCAAGACTTCAAGAACCAGACCTCTACCCCGCAGACGAGCCTTCGGACCTACCAGCTAATGAGAGCCTGTGCAGCGGGTCTACCTGGGGCCGAGCCACGCTCGGGGTAGTGCAAAAGTAACCGAGGACCAAGAACCAAACCTCTCCCCCACAGGCGAGCCTTCGGACCTGCCAGCTAATGAGAGCCTGCGCAGCGGGTCTACCTGGGGCCGAGCCGCTCTCGGGGTAGTGCAGAACTAAGGACCAAGAACCAAACCTCTCCCCCACAGCCGAGCCTTCGGACCTGCCAGCTAATGAGAGCCTGCGCAGCGGGTCTACCTGGGGCCGAGCCGCGCTCGGGGTCCCTTACCCCCACAGGCGAGCCTTCGGACCTGCTAGCTAATGAGAGCCTACGCAGCGGGTCTACCTGGGGCCGAGCCAGGCTCGGGGTAGTGCAAAAGTAACCAAGGACCAAGAACCAAACCACTCCCCCACAGGCGAGCCTTCGGGCTTGCCAGTTCGTGAGAGCCTGCGCAGAGGGTCTACCTGGGGCCGAGCCACGCTCGGGGTCCCTTACCCCTACAGGCAAGCCTTCGGACCTGCCAACTAATGAGAGCCTGCGCAGCGGGTCTACCTGGGGCTGAGCTAGGCTCGGAGTAGTGCAAAAGTAACCAAGGACCAAGAACCAAACCTCTCCCCCACAGACGAGCCTTCGAACCTGCCAGCTAATGAGAGCCAACGCAGTGGGTCTACCTGGGGCCGAGCTGCGCTCGGGGTAGTGCAGAACCAAGGACCAAGAACCAAACCTCTCCCCCACAGGCGAGCCTTCAAACCTGCCAGCTAATGAGAGCCTGCGCAGCGGGTCTACCTGGGGCCGAGCCGCGCTCGGGGTAGTGCAGAACCAAGGATCAAGTACTAAACCTCTCCCCCACAGGCGAGCCTTCGGACCTGCCAGCTAATGAGAGCCTGCGCAGCGGGTCTACCTGGGGCCGAGCCGCGCTCGGGGTAGTGCAGAAGGTCTCATCTTCCTGCTACTAGAATTTCACAATAAGCAAAAGCAAGATGTAATTTGAGGAATATATTATAATAAACTTGATTCGAGTTACAATTTTGACTCTCCCTTCTCATGGGTAGAGACGCTTCAAGTCGTCGCCGCTCCAGGTGTGGCCCATAGACATACCCTCCACATCCTGGAGGTGGTAACCTCCCGTTCTTAGGACCCTTTCGACAATATAGGGCCCTTCCCAATTCGAGTTGAGCTTGCCCACCGGGGCAGATCTTCCTGCAGCATCAACTTTTTTTAGTACTAGATCTCCCTCCGCGAACTGTTTGATCCCGATGTGTTTGTCAAAGTATTTTACCATTCGTCGCTTGATCTCTTCCTGCCTTATAGCTACGACATCACACAGCTCTTCCACCATATCCAATGAGAAGCATAGCTCCCCTTCGTTTTCTAGCCTCCAAGCCTCATCGCCATCACCTGTAGACGCGACTCGTGGGGATCGAACCTCAAACTCCACGGGCAGGACCGCCTCACACCCATGGGAAAGTTTGAAGTGGGTCTTGCCGATGGTCGTGTTCGAGGTTGTCCGCAAGGCCCACAATACTAAGGGGAGCTGCTCCACCCAGCTTCCCCTCAAGTTCTCCACCTTCTTCTTGAGTATTTTCACGATGATCTCATTGGCCGCCTCCACTCGGCCGTTGCTCCTGGGGTGGTGCACGGAGGCAAACCTGAGGTCTATCCCCAGCTGAGCGCAGAAGCTGATGAACTCTTCGATGGCAAACTTGGGCCCATTATCTGTTACTATCACCTTGGGGAGCCCGTGCCTGCATATGATCTCCCCGAGACAAAATTCCGGATGACCTGTGAGGTGACCTTAGCCAATGCCTTGACCTCCAGCCACTTCGATAAATAATCAATCATGACCAGGAGGAATCTCCTCTGCCCACTAGCCGGAGGGAAAGGTCTGACCAAGTCCATCCCCCAGATGGCGAAAGGTCATGGTGTCGTGATGCTTTAGAGCCTTTGAGCGGGCAAGAGCTGGAGGGGGGTATATAGCTGACACTTCTGGCACCTTCTCGCAAAATCAGCCGCATCCTTCCTCAAGGTCTGCCAGAAGTATCCTTGCCTCACCACCCTTACTTCCAATGTCCTTCCTCCTGAGTGACTGCTGCACTCTCCTGAATGCACCTCCTCCAGGATCTTCGGGACCTCCTTCTCGGTCACACACCTTGCCCGGAGCCCTGACAACATCTTCCGATGCAACCCTCCTTCCAGCATCAGGTAGTGAGCTGCCTTGTGCCTGAAGCTTTTCCCGTCCTTGGTCCCCTCTGGAAGCTCACTGGTGGTTAATTAGGAAGGTCACCAATGGATCCACCCACGAGGGTCTCCGATCCACCTCCATCAACTCTCCTTCCTCGATAGCCGGTAGAAATAGCTAATTCAAGGCCCCCCCTCCTCGAGGTCCAAACTTAGCCAATCGATCGACAGTCATACTTTCTTCCCTTGGAACATGTTGAATTGACAATGTTTGGAACCCTCCAATGATCGCCCTCACCTTTGATAAGTACTTCACAAGGGTGGGCTCCCAAGCTTCGAACTCTCCTCGGATCTGTGACGCCACCACCATCGAGTCTTTAAAAGCCTCCACATCCTGGATCTCAAGCTCCTTTGCCAAACGAAGGTCGGCTATCACAGCCTCGTACTGTGCCTGATTGTTAGTTGCCGAAAAGTGTAAGACCAGCGCTTGTTCTATGGTGACCCCCTGAGGGCTTATCAACACCACCCCTGCTACGAGGGAGTGCTTTCCTGAGGCACCATCAACCATCATCTTCCAAGCCTCCTGCGACCGCGGCTCCTCGGCTCTGACCTCAACGACATAGTCTGCCATGAAGTTAGCCACCGCCTGAGCCTTGATGGAGAGCCTTGGCACGAAGGATATATCAAACTCACTTAATTCAATGGACCACTTGGCCAATCTGCCTGAGTGCTCCACTCCCTCAAAAATCTTTCAAATGGGATGGTCCGTCACCACCCTGATCAAATGCGCTAGGAAGTACGACCGAAGCTTCCTGGCCGAAATGATGAAAGCATACGCCAGCTTATCCAAGATGGGGTAGCGGAGCTCCGCCTTCTTTAGGATCCTGCTAACATAGTAAATTGGCAATTGCTTCTTCCCCTCTTCCCTGATCAAGACCGAGCTCAAGGCCTCTGCTCCTACTCCAAGGTACAAGGCTAGGTCCTCCCCCTCCTTTGGGCTTTGAAGGAGAGGAGCCTGGGAGAGCTGTCTCTTCAGCATTTGGAAAGATTTTTCGCATTCGACAGTCCACTCGAACCTTTGAGTACCCTTCAGCACCTTGAAGAATGATGAGCACTTTTCTCCCGACCTGGAGAGGAATCTGCTTAACCCGGCCAGCTTGCCTGTCAGGCGCTGGACCTCCTTAGCGTTGCGTGGTGACTCCAACTCTAGGATGGCTTTCACCTTATCTAGGTTTGGCTCCACTCCTGCCGGGGTCAAAAGATGTCCAAGGAACTTCCCACGGCTTGCCCCAAAAATGCACTTTAAGGGGTTCAGCCTCATCTTGAACCTTCGCAAGGTGGCGAACGTCTCCTCCAGGTCCCGAGGGTGTGAGTCCACACATTTACTCTTGACCATCAGGTCATCAACATAGACCTCCAGGTTCCTCCCCCTCTGACCGTAGAAGACTCGATCCATCATGTGTTGGTATGTAGCCCTTGCGTTTTTCAACCCAAAGGGCATCATTTTATAGCTCAAGAATCCCTCCCTTGTGATGAAGGAGACGTCCTTGATGTCGGGAGGGTGCATTCGGATTTGGTGGTAACCTGAAAAAGCATCCAAAAAACTTATAATAGAAAAATCAACGGCTGAATCAACCAGCGCGTCAATTCGAGGCAGGGGGCAGCAATCCTTGGGGCACGATTTATTTAATAAAGAAAAGTCAATACACATGAGCCACTTCCCTCCCCCTTTCTTTACCATTACCACGTTGGAGACCCAGCCTGGATACTGGATCTCCGAGATGAAGCCAGCCTACAAAAGCTTCTTGACCTCCTCACGGATTGGCTCCTCCAGCTTGGTAGCGATGGTCCTCATCTTCTGGTGTATGGGGCATGTCTGGGGATCCAGGTTCAGGCGGTGGCAGGCCACGTCTGCATCGATGCCTGATATGTCAGTCGTGCTCCAAGCAAAGATGTCGGCGTTGCTCTGGATGCAAGCCCGCACTCGCTCCTGGTCCTTGGGACTCAGACCCCCGCTGATCCGCACCTTCTGCACCTGACCGGCGCTGGTGAAGACTTCCATCTCCACCACCTCCTCAGCCGGCTCCAGCCGCGACTGCTCCCAGCCGGCCCTCGCCTCCTCTTCCTTCCTATACTCTTCCTCTCCTCCTACTTCCTCAACCTCCATCGCCTCCCATAGGCTCTCACTCTGCCCCTGTTCAACCTCTGCGCCTCCCTAGGCCTCCCTCTCAACTCCTCATCCTACTCCTTCCACCTGCCGACCCCCTTGCTGCTCCGACTCCTCGTCCCTCTGGACCTCCTGCACTCCTTCTCCTCTCTGCTCCTCCTCAACATCCTCCCTCGCCTCCTCTAGGCTCATCTCCTACTCTCCGACAACCTCTTCATGCGCTGCCATCTTCTTCTCCAACTCCTCCATCTCTGTCATCCAAGAAATGGTGTTGACTGCCGTCACGTAGCATTGTATCGCCACCTTCGGGTCCCCCCTGACCCTAACTTACACCCCCCCCCCATTATTGAACTTGAGGCATTGGTGAAACGAGGAGGGGACGCAGCGAAAGGCGCTGATGAGGGGGCACCCAAAGATGGCGCTATAGCTGTTTGGGGTGTCCACGATCACGAACCTGTAGTTCCATGACACGCCCCCTAACTTTACGTACAGCTCTACCCCTCCTTCTACCTCCTTTTTTTCTCCTGAAAAATCAAATAGCGGTCCGTCCGAAACTAGTACTCTCTTGCCCTCGACCTACATCTCATCGAAGGCCTTTTTGAAGATCACGTTCACAGAGCTCCCATTGTCCACCAGGATCTTGGAGACCGTGAAGTTCTCGACTGCCGTCTGGATCACCAAGGCGTCACAGAACAAATTCTTATAATCGGGTATATCCACTGAAGAAAAGGTAATTTTTTCTTTTGGAGGGGGCCTGGGAGGTCGAGGCTACCCCCTTCAGAACATGGTCTGGAGGCTCCCCTTTCGAGTTGCCTCAATCCCTACTCCCCTGTGGATCACCTCGATCCCTCCCCGGGTTCCTACATCCACCCGGTCCTCGAATCTATCTTCCGTCTCCTCCTGCTGTACCTCCTCGATCCTTACTAGCGGAACCTGCCTCCTCAACCCCCCAGCTTCTCTCATCTCTAAGAACTCCGGGCAGGTGGATGTCGCGTGACCTTCCTCCTGGTTGAAGTCACAGAAAGGCAACGCCACCTTGCCCCCTCTTCCTTCTCCGCCTCTTCTTCCAACTCCTCCCCGAGCTCCTCTCCTTCCTCCTCTACCTCGGTCGACCTCCATGGCCTCCTGCTGATGCGGGAAGTGACCCCTCAGCTCCTGCCTCCTTGCCGGTTAGTCAAACCACCTCGGCTCACGGAAGTTGTCTCTTCCCTGAAAACCTCCTCCTTGCTCTTGGGGGCGACCCTCCTGAGGCCTCCAACCTAACCGGTTGTTCGGCTCTCGGGCCCCCATCCTTGGTGTTTTCCCTGCTGCCCCTGCCCTCGGGGATCCTTCACGTCATCCTCCGCCAACCTGGCTAGCTTCCTGGCAAACGCCAGATTGGCCCTCTCAAAGTTTATCTCCTTCGCCGCCCTCTCCATGAGCTCCTCAAAAGAGAGGGGGCACTCTCTTCAACTCCATGCTAAAGAATCCCGGCTTCAGCCCCAGGGTAAAGGCGAGCATCAGTGCATACCCTGGGACCTCCTAGACCAGGAGGATCTCTTCCTGAAATCGGTCAACGTAATGACCCAACGTCTCATCTTGCTTCTGCCTCACCGCGAACAAGCACTCTGCCTCCTTCTTACGCTTCTTCGATGTCGAGAACCTCAATAACAACCCTCGACGCAGGTCCTCAAAACTGTATATCGAGCTTGCCGGCAACTGGTGAAACCAGTCCCGTACCTTTTCATTCAACGTGATGGCAAACAGCCGACACTTGAAGGCATCTGTCATCTGCCTTATCGAAAAATCTTCAAACCACTGCACATGTTGTACAGGGTCATCCTTCCCCGAGTAGTTGGACATGTCGGGCTCCCGGAACCCCTCCGACACCGGGGCCGAGATGATGAGCTCACTGAAGGGGCTCTCTCCTCCTGCCTGCCGAGAGGGCACGTCTCGCGACCTCAGCTGGCTGCCTCGATCAGCAAGACCATGCCCAGGGAAGAGCTCTCGCACAGCTGCCTCCCTCTCGCCAACCTCTGCCGAAATCTCCTTCCCGGGGTGCTGGCCTGGGAAGAGCTCTCGCGCGACCACGTCCCTCTCACCAACATCCACCGGACCTCCTTACTAGGGCACTGCCCAGGAGTGTTCTCGCCCAAGAGCGAGATCGCCTCCACCGGGACCTGAGGCGTTGCCCACTCGCTCCTTGCCGAGAAGGCCAAGCTGATGGTATGCAAGACCTCTCGCCTAAAGTCTTCAAGCATCTTCCTCGTCTCCTCCTCTCCCCGGGAGGGGGAACCTCCTGAACCAGATCCTTCACCTTCACCTCCTATCATTGGACTGAACTCAAAACTTTCTTGTATCAGCTACCTTCCACGCTCACCGCACCAGAACTGTTGAAGGCAAATTTTGACTTCGACAAAAGTTCGAAAAATAGGTGCATAGCCAACACCTATTCGTCTCAAGCTCTGACCTCTGACTGGTCGTGAAGGACTAGAAACCGGCCCAAAGCCTCAGCAGGGAGGTCTCACCGCTTACCCGAAAGATCTCTGAGAGCTTCCCCTCCAAAGCCAAAAGCTGGGCTTGGAGCTCCTCAGAAAGCACATAAAAATCCTCTTCAGTCCCCGAAAAAAAGTGCTTCTGAAGAACCCCTATAAGCCTATTTATAGTTTTCTGAGTTGGATTTGCAAATAACCACACTGAGCTGACCTGAAATTACCAAAGTATCCCTGGTTGGGTCTGCCAACAGCTAAAGTTCGTTGTTCTGAGGAGTTATATGCAGACCACCAAGGGCAAAAGGACAAAATTACCCAGGGCAAAAGAGTAAAATCTCCCATGGGTATAGAATTGCCAAAACGGTCCTCTCTCTGTATGGCGAGTAGGGAAACATCCATCGGCGAGACGAGCCCTCCTGGCCGTCTCGCAGGCATCCTTCACTAGGGGGCCCTCTCGCCGAAAATAGTTAATTGTATCCCTCAGCTTAGTGTCTCATCTAGTCTACGCAAAAAGGTAATTAAACGCTGCAGAAAATACTTCTTTTACAAGGTTAGACATTCTACATGAGTTTAGAGGTTCTCATAGGACACCTCAAGGTATGCAAGTTCTAAGTTTATAATATCAATAAAAGTAGATTTTTTATTGTCATTAAAAGTACTGATTTAACATCCTTGGTGTTTTCCCTGCTGCCCCTGCCCTCGGGGATCCTTCACGTCATCCTCCGCCAACCTGGCTAGCTTCCTGGCAAACGCCAGATTGGCCCTCTCAAAGTTTATCTCCTTCGCCGCCCTCTCCATGAGCTCCTCAAAAGAGAGGGGGCACTCTCTTCAACTCCATGCTAAAGAATCCCGGCTTCAGCCCCAGGGTAAAGGCGAGCATCAGTGCATACCCTGGGACCTCCTAGACCAGGAGGATCTCTTCCTGAAATCGGTCAACGTAATGACCCAACGTCTCATCTTGCTTCTGCCTCACCGCGAACAAGCACTCTGCCTCCTTCTTACGCTTCTTCGATGTCGAGAACCTCAATAACAACCCTCGACGCAGGTCCTCAAAACTGTATATCGAGCTTGCCGGCAACTGGTGAAACCAGTCCCGTACCTTTTCATTCAACGTGATGGCGAACAGCCGACACTTGAAGGCATCTGTCATCTGCCTTATCGAAAAATCTTCAAACCACTGCACATGTTGTACAGGGTCATCCTTCCCCGAGTAGTTGGACATGTCGGGCTCCCGGAACCCCTCCGGCACCGGGGCCGAGATGATGAGCTCACTGAAGGGGCTCTCTCCTCCTGCCTGCCGAGAGGGCACGTCTCGCGACCTCAGCTGGCTGCCTCGATCAGCAAGACCATGCCCAGGGAAGAGCTCTCGCACAGCTGCCTCCCTCTCGCCAACCTCTGCCGAAATCTCCTTCCCGGGGTGCTGGCCTGGGAAGAGCTCTCGCGCGACCACGTCCCTCTCACCAACATCCACCGGACCTCCTTACTAGGGCACTGCCCAGGAGTGTTCTCGCCCAAGAGCGAGATCGCCTCCACCGGGACCTGAGGCGTTGCCCACTCGCTCCTTGCCGAGAAGGCCAAGCTGATGGTATGCAAGACCTCTCGCCTAAAGTCTTCAAGCATCTTCCTCGTCTCCTCCTCTCCCCGGGAGGGGGAACCTCCTGAACCAGATCCTTCACCTTCACCTCCTATCATTGGACTGAACTCAAAACTTTCTTGTATCAGCTACCTTCCACGCTCACCGCACCAGAACTGTTGAAGGCAAATTTTGACTTCGACAAAAGTTCGAAAAATAGGTGCATAGCCAACACCTACTCGTCTCAAGCTCTGACCTCTGACTGGTCGTGAAGGACTAGAAACCGGCCCAAAGCCTCAGCAGGGAGGTCTCACCGCTTACCCGAAAGATCTCTGAGAGCTTCCCCTCCAAAGCCAAAAGCTGGGCTTGGAGCTCCTCAGAAAGCACATAAAAATCCTCTTCAGTCCCCGAAAAAAAGTGCTTCTGAAGAACCCCTATAAGCCTATTTATAGTTTTCTGAGTTGGATTTGCAAATAACCACACTGAGCTGACCTGAAATTACCAAAGTATCCCTGGTTGGGTCTGCCAACAGCTAAAGTTCGTTGTTCTGAGGAGTTATATGCAGACCACCAAGGGCAAAAGGACAAAATTACCCAGGGCAAAAGAGTAAAATCTCCCATGGGTATAGAATTGCCAAAACGGTCCTCTCTCTGTATGGCGAGTAGGGAAACATCCATCGGCGAGACGAGCCCTCCTGGCCGCCTCGCAGGCATCCTTCACTAGGGGGCCCTCTCGCCGAAAATAGTTAACTGTATCCCTCAGCTTAGTGTCTCATCTAGTCTACGCAAAAAGGTAATTAAACGCTGCAGAAAATACTTCTTTTACAAGGTTAGACATTCTACATGAGTTTAGAGGTTCTCATAGGACACCTCAAGGTATGCAAGTTCTAAGTTTATAATATCAATAAAAGTAGATTTTTTATTGTCATTAAAAGTACTGATTTAACATCCTTGGTGTTTTCCCTGCTGCCCCTGCCCTCGGGGATCCTTCACGTCATCCTCCGCCAACCTGGCTAGCTTCCTGGCAAACGCCAGATTGGCCCTCTCAAAGTTTATCTCCTTCGCCGCCCTCTCCATGAGCTCCTCAAAAGAGAGGGGGCACTCTCTTCAACTCCATGCTAAAGAATCCCGGCTTCAGCCCCAGGGTAAAGGCGAGCATCAGTGCATACCCTGGGACCTCCTAGACCAGGAGGATCTCTTCCTGAAATCGGTCAACGTAATGACCCAACGTCTCATCTTGCTTCTGCCTCACCGCGAACAAGCACTCTGCCTCCTTCTTACGCTTCTTCGATGTCGAGAACCTCAATAACAACCCTCGACGCAGGTCCTCAAAACTGTATATCGAGCTTGCCGGCAACTGGTGAAACCAGTCCCGTACCTTTTCATTCAACGTGATGGCGAACAGCCGACACTTGAAGGCATCTGTCATCTGCCTTATCGAAAAATCTTCAAACCACTGCACATGTTGTACAGGGTCATCCTTCCCCGAGTAGTTGGACATGTCGGGCTCCCGGAACCCCTCCGGCACCGGGGCCGAGATGATGAGCTCACTGAAGGGGCTCTCTCCTCCTGCCTGCCGAGAGGGCACGTCTCGCGACCTCAGCTGGCTGCCTCGATCAGCAAGACCATGCCCAGGGAAGAGCTCTCGCACAGCTGCCTCCCTCTCGCCAACCTCTGCCGAAATCTCCTTCCCGGGGTGCTGGCCTGGGAAGAGCTCTCGCGCGACCACGTCCCTCTCACCAACATCCACCGGACCTCCTTACTAGGGCACTGCCCAGGAGTGTTCTCGCCCAAGAGCGAGATCGCCTCCACCGGGACCTGAGGCGTTGCCCACTCGCTCCTTGCCGAGAAGGCCAAGCTGATGGTATGCAAGTCCTCTCGCCTAAAGTCTTCAAGCATCTTCCTCGTCTCCTCCTCTCCCCGGGAGGGGGAACCTCCTGAACCAGATCCTTCACCTTCACCTCCTATCATTGGACTGAACTCAAAACTTTCTTGTATCAGCTACCTTCCACGCTCACCGCACCAGAACTGTTGAAGGCAAATTTTGACTTCGACAAAAGTTCGAAAAATAGGTGCATAGCCAACACCTACTCGTCTCAAGCTCTGACCTCTGACTGGTCGTGAAGGACTAGAAACCGGCCCAAAGCCTCAGCAGGGAGGTCTCACCGCTTACCCGAAAGATCTCTGAGAGCTTCCCCTCCAAAGCCAAAAGCTGGGCTTGGAGCTCCTCAGAAAGCACATAAAAATCCTCTTCAGTCCCCGAAAAAAAGTGCTTCTGAAGAACCCCTATAAGCCTATTTATAGTTTTCTGAGTTGGATTTGCAAATAACCACACTGAGCTGACCTGAAATTACCAAAGTATCCCTGGTTGGGTCTGCCAACAGCTAAAGTTCGTTGTTCTGAGGAGTTATATGCAGACCACCAAGGGCAAAAGGACAAAATTACCCAGGGCAAAAGAGTAAAATCTCCCATGGGTATAGAATTGCCAAAACGGTCCTCTCTCTGTATGGCGAGTAGGGAAACATCCATCGGCGAGACGAGCCCTCCTGGCCGTCTCGCAGGCATCCTTCACTAGGGGGCCCTCTCGCCGAAAATAGTTAACTGTATCCCTCAGCTTAGTGTCTCATCTAGTCTACGCAAAAAGGTAATTAAACGCTGCAGAAAATACTTCTTTTACAAGGTTAGACATTCTACATGAGTTTAGAGGTTCTCATAGGACACCTCAAGGTATGCAAGTTCTAAGTTTATAATATCAATAAAAGTAGATTTTTTATTGTCATTAAAAGTACTGATTTAACATTTTAAAAAATAAAGTATGTCTGAACTAGTAAAGCAAACTAAACAACAATCTACTTCGCTATGACGAGGCAAAAACCACAGCCAACACTGTTATTCAAGAACTCCAAAACTATCACTACAATCAACTACAACTTTGAACCTGAGGCATTCCAAAGACAGAACATCTCAGCAATAATGTACAAGTGAAGGCAGAAAGTAAGTCAAAAGTAAACATAGCCAAGGGGTACCAACCCAAGGTCAAAGGAAAGATACTTGAATAAAGTACAGCAGTAAGGTACAAAAGTCAAAAAGAGAAATACTTACGTGAAGCGTCACGTACAACAAAGGCACCTCAAATGCACAAGACTATAAGGGGGAAATGTTATGATTAAATCATTAGGAAGAAGCCAAGACTCTATTAGCCACATGTAGTCAACTCCACCAAAAAAAACCAAATGGGCATGGTGGTCAACTCATCTGGACACACCCCCATGGATATATTAATCTGTCATAAATGCGGGGGAGATTGGATACTCTACCATACACCGCAAAAGCTCAAACACCTGGTAGAGTCCCACAAACCACTAACAGTGGAAACAAACTTTGCGGTGGTGGATTCGCCCACAAATAACGCCCGCAACGAAGAAAATCATGAAGTCATACCCCATAACGATCCGGGTTTAGAGCTCAGGGGCACACCACAACCCTATCGAGGCTTGGCGGCTTGTCTCGCCCCACGACATCGCCAAGAAGGAGACCATGATATAGATCTCAAGACATGGTGGCACATCGGATTCTACTAGACAATTCTAGATTTGACATGGTTGATCAACCTTTAGGAAAAATTTACAATCCTAAATAAACTCTAACGCATCCTACAAAAACATGGAAGAATGGTTATAAGGGTGAGATTTAACCACATCATCAAAGTGTATAGCACTTAACAAGGCAAGATAGCAAAATCGAGAACATGAAAACTATAAATAGAATTAGACAAGTGATGTAAACAATACTATATTCAGCAAGTTGCAAATAATGAATACAAGAAATTAGAAACTTCTGCAAATCGGGTTAAATAAGGGAAGCCACATTGCTTAATTGTAATCTCTCTCGTCTCATCCATTCTATAAAAGGGAGGCTATACCATTGTAATTGATACCATTTTTGGATAATAAAGTTTACATTACTCCAAATTTTTGGTCTGCTTTTTCTTGTTCGCACATGGTATTAGAGCACTCGGTCCTTTCCTCCTAATTGTGTGAGCGCTCTTTATTCGTGCAGCTTGTTTCTTCCCACAACCTGTTCTCGCGGCTTCTTTCTTCTTCCCGCGACTTGTTCTCGCGGCTTGTTTCTTCTTCCCGCGACCTGTCTTCATGGCTTGTTTCTTCCTTTGGCCTTGCCCTATTCGCGCGGCTTGTTTCTCCCTGCAACTGCCCTTTTGTGTTTGGGGCCTCTTGCTTCCTCTTTATTGCTGCGCACTTTGCGTAGTCGTCGGCTCCCCTTTTTTCTAGCCGCTCATCTTCTTTGTCGCCGCGACATGTTCTTAAGTCACCGCGACCTATTCTAGCTGCTCCTCTTCTTTGTCGTCGCGACCTGTTCTTAAGTCGCCGCGACCTGTTCTAGCCAATCCTCTTCTTTGTCGCCGCAACCTATTCTTTAGTCGTCGTGCCCTGTTCTAGCCGCTCTCCTTCTAGCAACTTCTTCTTCTAGCCGTGGCTTGTTTGTCTCGCAGCTTTCTTCTATGGACAACTCTGATATCTCCACCGCCACTACTCTCGTTGCCGCTTATCCCCCTACTCCTCCCACTCCTTCTGGAAATTTTGGCACCGCTTCCAAGCTTATTGGTCCCAACTATCCGGATTGGAGTGTCTCATTCACCTTCCTTCTCTGCTCTCAACGCAAACGTCATCATCTTATCGATGACCCTCCTCCACATGATTCCCCCCTCTTTGATGACTGGGATGCCAACAATGCTCTTGTCCGTACATGGCTGGCTAACAGCCTCTCTGATGAATGTCTCCCTGTCATCCGTCATGATAAAACCGTCAAGACAGCTTGGCTACATCTTGCCGCTCTCTACTCCAAGGGGGCTCAGACGTCTCGCATCTATACTTTATATGCGGACCTCTTTGCCCATTCCTCTATGTCTCCCACAGCTACTTACCAGCAAGTTCAGGCTCTCGGAGCCGAAATTCTACAAAATCGCCCCTTCTTTGCTGATCTCGCTGAGCAACACAAGCACTTCCAGGATCTACTGGTTGTGTGTTATCTTCAATGACTTCTTGAGTCGTATGACATGATCCGTCAACAGATCCTTGGTGAGGCGGAGCCTCCCACCCTGAATGCCACCATTGCCCGCATCGCCACTGTTACCACTTTGCTCCAATGTCCGCTGTTATCCTCCCCTCCTCAATCGGACAACTCCACTCACCATACTCAGCAAAGTGGCTCCGGTGGCCGCCATCTCCCCTCCAGCGACCGTGGTGCTTCCCGCTTTCTTTGCTCTTACTATGGCCGCACCGACCACATGGATCATCGTTGTTGGAAGAAGCATCCTCATCTTCGACCATCTGGCGATGCTTCCACTTCCTATTCGAAGCTGTCCGCCTCTGTGGTCACGTCTTCAGGTAGTGCCCACGTCGCTACTCAAGGTAAATGACTGATCGACTCTGGTGCTACCAATCATATGACCGACAATCAACAATGTTTTTCTCTCTTAGAACAACATGACCGGTTGACCCCGGTTCTTGTTGCAGACGACTCTCTCTCACCGGTCAATGGAACGGGTATTATTCAAGTTACTCCGTCTCTTCGCCTGACGGACACCCTCTACGTGCCCGAGTTCCCTTGCAAAATGTTATATGTTACTTCGCTTTGCAAACAACTATAATGCTCTGTCACATTCACTTCTACTACTTGTTCTTTTCAGGATCTGGGCACCAAGCAGATGATTGGTACTGGGACTGAGAGTGGCGGCCTCTACTTCCACGACAACGTTTCCGCACTCTCCGCCTTCTCCACATCTTCTACTGATCTTATCCAGTGGCACCTTCGCCTTGGTCATGCTCCTCCACGTCTTCTTCGTCAGCTTCTACCACATCTTCCAACGCAAGGCCCGCCGCTCAACTGTGAAGCATGTCAGCTTGGCAAGCATCACCGCTCCTCCTTCCCACCAAAGCAAGGTAGTGGATCTTCCCGACCGTTTGAACTTGTTCACTCCAACATCTGGGGTGCTGCTCCTACACTCACCATCGGTCGGGGTACTTTATATTTTGTAACGTTTATTGATGATTTCTCTAGATGTATATGGGTGTATCTTTTAAAGGATCGCTCGGAACTTTTTTCTGTATGGACATCTTTTTATAATATGGTTAAGAATCAGTTTGATATGTCTATTAAAATTTTTCGTTCTGACAACGCTAAGGAATATCTTAGCAACGCTTTCTCTTCTTTTTTATATGCAAAATGGTATTCTTCATCAAACTACCTATGTCTATACCTCCCAACAAAATGGGGTGGTGGAACGCAAGAACCGTCACCTTCTCGATATCGCTCTCACTCTGATGCAACAAATGCACGTTCCTCGCTCCTATTGGGGCTACGCTGTCCTCATCTCCTGTTACCTCATTAATCACATTTCGTCCACTGTTCTCCTCGGACAAACTCCCTTCTCTCTTCTATATCCAGGCAAAGATGCGTTTCCTCTTCCTCTGCGTATCTTTGGGTACACGGCCTTTGTGCACAATCCTTCCGCCACACATGACAAACTTGACTAACGTGCTACAAAATGTATCTTTTTGGGTTACTCAACTACTCAAAAAGACTACTGTTGTTTTGATCTCGTTCTTCGGAAACAATACGTCTCCGCAGATGTGACCTTCTTTGAGAATGTGTCTTATTTCTCCTCTGACCCACCTCCAGCTCTTTCTCCTTCTCCCATCATCCCCTCCACCCCGTCTAATCCCATCGCGATTTTCCCACCATCACCTCCACTGTCTCCTCCTTCCCTCTCTTCCTCATCACCACCGCTCTCTTCCTCTTCTCCGCAGCCATCTCTCTCCTCTCCTGGGTCAGCTCTCTCCACCACGGATGCTCCGGTTACTGAGGAACATGCCGACCTGGATCTTCCCATTGCGCTTCGCAAGGGGGTGCAGACGTGTACCCAACACCTGCTGGCTGCAGTTGTTTCATATGATCGTCTCACTCCTTCTCGCAGGGCGTTTGCATTGGCTATCTCTGCGACTGCCACTCCCCGCACCTACTAGGAAGCTCTCACTATCCCTCATTGGAAGGCCGCCATGGATGAGGAAATTGCTACCCTTACTGAACGGAGCATCTGGACCCTGGTTCCCCCACCATTGGGCACTGATGTAGTCGGTTGCCGCAGGGTCTTTGTTGTCGAATTCCATCCAGATGGCAGTGTGGATCGCTACAAGGCTCGTCTGGTGGCCAATGGCTTCACTTAGACCTATGATGTTGATTACTTCGACACTTTATCTCCTGTTGCTCGTCTCAGCACCATTCGAGTCCTTCTCTCTGTCGCTGTCAACAAGGATTGGCCCATTTCGCAGCTGGATGTTAAGAATATTTTTCTCTACGGTGATCTGCTGGAAGATGTTTACATGGAGCAACCTCCTGGGTATGTTGCCCAGGGGGAGACACGAGTATGCCGGCTAAAGAAGGCTATCTATGGCCTCAAGCAGAGCTCTCATACCTGGTTTGACAAGTTTAGCGGCATTATTGCGACCATTGGTTTTACAAGAAGTTCAGCCAATCACTCCTTGTTCGTTCAGAAAACCGCCTCTAGTCTGGTAGTTCTTACGGTTTATGTTGATGACATTCTTCTTACTGGAGATGACCAGGATGGGTTAACTTTGACAAAGAAATACCTCCGTCAACACCTAGTCACAAAGGATATGGACTCCCCGAAATACTTTCTGGGGATTGAAATCTCTAGGAAGCCCAACTCTATGATCATTTCCCAACGGAAGTATGCTCTTGATCTTCTAAAGGAGGCAGGATTGACTGGTGCTAAACCTGCCCGTTGTCCCATGGCTGCTGGATAAGACAAAACTTGGACAGATGACTCACCTCTTCTATCCGATCTTACGAGGTATCGACATCTGGTTGACAAACTCATTTATCTCACGGTAACCAGACTCGCATATCTTATGATGTTGGCATGGTGAGCCAGTTCATACAAGCTCCAAGGGAGTGTCATCTACAATCTATCATGAGGATATTAGAGTATATTAAAGCAGCACCAGGAAAAGGACTCCTTTTTCAGAAGAATGGTCACTCAAGGGTTGAAGTGTACTCAGATTCGAGCTATGCTGATAACAAAGGTGATCACAAGTCAACATCAGGTTGCTACATGTTTGTTGGAGGCAATCTTGTGAGTTGAAAGAGCAAGAAACAGTCTGTGGTCTCCAGGTCTACTGCAGAAGCGAAATATTACAGTATGGCGTCGACCACGTGTGAGTTGAAATGGTTACGGGTTCTCATGCTTGACTTAGGCGAGGTTTACAACTATCCTCTTCCTATGTTCTGTGACGACAAGGCCGCGATATACATACCAAAAATCCGGTCTTTCATGAGAGAACAAAACACATAGAAGTCGACTGTCATTTTATTCGGGAAGAGATCCTAAAGAAACAGATTTGTACTCCGTTCATCACTTCCGACAACGAGTTGGCAGGCGTCTTCACCAAACCGGTGTCCGCTTCCTTTTTTCACATTTGCGACAAGCTGAGCATGATTGATATCTATGCTCTAGCTTGAGGGGGAGTGTTGCAGTATGGAGGTCGGGCGGTCTGTTGTTGTTCGGAGACCGGGCGGTCTGGCGGTTTATCCTAGCCGGCCTGTCTGTCGTGCTGTTACTGTTTGGTATCCTAGCAGTCTGGCGGGTTGTCTCAGACGACTTGGAGACCGGGAGGTCTAGCGATCTCCTATGGCGGCTTGTTCTCTCTCCGGTTGGTTGTCGGGCGGTTAGCTGGCTTGTATAACTGCACGACCTGTCCGGTTTGTCTTTTTGTAAAGCCGCATACATTTGTAAATTTTTAGTCCCACATTGCTTAACTGTAATCTCTCTCATCTCCTTAATTCTATAAAAGGGAGGCTATACCATTGTAATTGATATTTTTTTGGATAATAAAGTTTACATTGCTACAAATTTTTGGTCGGCTTTTTCTTGTTCGCACAGAGAGCAAGATTGGATTTCTCGAGAACAAGATGAGGGCTTTCTCGAGAACAGGAAGAAACTTTCTCGAGCTCATGAAGAAGTTTTCTCGAGAACAACATGCCTTCTCGAATACTGAAATGGACTTCTCGAGAACCAGGTGGACAGTTCTCGAGTACAAGTAAAATTTCTCTAGTAAAGAGGGAAATTTCTTGAGTGAAGGAGGTAACTCAAGAAATGAAGGAAAGATTTCTCCAGTACCCGGGAGGTAATTCTCGAGTACAAAGGGAAGATCTCGAGAACAAAAGAATATTACTTGAGTACTAAAGCATAGAGGAGAAATAATCCAGACCTTAGGATCCAAATACAAATGGAAATGGATGGCCATGATCAAACCGAGCTTTCATTTTAAAATCGCTATCAGTGTGCGATATCACTATAACCGGGTGATAGCCTCGGCAGTGGCCGCTTGACCAAGTCAGTGCCACTTAATGACTGCCTCACAACCAACTGACATGTGACTGCCTGCCATGTAGCTCATTACCGCCAGCGGTATCGAGCTATCGCCAGACGGTATCAAATCGACTTAATCGACCTGTCGACTTCATCACTGTCGCCAACAATATCGAGCTATCGCCATCGGTAACAAATCTACTGCATCAACTTGTTGACTGCATCGACTGCATCAACTTGTTGACTGCATCGACTTGATCGTTTTGATCACTACCGTTGGGCGGTATCGAGCTACCACTTGCGATAGCATCAAAATCCATATACTATTGTTTTCAATTATAGGAAACCTGGGGTGTTACATGTAGGATCCCTTAATTTATAGAGATTTCAGGCTGCGATTAATCAGAATCTCGTCCCCACCCCCACTAACTTAGTATGGGTCATGGGGGCTACGTGGGGTTGACCAAATTCAATCGCATTAACAGCATGATAGGAACCAACCCAAACCGCAGTGTATGGAGGAACCTCTGCACCATGACACCCAATCGTCTGGCCGACCACCACACAGGTGGCTGACCATATGCGGACACACGCTCCATTCGTGTGACCGCTCTCCTCCGCACCCGGCTTCCTGGCCGGCTGCCGCAACACCCTCCGTGTGGCCCATCGGCCACGCCACAGAACTCATCTATGCACCTTCTGTGTGCGGTCGGCCCCCGGTTAGCCCGCCACTATTTCGCGTGACAGAGCGGTCACACGCTCCATATGTGTGGCTGCGTGCCTCCGCGGTCGGCCGCCACCATTGTATGGCCCTCCGTCCACGCGTCGGCCCTCTGCCTTGCACCTTCCGCGTGGGACCGTAAGGTCCTGCGACCGGCCACACGACCGACCGAAGTTGTGATGCACCGCCCCCGGCCGCGCTTCGTGTATATGGCTGTGAGCCCACGTGGTCGGCCACCAGCAGACGTCATAGGGCCGAACGGCCGCGCATGCCACGACCATGATGCTTCGCGGTCGACCGCTCGACCTCTGCGACCTCTCCCCTCAGTCGGCTCCTCTTCCTGTGACGGGTGGTCGACTACCCGAATGGCTATCATTCGTCCAAAGTCGATCGGTCGGATCTTCATTGTCGGTCAGTCCCTTCGCCGCCGCCGACTGGTCCCTCGGTCGCCAGGCGTTTCTCCACTGTTCGATCACCATCACTTGATCACTATCATCTGATCATTGTGCGACCACCTCACATAATCTCTCATTATGAGGGGATGCACATAACCAAATTTAATATTTGGTGTGTGTATAATAAATCTCATAGAAGTGTGTGTAATAATTGGTGTGCGTGTAACACAAAATGGTTTTAGTGCACGGATAACCGCTTTACCACCATAATCACTCTTAAAAGCTATAAATAGGACCTTAGGGAACTCCTTTCATTCCATCCTTTTTTCATCCCGCTTCTCCTCCTACACGAGGGAAAACCTTAAGGAATCCTTTGAAGCTCTCCTTGTGCCCTCGAAGAACTTCTAGCGTCTTCGAAGGCCCCTGGAAGATCTTTGATCTCCTTCGAGCATCCTTGCGCCAATTCTAACATGCACACATTTCGCCCTGCGCATGTTCCATGAGAGAACCCTGACCAACCTTGCTCGCCAGCATTCACTACAATAAATTGCACTTATAGTAAGGACCTAAATCGTTACAATAAGTACCAAAAATTGTTACAAACTCTTTGGTAATGAAAAAAACTTTATGTAACGGTCGTCCTCTAAAGCTCGACGCTAAAACTTCTTGAAACGAATGTATGTGTGTCGTTATAAATAAATTAATTGTAACAAACGATACTTCCTCACACAAAAAAGATTTTTCCTCACAATAAATTAGTTACAATAGTATAAAATTTGATAATAAAATAGTACAAAATTAAAGTTTTCAGTTAATTTTGTATCGTTGGCCAGCCCGCTAGCCTTCACTGCGGAATGAGCAATATAAGCCCAAAATTCAAGTTTTAACTGGTGGTGTGGGACTAAAAAGAGGTGGGTACAATAAGAAGTTGAGTTTTTAAAATTCGCATTAAAATGTTGCTCTTAGGAATCAAACCTGCATCAATGATTATTAATTCAAAGACCTAATCCACTAAGCCAACTTGCCTTTGATGAAAATTACGGAAACAATTATATATATAATATATCTAGATATATTTATCAGTAAATAACATTAAACATTTTAATTAAAAACTAATATTTATCTTTATTAATATAAAATTTGATACAAGAAGTTTTATTGTAAAAAAATATATAATATTTGTTACAAAAAAGTACTTTTTGGTAACAATAGAAAAAATTCGTTACTAAATATAGTTATTAGTAACGAACTGTATTTTAGTTATATTTCAGTCCTTACGACAGGTGCATTTTGTTGTAGTGTATGTTGCATTCGTCCCAGGCCCTTATCATGAGTTGCAGACCTTACCACCCCAACCCCTCTCTGCGTCCCTTCGGCCATGGCGGGTTGTGTCACAACCCGCATTTCCTCAACGAGTACATCGTATCAGAGTAAGAGTAACTAGGTGTTATGATGCCACGTAGTGCAGGGGATAACTGCACACGCTCAGGCAAAACCTCGACGCTTACTTAGTAGTTGAAAATCATCAGTTATATGCAAGAAAAACCGTTTAGTTTGATGACCGTATCCCTCGGCCTTAGGGATCAAAACGTGTGTTTGTACGCGGCGGAAAATACTTTAGTTTACATATGACGATCTCCTATATGCATTCTAGATTTATAATAATATAAGAAATCATCTTTTTTTTACGTTGTTTGGAAAATACTTGTTATGTTACCAAAACATGTTATGAATGTTATACAATACTAGAGTTGTGTAGCTTAAAAATACATAATGCAACCTACCATAAACCCTTCTCAAGAACAAGTAGACATCATCTCATTCAAATGATTCATAGTAGCAGTCTAGCATTCATATGTAGCAAGTAAAGAAAAATCACCAATGGGCGCCAACAAACTGACACGAAACCATTGGGGCGAATGTATGTCTATACAACAAAGTAAAGAACTACCTCGTTAGGTACGCTCGGCTAGCTCCAAAGAGACTCTACCCAAGCACTAGCCGCTCAACCGGCTACAACCTGCACCTGAGGCATTCAAGAAAGAACACCTCAGCAATCATCAAAGCTACAAAAATAGAGCATTAAGTTCATAAAATATAACGAAGGGGCTTACCGACCCCGTAGAAATTTCATGTAAACGAGTGAAAAGAATAGGGTGGAAAATAAGTGCTAAACACTGCCAACCCAACATGTAACGTTTCAAGTGCATGACATTCTCATCAAGTCCTGCTCAACCCGCAGGAGCAAAATGGCAATACATGTGCCCATTCCATCATCTGTAGAACAAGAAACAACAATACTAGTGAAACATAAGCAGCGGATTCCGCAAGGGTCTTTTGATGGCGGCCCTAAAGTGGAACGCACCAATAAAAGCCAGCCCAAATCGGGGCCAAAACGGTGCTCTACACCACAAATCAAAACCTGGTGGCCACCGAGGCTAAAACCACACCACCCCTTACAAAATCCTCACACAACCGCTCCTGCCATGGTTCACAATTCGCTTCGCAAAACTCACCATAACCCCAGCTAAACACGTTTTATTTCATCATCCTCACTCATGACTACATATTGCCCAAGTTATGTCAAACTTGATAGAATTTGGATCTCTACTTCACTATAAGCAATCCTCACAAGTAACAACGTCGATGAAACCTAACAAGCTCACGAATCATAGGAACAAGAAAGGTAGCTAATAGAAAAATATAAGGTAAAACTGGACAAAAGTGAGGTAAGCAACAAGGAGATGAACAATAGGTAAGCATATAGCTTGCGAAATTCTTGAAAGACAAGATTATTTATGCTTGTGAATCCCAAAAGTAAGAGTAACAAGGCTACGCTATTTTGGCCAAAGTGAGGTGCAAAACAAGAAGAACAAGCTATTAAAATTGAAAGGGGAAAGCTAGCTAAACTTGCATAATCAAAGAACAAGAAAACAAGATTGGCAAGGGTGAAGAACACCGCTTGCTTGAACCGATACAACACCGCGACGGCTGTTCCTCTCTTTCCTTCCCTTGTCTTAGCTTTGCTCCCTTGATTTCCTTTTGGAATGAGGAAGAAGATGAAGAAGAGGGTGGAGAAAGATGAAGTGAGGAGAAAATAAACTCTCTTCTCGGCTTTATTCTTCCAGGACAGAGCTGGACGGCTTGATCCAGAATCAGAAAAACGAACGGCACAAAAAAAACTGAAAAATTCGATTTTTGGCGCCGTCACGCCCTGTGACACGCCCGTGTCATAGGGCGTGTACCTTAAGCGGCGCAGAATCCGACAATTTCAATTTTTATCTACAAGGTACACGGTTGGGTACACGGCCGTGACGGGTCGGTCACGCCCGTAACCTAGGGCGTGTAACCCGTGTCTCGACATCTCGTCGACCAAAAGTGTCGACACTTCGACAAAGCTGGACACGCCCTGTGACACGCCCGTGTCACAGGCCGTGTCCCCTCTCTCGACACCCGACACTCGACACTCGACATAGCGGGACACGGCCCGTGACACGCCCGTATCACGGGGCGTGTACCCCATTCGTCGAGCTCAACTCGACGCAAGAAAAATTCTTCGAGTCAAGGAGGTCACGCCCCGACACGCCCGTGTCGGGCGGGGGGGGGGGGGGGCGTGTTCCTCCCGCAACTTCGTCGAACGAAGTTCGACGACCACAAAGCCAAACCGCATCCCGAGCTAGACACGCCCTGGGACACGCCCGTGTCCCAGGCCTTGTCACCCACAAAAATGACCATTTTTCACTGTTTTGAAAAGTGTTTCTGTTTCGTCCTAGACCATTTCTTCCTTAAGGACTTTTTACCCCTTTTTGTTTTCTTTATACCACGTCTTCCATACAATCAACCTGTTTTGAGCAACCTTACCCGTGCTTGAAAAAGTGCAAGCATTCCCTAAGAGGCCTCACAGAGTCCCCAAAATTGGACTCCGGCTTGCTGGGGAATCGTGCAACTAGGCTACCAAAACAGCCACTCGAAAGCACGCGTGAAAACCATGCTCGAACAACGGTCAAAGCCAACGTAACGCCCATCAAACGTATGCAATCATTCGACGAAAAAAATACGGGGCGTTACAGTCACTCCCCCTAACAAAAAGTTTCGCCTCGAAACTTTTCAATAAATCTTATATAAATCAAATGAGTAATCAAACAAAAACACCAATTCACATGTCAGCTTATTTACGGGAACAACTGAGGGTGAGCTGCCCTCGTCGTTGAGTCGAGCTCACACGTCACGCTTTTCACATTCTGATTTTTCCATAGCACCTTGACCATAGGAATCTTTTTTTCCGCAACACGCGATCTTGGGAGTCCAAAATACGGATGGGCATCTCCACATAAGAAAGGTTCGGCGCCAACTGCAGCACAATATCCAAAACTTGCTTATCATTCCGCACACACTTGTGAAGTTGGCTGACATGAAACACGTCGTGAACATCAGGAAAGTTCACGGGTAATTCTACTTTGTAAGCGGATGCACCAACTCGCGCAAGAATCTTGAAGGGACCCACAAATCTTGGGTCTAATTTGCGTTTTTTTCCAAACCTTTTAATTCCAACCATTAGGGAGACTTTCAGGAAGACGAAATCCCCCACTGCAAACTCTAACTCTGACCTTCGCCGGTTGGCATACTTTTTATATCGCTCTTGGGCGATCCGGAGCTTCTCCCGAATAAGTCGTACGATAACTTCCATGTCCTCGAGCGCCTCTGGGCCCAATAAAGGCCGCTCGCCAACCTCAGCCCAAAATAGGGGAGTCCGACATCGTCGCCCATATAAGGCTTCGAACGGAGCCATTTGTAAGCTTTCTTGATAGCTGTTATTATATGCGAATTCCATAAGCCGCAAACGTTCATCCCATGCTCCGCCATACTCATGAATATAACATCGAATCATATCTTCCACGATTTGGTTGACTCGTTCCGTTTGGTCATTCGTCTGAGGGTGGTAAGCAGTGGAATACGTCAAATCCGTCCCCAAACCCTCTTGTAGACTCTTCCAGAAACGAGAAGTAAATCGGGAATCCCGGTCTAAAATGATACTGACTGGCACACCATGCAGTCGGATGATCTCGTTCAAATATAGCTCCGTTATTGTCTTCATCGGGTAGTTGACCTTAAATGGTATGAAGTGAGCACACTTGGTCAACCTATCCACGATCACCCATACAGAGTCATGTCCTCGTGGAGATCTTGATAAGCCTGTAATAAAATCCATTGAAATGCTTTCTCACTTCTATGTTGGAATCTCCAATGGTGTCAACTTGCCACCAGGCCTCCCATGATCCGCTTTCACCCGCTTGCAGGTATGACATTCAGATACAAATTGCGCTATATCTCTTTTTATTCCATACCACCAGACAATTTGTTTCAAATCACGGTACATTTTAGTTGAGCCTGGATGGTAGGCCATACTTGAGCTATGTGCTTCCCTACACATCATATCACGAATGTCTCCAACTGTGGGGATACAAAATCGACCGCGATACTTTAACGTGCCCCCATCATCAATAGCAAAATCCGGTAATTCACCCTTTTCAGTCCGAAGAAATAAATGTAAAAGATCAGGATCATCCCTTTGATATTGTCTTGCAAGCACCATCCATGACGGTTCTTCTACTGCCGAATGACTCTGTGGTTCATATCTTCCCACGGCAATATCCATCAATAGAAATTCCTCCACTAGACGGTCGGCTGAAAGATGAAATAATTTACCTGTCTTCCGACTCAAAGCATCGGCCACAACATTAGCTTTCCCGGGATGATACTGAATGTCCACATCATAATCAGCTACATATTCAAGTCATTGCCGTTGACGCAGATTAAGTTCCTTTTGCGTGAAGACGTACTTCAAACTTTTATGATCCGTAAAGATTTTACACTGCGCGCCGTAAAGTAAGTGTCTCCACAACTTCAATGCAAATATCACCACTGCGAACTCCAAATCATGCGTCGGGTAGTTCTTTTCATGACTTTTCAACTGTCGAGACTCATACGCAATCACCTTTTTGTCTTGCATTAAAACACATCTAAGTCCAACGTGCGACGCATCCACAAAAACGTCATAATCTATCCCTTCTGTCGGTAATATCAACACAGGAGCGGTACATAACCTGTTCTTGAGTTCAAGGAATGATGCCTCACACTTGTCATTCCAATCAAACGCCACATTATTCTGGGTTAAGCGAGTCAACGGTGCAGCCAACGTAGCAAAACCTTTGACAAATCAGCGATAATAGCCGGCCAATCCCAAGAAGCTCCGAATCTCCTTGGGTGTCTCCGGTCTCCTCCACTCCATGACTGCAACAATCTTTTCGGGATCCACTGAAATTCCATGTTGATTAATGACATTACCCAGAAATACAACCTGGGGCAACCAAAACTCGCATTTGCTTAGCTTGGCGAATAACTTTTGGTCTCGCAAAGTGGCCAATACCAATCGCAGATGCTGTTCATGCTCCTCAGCACTACGGGAGTAGACGAGAACGTCGTCAATAAAAACCACCACAAACCTATCCAAGTAGTCCTTGAACACCCGGTTCATCATATCCATGAACGCTGATGGTGCGTTGGTCAAACCAAACGACATCACAAGAAATTCAAAATGGCCATGTCTTGATCGAAATGCAGTCTGCGGAATATCAGACTCCCGGAACTTGAGCTGATGATAGCCCGAGCGGAGATCAATCTTCGAGAATACTGAACTGCCACGCAGTTGATCAAACAAATCATCAATTCTTGGCAGTGGGTACTTGTTTTTAATCGTCACCTTGTTCAACTCCCAGTAATCGATGCAAAGCCGCATCGACCCATCTTTCTTCTTCACAAATAACACTGGTGCACCCCAAGGTGATGAACTTGGCCTGATAAACCCCAAGGTGATGAACATGGTTTTCACGCGGGCTTTCGAGGCCTCTGCAAGGGCGAAAAAGTGCAAGCATTCCCTAAGAGGCCTCACCGAGTCCCAAAAATTGGACTCCGGCTTGCTGGGGAATCGTGCAACTAGGCTACCAAAACAGCCACTCGAAAGCCCGCGTGAAAACCATGCTCGAACAACGTTCAAAGCCAACATAACGCCCATCAAACGTATGCAATCATTCGACGAAAAAAATACGGGGCGTTACAGGTTGTTGGAGACCTTAGTTGTGAGGACCCTGACAACAACACATCAGCTTATTGTGTTTTTGTTTCTGGTCTCATGGACTGCAATCCTCCCTTTGTTGAGAAGTGATTCAGTTAAGCGCCCCTATGAGGACTACCCGGCCAGGAGGACACCCATGCCAGAACTTCTCCCATCCGAGCATACTTAATTATAAAGTTCTTTCACTTCTCATCACCAATTAACCATAAAAAGTGCACTTTTATGTGAGGACCCTGAACAGCCTGACTCACCAATGTTGCATTCATCCCATGTCCTCATCATGGACTGCAGTCCGTACCACCCCAATCCCTCTCCGTACCCCTTTGGCCACGATGGGTTGTTGGAAACCGATGTTGTGGGGATTGACCACAACGCATCAGCTTACTGTGTTTTCGCCCAGGTATCATGGACTGTAATCCACTCTTTGATGAGAAGTGATCATGTTAAGCACTCATGCGAGGACTTCCCAGGAGATCACCCATCCCAAAACTTTTCACATCTAAGTACATTTAACTATGAAGTTCTTTCACTTCTCATCAGCAATTGAGATGTAACCTAACTAAGAAGTGAAACCGCAGTTGATCCAGTTAAACCGCAATTGAACTGTAGCTCAATTAGTGATGAGAAGTGAAAGAACTTTATAGTTAAGTGTGCTTGGATGTGAGAAGTTCTGGGATGTGTGGCCTCCCGGGAAGTCCCCGTAAGAGCACTTAACTGGATCACTTCTCATTAAAGGGAGGATTGCAGTGCATGAGACCTGGGAAAGAAACACAGTAGGCATGTATGTTGTGGTCAGGGTCCTCACAAATGCGGTCTCCAACAACCCACCGCGGCCGAAGGGGCATAGAAATGGGTTGGGGTGGCAAAGACTGCAGTTCATGGATAAATGCATCGTTGGTGAGCCATGCTGGTCAGGGTCCTCACATTCCACCTTGCACACGTTCCACTTTGCACATACTTTCCTACGCACCAAACTTGTTTCGCCCACATTGCGTCATCCACTCAATAGCAAGCCCTTTAGTTAACAGTAAGTCCACAGCTCCAGACCCCCTACACGCAATCAAAGACAAGTTGCAGACCAGAAGATGCACAGAACATGCCCCTCCAGCCTCTGAACAACAACTGAAGACTTCAAAGCACACAGAGCGAAGCATTCTTCTTTGCACAAGAATAAATACTTAGCTCCGCGGACGGTGACCTATGACCCTCAGAGCCCATCTATCTCTCTTCTCCAACAATTGTAACGAGAGGCATCTTGTCGCCCTCAAATTCTCTGAGAAGCACTATAACAACACAAAGAAGATAATGGTAGTTTAGTCGACACTGATTCAACCACATTATTTTTCACCCATTTCCAGGGTTTTCCACGGTTAAAAAATTATCTTGCCAACCATCTCGTTCGTTTCATTCTACATTGTATGTTTGCACGCTCAATCGCTCCAGAACTAAGGCGGTTAAATTTAGACCGGTCTATCGAAGCCTCTAGTTAGTCGCAACAATGTTGAACGATTTTTGCGTCTACAAACTTTCTGCCTAGATAGAGGTTTTAGGTGACCAATAACACCTACTACAATTTTCAGTAAAATAATTTATACAAAACTATTTAAATTAAAGAATTTGAGTTGCAAAGTGAAAAAACATCATTTTCAGTTATGCTCCATACAAAATTACCCATATTGCAGTCTGCTCGAGGCTCCTTGTAGACCAGGCCTAATGAACTGTTTTAGCTCACTGAGCGTTCGAGCACGCAAACAGTCAAAGTTTCACAGAGTTGTGAGGAGGAGACTTGATTAAGTGGAAAACACACAATCAAGGTAAAAAATCACGCGATCGATTTGGTGTCATCCTAACTTCCATTATCTAGAGTTTATTACAAAGCTGTTTGGGATAAGGCAAGGGTGACAAGCTGCTCCTTGTTACACTTATCGAGACAATAGAGAGAACGCCGAATGCGATAAGGCTCCGTACTCTTCCAGTAGTCATGTCCTTTTGTTCAAAGGGTAAGTGCAGCCCTAGTGGCACTGAGAGAGCTTTCCGCTTGCTTCCACGCTTTGCGAACGACTAAAGATAATGAATGATTGTGGTGAGTCTGCCCACTTCCATGTGCTTGTAGGGTCTCGGTGAGACTACATCCGTCTAGACGGACCTTGGTTGTGCTCTTTTGTGGCGATCCTTAATGGGAATCCCACAAAGAAGAGGGTAGAGAGAGGTAGAAAGTAGAGAGAGAAAGTTCAGAGCCCAAAAAAGTATACAAGTGAAGTAGAGAAGGGGACTAATTATAGACTTTTAAAAGAACGTTCCGGTAATTTCAACCAATAACTACCAGACAGACGCATAAGAATGCCCTGATTTGAGCACGTGAATTGCCATTTTCAGAGAAGACGGTGGCCCAAGGCCGGCGGCCAAGGCGGTGGCCACCCCACCCCTTCATGTCGAGCGGCCGGAAGTGGGCGGCCGGCCTTGGCGAGGTCGGCTAAGGCCGCACTTTTGCCTGGGTGACCAAAGGGGCGGCCAGCCGTAATAGGGTCAGTCGTGATCGAGGCCGGCCTTGCGAGGCCATCCCTTGTTAGGCAATCCGGGGGAGGCTGGACCTTACGGGGCCGGCTGCGGCCGAGGTCGCCCGTGTCGGACGGATAAAGGGGAGGTCGGCCCTTGCAGGGCCGGCCGAGGCCGTCCGTGACATACGGCTAAAGGGGAGGTAGACACTTGTAGGGCCATCCGTGGTCGCATGTGTCGGGCGGCTAAAGGGCTGGCTGGCCCTTGCAGGGCCGACTACAGCCTAGGCCGCCCATGTTGAGAGGCAAGAGGGGTGGTTGGCCCGGCCATGACTGAGGCTGCATGCGTCGGGCGGCTAAGGCCGTCGGCCGTTGTGGGGCCGACCGTGACCGAGGTTGTCCGCGTTAGGGAGCGAGAGGGGTGGTTGTCCCTTGCGAGGCCGGTCGCGGCCGAGGTCGCCCGTTTCCTGGCGGCCAAATGGGCGACCAGCCGTGGCCGAGGCCATCCGCAACCGGGCGACCAAAGGGGGCAACGACAGAGATGACGACACACGGGATCCGACATTGTGGTTGGGATCCCGTGCGCGGTGGTTATCGCGCAAATTGGGCGCATGGATCGTGTGTGTAGTGGTTACACCCATAACTCCCCATTTTGTTCGTGGGGTGAGAGGGGAACCTTGTTATTTGTAGCCTGAATTTTCTATAAATTGGGGCCAACCCCATCATCCCCACCAAAGACCTCAGAGATAGGAGTCTGGGCGAGGGAGTGGGGGGGGGGGGGCTTTAATCCTTAGGCAGATCTTTGGTTCTCATGGAGGGAGTGGCCGAAGGGGCGCATGTTGAGGAGATCATGGCCGAAAAGGTACGTCGGGTAGCAAGGATGGAATCGCGCAGAAAAAAGCCTCCCAGACACAAATTGCAAGGTTGTGTGCGAGCAGTCGGGGTGCGCACCCGCACGGGTCACACCCACGCGCATTATGCACGCGCGATGGGTACCTATGCACAATGCATGCACACATGGATTCACCAGTACACACTGCGCGCATGGGGAACGCCCGTGCTATCTATGCACGCCTGCCCGTACCGCCCGTGCGGGGATGGGACCTGCACATACTGTGGGCGCGGGGCGCTCCCGTGTGCACTGCATGCGCGTGGGGTGTTCCCATGTACATTACGTGGGGTGCGCACCCGTGCGCATTGCGCGCCCTCGTGGGGTACGCCATCATGTTCATTGCACTTGTGCTTGGTGCGCCTATGTGCTTGTTTGCGTGCTTGTGTGCATGACGAGCGTGGTTGTGCGTTTACGTGCGCCACCATTGGTTGGGTGTGCTGGGAGCTTGTGTGCAGTTGTCTTCATTCCATTTTCTGATTCTTCTTTTCGTCATGCTGACGTACATCTTCATTCTGGTTCCAAGGAGTGTTGCCCAAGGTCAGCCGATCTATATGCGTTCTATGCTTACAACGAAGCAAGTTACCACTTGGATGGGGGATACAATACCCCCTCCAATCTTGAGATAAGAATTTTGTATGTCGAACAACGGGTGCAGAGTCCTCCGGTGGGATGGATGACATTGTGTGAGTCGTCGTTGAGGGCCGAGCTCCAATTGCCGCCATTCGAGGAGATAATAGAGATTTTGGAGCATTGTGGCGTACCGACATCTCAATTTACCCCTCTTGCCAAGACATGCATCATGGGACATGTAGTCTTCTTTTGGGAGCACAATTTGAGATTCTCGTTGGATCTTTTTAAAGACCAGTGTGAGGTTCGCGCCGGTAGTAGTGGTCGTATTAAAGTCCATAACAAAAAGAGTTAGCTGGTGTTCGAGAACCGGACTGACAAATGCCATGAGAATACTGTGTATGGATATGTCTGGAATTACTGGGAGTGGTCGGAACTATGAAGCACCCTTCCTGATCGATGTCACAAAGTGAAAGGGCGTAAACGCGAGGTTATGTCGATGTTAGGATTTACTGAGTCCCACAAACCGGTGAACCATCTGTCAGCATCTACCTATTTGTGGAGGAGAGGTTGTCATCCCATTGGGCTGAGATCGGAAGAGGAAGTAGATTTTTGAAGGTTGTGGTGACTCAATTCTTGGGCGTCGCCCTTCTGCTCCGCTAAAAGGGCATTCTGAGAGGGTGGCTCCCTACAGCTCCGAAGTTGACGGAGCTCCACTGGATGATCCGTATCTTAAGGTGTTGGGCTCCTCTGCCTCCAGGTCCCTCATGAGGAGGAACCTCCTCTGCCTCAACCGAAGGGAATATGCGTTTCTTTTTCTTTGGCAGCGATGAATAGTGTGGTGAGTACGTTATTTGGCTTTAATCTGACTTGGTGTTGTCGTAGCTTATCTTGCTTCTTTTTTGTTGTAAACTGGAGTACAAGCTCAGATTGCTCTTACTTGGAATGATCATTACGTCGGCCTAAAAGATAAGTACTTGTCCCTCCATGGGAAACTTTGGGAAGTGAAGGGTTCCCTTTCTAACTTGAGAGGGAGGCATGATCGCAACATCTCTCGCTTTTAGTATATTGAGTCTGAGTTGAAGACAGAGCTGACACGGTTGCGTGAGGATCTCCACACAGAAATATTTGGTGGAGAAGATGGAGAAACTTTTGGAGAGTTTGCAGGGGAATAGTTCTCTCTTAGAGTCTGAGCTGGAGGACCTTTCGACGCATAAGCGTCTTGTCGAGCTGAAGGCAGTTGGAGTGAAGGAGTACAAAGATTACCTTGACTTGAAGCAAAATTGTTGTCAGCTTTCAGAGGAGATCGTGAAGAAGTCTGGACGAAGGAGGTGGAGCTCAAGTTGGTCGATGTATTGGAGGTGGCATTCCGTCGCGGGATGACAAAGACACTTCAGATGATAGCACATAAGTGTGAGTGCGATGTTGCCGATCTTAGCTTTGACGACCTCTCTGAGGATGAGTGTGTTGAGCTTGATGTTGATGAGGAGTAGACTCCTAGCTTGTTGTATTTGGTTATGTCTTGTACACTTGTTGCATTGGTGGCGTATTTGTTCTTGCATTATATGCTGACTTGTGAGCTTTTGATTCATTCTTGTATTTTATTGACAACATTGTGTGTTTGCTTGTAATGCTTGTAGTCTTGCCGCTAATGAGTATCTCCGACTTGCACCTTCAAAGTTTGAGGTTGGGGGGGGGGGGGGGGGCAGCCCCCATTGGTTTCATGACCTACTGCCAAAGAGAACGACGAGGCATTCCAGCCCGGCAATGCAAGGTCTGTCTTTCCGAGGCGGGGGATGTCGTTGAAGATTGCGGTGAAGGAAGGACCTTCGAACCTAGGCAATCGCAAGGGGGCAGGCTCTGGTAATGTCGCTACCTACTGCGGCGGATAAGGGCAAAAACTTTGATTGGTGGCAGTGAGAGGTCACAGAGACATGGTCCCAGAGAGACAGTGAAGTTTCTGATGCTTCGAACCACTAGCAAACGCGGGGGGGGGGGGGGGGGGGGGGGGGGTCCTAGCTTTGCCGAGACATACAGAAGCGGATAAGGGTGAAACATTTGATTGACGATAGTGAGAGGTCGCTGGGGCTGGGGGGCCTAAGAAATGGTGAAGAACAGACATTTGAACCGCCGATGAATGCAAGAGGGGCAGGCCCTAGCGATGTCATGACCTACTACGACAGATATGGATAAAACCTTTAATCTGCGGTAGTGAGAGATCACAGGGACATGGTCTCGGAGGGACGATAAAGTTCTAATGCTCTAAACCATAAGCAAATGCGAGGGGGTAGGCCCTGCCGATGCGCTACCAACTGCGACGGATAAGCGAAACCTTTGATCGACGACAATGAGAGGTCAATGGGGTTGGGGACCCTGAGAGGATGATAAAGGGGCGATTCCTAGTGTATGCTTCAACCCACTACAGGGGAGAAGGACGAACCATCGATTCGCGACGGTGGGGAGTTCGCAAGGAGTTATCCTTAAACGCGGCGATAGGGGGGACCCTGGCATAGGCTTCAACCAACTACAGGGAATAAGGATGAACCTTTGATCCGCGATATTGGGGAGTTCGCGAGGGCTCATACATGAGTTTAATGATAAGGGATCAACCCTTGAACCATCAGACTCATGAATTTGCATAGGCGTAGATTGTTGGGACTTTTCCCAACTCGTTCTTGTGATAACAATGTTAGGAGCACCATAATATCCATAAATTGAAAGGAAAATTGAAATGGTTTATGCACAGCTTTATGCTATTGACTTTATAATTCCAGTAGCTATTGTTCTGGATTAAACGAAAGTAAAAAAAGGGATTGGATTGAGAAGTCGGAACATAGTGGAGATTCCCTCTCCTATTCATGTCTTAAACTTCTTTCTTCTAGGGTCCTCCTGACCCACTTTCTCGAGCCCTGCTAGTATACGAGGTCGCTCCTTACCCATGTCACATCTATTATAGGTAGCATGTATCTACTGCCTCCTGGTTTCCCTTGCCAACTCTGACTCCTACTGGCATGACGAACTTCATGACGAGATGGGGAATCGAAGGAACTGCACCAAATGCTGCCTGGAGTGGGTGGTCAAATATTGCGTTTTACGACGACTCTAACTCTACAACCACAAATTGGACATGGTGAGTTGTTTGCTTTGGGAACTCTCATAGTGTGACCGGGAGGGTAATCGTTCCTTCGACTTGGACTGATCCTCTGTTGAATTCATAGATCAGACCCGGTGCTGACCAGAGCTTTTCCTCAGAGTTGTGCATTCCTTGGAGAGCCAACATGAACAACATGTTGACCGAGCTACCATTGTCTATCAATATCTGATTGATGCAGAAGTTCGGATCTCCGATTTCGGCGGTTAAATTAGTGGGTCCTGGTGTAGTATCAACAATCCTTCTAGATCTCCTTCTAGATTCTCGTCCCCAAAGCAGATCTTTTCCTTCACCGACATGTTCTGATCGATCTTGGACTGTGCAATGGAGTTTATGGTGGCGAACAGGGACCCAACTATGGTATCTACCGTTCCCACGACTTGTTTGCCCCTTATGCCTCTTGGTGTGCATGTGGTTGTTCCCTCCTTTACTGTCCTGGATTGTTCCTTATCTGATCATGTAGAAATCTTTTGAGAATCCCCTAACGAATGAGACGCTCAATTTCTTCCTACAGCTTGACACACTCCTCAGTGGAATGGCTCGTCCCTCTTTGGTACTCATAGCACTTTGCTCGATCTCCCTTGCCTACATAGATCTATCGTGGCATTCGTAGTGCTGGGTCATTCTGGATTGCGTAAAATACATTAATACGTGAAGTATTGAGTTGGGTATACTCTCGATACGACTGTGGGTTTATACCTTCGTTGCTCTTGTTGGTTGGGGTTCATACTGCGCACTTCTTGGCACCTCGGTGCTGCTTCTTCTCTCTTCCTCTTCGAGGCACCCTCAAACTGCTGCTCCTCCATCCGGGCCACGCTTCCTGTCAAGATGGTTATGAGCGTGTTTTCTACTTATTTTGCGTGGGGGATGTTGATGAGTGAGTATGAAAGTCCTGGATCAGCACGATATTTGTTGGTTGACCCTTGTATGGTGCGAGTTCTTCGTCTTGTCATTCTTTCCAACTTTATTATATCGAGAACTTTTTTGGAGAATCTGGTTCCCACAAACAACGTCAAATTGTTGTTGTCCGCTTAAGGCTTCTAGTAGATAGGGCATGCTGAACTATCTTAGCCCGCTCAGCGGTTGAGCATGCAAATAGTCAAAGTTTCATAGAGTTGTGAGAAGGAGACTTGATTACATGAAAAACCCGCAATCAGGGCAAAAAAACACAAAGTCGATCCAGTGTCGACCTAACATCCACTATCCAGAGTTTATTACAAAGTCGTTTGGGATAAGGCGAGGGCGACATGTCGCTCCTCATTACACTTGTCGAGTCGAGTGAGAGAACGCAAAATGTGGCGATGCTCTGTACTCTTTTGGCAGTCTTGTCCCTTTATTAAGATGGAAAAGTGCGGAATTGGTCATCTTGACAGGAACGCCTTGGTGGCACTGAGAGAGCTTTCTGCTAGCTTCCATGCTTTGCAAATAACCGAAGATAGTGAGTGATTGTGGCGAGTCTGCCCACCTCCAAGTGCTTGTCGGGTCTCGGGGCGATTACGTCCGTCTAGATGGACCTTGGTTGTGCACTTCTGTGGCGATCCTTGATGGAAATCCTGCAGAGAAGTGGGTAGAGAGACAGAGGTAGGAAGTAGAGAGAGGAAGTTTATAGCTCAGAAAAGGATACAAATGAAGTAGAGATGTGAGCTATTTATAGACTTTTAAAAGGATGATCTGGTAAATTCAACCAATGACTACCAGACAGACTAATATGAACGTCCGGATTTGAGTACATGAATCGTCATTTTTAGATAAATGACGACCATATGCCTGAGCTAATAAAAGACCCGCCTATGAAGACAGGCGATCTGAGGCCGGCGACGGCCGCCCCACCCCTTCATGTCGAGCAACCCGGAGGGGGAGGCCGGCCTTGGCTGTAACGCCCTAAAACTCAAAAGAGCGACGAGAGACGTTTTGCGCCAAGTTTGGAATTTGGCAGGGGTCACACGGCCTGGGACACGAGCGTGTCATAGGCCGTGTCCTTCTTTGGCGGGTTGTGGTGTATTTGACACAGTCTGCTGTGTCGACACAGTCTGCTGTGTCGACACAGTAGACAGAGCCTGCTGTGTCGACACAGGGTCTGCTGTGTCGACACAGGGCCTGCTGTGTCGACACAGGGCCTGCTGTGTCGACACAGGGCCTGCTGTGTCGACACAGGGCCTGCTGTGTCGACACAGGGCCTGCTGTGTCGACACATGGTGCGCTGTGTCGACACAGAGTGTCGACACAGGGTGTGCTGTGTCGACACAGGGGTCTTGGCAGGTCACGACAAATGTCCCGACACAGTTTAAGTTTGTCGCGGACGTGTCCTGCTCCGATTTGTGAACCGTGTGGTGTTCGGCCCAGTTTTTCCATGTCAGACCTGGATCGTAGACGTACATTTCTTTATGTTAGGATCTGACGGCTGGAGGTTATTACTATTGGGATATACCCGAGTGTAGGGTTTCAAAACCCTCAGCTTCTGTTCGCTGGTTCTCTGTCTAAGTTCTAGAGAGAGGTGAGAGCAACGAGGAAGAAGAAGTCTAGATCTGGTCATCGACGGAGCTTCGGAGCTCCAAATCGCGAACCGACTTCGGATCTACGAAGGCAAGGAGAGTGCGGTCCTTTTCATCTGCGTACATTTCCATGGCGCCAAGGAAGAACGCTAGGGTAACGATTCTCTACTTGGTCATGTGAAACTCTTCTTTTCTCTTGCATAGGAAGCCCGTTCTCGCGAGTTTGCGGTGAGTTGAGGCGTTACTTCGGGTAGACATGAATAGTCCCCACTGTGTACATGTAGAGACCGTAATCGAGAATAGATATAGGCATGATGTGTGAAGCATACCCGGACAAGTTGGTTTGGATCGGTGATGTTGCATTGCATAAATGACCGGAGAAGGCTCCGTGCGAATGTTTGTTTTTCGAGTTTTCTACGTGATAGATTGCAACAGGGAGCCTTGGCGATTAACCCCAAGGTGCACCCAGAAAACTGGGCAGATGCATGATTCTGCCAACTTGGTGGCCTGGGAGCCAACTTGAACATAACCGGGTTATGTGAAGTGTACAACGGAAACGGGACTCGGGATAAGTTTGACTCGCGCATATGGCTTAAATTGTCGTTGCGATGTGAGCACGGGTTAGACGGAACCGTACCCGTTCTATGTCATTCGGTGTGAGTCGTTGGCATAGATGAGGGTCTTCGGCAGTCTATAGTTGACGTGACCCATGCCGGGAAGACAAAGTGCTCACAGTTTGGACGTCAAAGTGGCGGTGGTGAGACCGGGGTATCTATGACTTAAATTGACGTGACATTGACCGGTTCACCGAGAATGTGCCCAGAGTGCACGTGGCGTGTAGCCGTGCGTGCCAACGCCTGTGATGCAATGTATATATATACTTCTTGGTTATGCTAATAAAGTGCAGGGAAGGAGCATCGCCGCCTCGATTTGGGGGAGGGATCGTTATAATTTGGTCAGCATTGTTGACCGTTGCTTTGGTTTGCCACCGCTGCGGTGGATTGTGCTTGCAGGTGCTGCGGAGCTGAGCGGTAAATAGCGGGCTAAAGCCCAAGTTGCTGAGCCGGCCCTCGAAAGCCTAATTTTGAGTGTTTTCTTTTATTCATGTATGGCAGGCCCGCGTGCTGAGGTTTGAAAAACATGTAATTTGAGGAAAATAATTGTAAGGCCATAAGGTCAGTACTTGTGTATTTGTACTTCATTCCTGTTGGCTTTATAGTGGACATTCATGCTAGTGTTGGGTTCTTTATTAATGCAACAATTTTAATTGCTTCCGCTAGAATGCTCTGTGTAGGACGTTGATATTAGTTGGATGGTTTTCATTGAGTAACCACCCGGTCTGTCTATGGTATATGGCGTCGGGCCCCGGCCGGATCTACTGTTATATGTTATGTGACAGATATGGGGTGTTACAATTTGGTGTAAGACTACTGGTTTCGGTCAGGCTTAAAATGAATTCGTGGGCGAATTCTTTTAAGGGGTGGTGAGCACATATGTGTGCGTCATCGTTATAATAACAAAGGAACCCATGAATGTCTACCTAGGAATGCAAATACACATGTTTGAGGAACCTGCGTGTTCCTATAATTGTTGTTTGTAATTTTGTTTGGTCGCTTAACGGTGTTTTGTAGAACTATATGTGACCATAAGCGGTGTTGGGCCATCGAAACGCCGAGTTTCTGAGGCTAGTAGTGCACCAAACGATGCTCCCGCAACACCTCCATCGGCTGAGACCATACGATTGGTGGCCGAAGCAGTGTTTGTCATGATCAATACGCAGCATATAAGGTAAATGCAGCAGCCCGCTCCTGCGATGGAGCAGGTACCTCTTCTAGAGGTTGAGCCGAGAAGAGTGGAGCATGTAGTAGTGGAACCGTGCCGAGGAGGGCAGCCGAGAGACAGCTCAAACATGTCATGAGCTTTAATCCTCCGGTATTCTCGGGGTTGGGAACCCCATCTCAAGCTGAAGACTGGCTCTCCCGTGTGAAGAGAGTCTTGACAGCGACGGAGACGGAGGAGTGGCAGATGACCACTATAGCTACGTTCCTGTTGGATGGAGACGCTAGGCTGTGGTGGGAGGGTTTGGAGCTGCATCTATTGAGAGGAAGACAACTTACAGATGTCTCGATGGAGGATTTCTCGAGACTGTTCTTGGATAGGTACCTCCCTTCGACTCAGAGGATAGCTTTGGAGAATGAGTTCCAGAGGTTGGTACAAGGAGAGAGTATCGTGGATGAGTATCTCCACAAGTTTACTCGTTTGGGTCGGTACGCTAGCTCCACCATCGCGGATGAGGAGCGTAAGACCAACCGTTTCTACGAAGGTCTAAGAGATGACTTGAGGCTACTACTCTCGGGGCCGATGATGCAGGGTTTCTGACACTGGTCAACATGACTCGATCTTTGGAGAAGGACATGAACGTAGCTAGCTCCTTCCCAAGTCCGAAGAAAAGCTTGGGTGATAAAAAGACGGAGTTCAAGGTGCCGACTACCTCAAATTTTGGGTACCGTAAGTTCTTTAAGAAGGCTAGGACTTCGGGTCTAGCTCCTTCCGGTGCTTCTGGGGCGACTACGGGTCGGACGTCGGGTGCATGTTTTACTTGTGGGAAGCCGGGCACCTTGCCCGTGACTGCTAGAGCAGACATCCCAAGTCCGAAAGGAAGACGAGAGCAACTTATGAATAGAAGGGCAAGGTGGTGGAGTCAACCGCGTCCTATTATGCTCCGGCTCAACCAAGGGTTTATAATCTTGGCCAACAGGAGGCCATCAAACAAGCGGATGTGGTGACAGGTATGGTTTAAATTTATAGCAAGTCAAATTATTTTATACTTGTTATGTGTGTGTTACCTTACCACTGCTTGTTTAGGATTTGTTTTGATTTGTGAGAATCCGGCAAGAGCACTCTTTGATACGGGAGCTTCACACTCCTTCTTGTCCGAAGGATTCATATTGCGCATCGGAGTACCTTCTTCGATGGAGAATGAAAAGTTGGATGTGTTGTTACCGAATGGGTGTTCGATGCGCGCGGATAAAATCTGTGGTGTTAAGATTCGCATTGGGAATCAAGAGTTCGATTTGCAAGCGTTGTTACTACCGCTGGTGGTGTTCGACGTTAAATTTGGCATGGACTGGCTCTCGGAGCAGCAAGCCTATATTGATTGCGGTCGCAAGGAAGTCAAGTTGTGAGCAGGTCGTGAGACGACTTTTACGGGCTTGAAAGAGTCGAGCAAGACGTTGATGTCTGCTCTTCAGGTGGTGAAGGCGGTTTGTGCTGGTGCAGAGCTGTTCTTTACACTAGTGGAGGTTGTAAAGCCAAAGGCTACGTTGGATAGTATTTCAGTGGTAGCTGAGTACCCTGATGTGTTCCCCGCTGATCTTCCTGGAACCCCGCCTCAACGAGAGATAGATTTCACGATTGAGCTAGTGCCAGGTGCGAAGCCCGTGTCACGATCTCCGAATCGGCTGGCGCCTAAGGAAATAGTGGAGCTGAAGGTGCAACTTCAAGAGTTGTTGGAGCAAGGGTTTGTGCGTCCAAGTTCGTCGCCTTGGAGCGCACCGGTCCTCTTTGTTAAGAAGAAGGATGGAAGCTTGAGGCTTTATACTGATTACCGAGAACTGAAAAAGTTGACGGAGAAGAACAAGTATCCAATCCCAAGGATCGATGATCTTTTTGATCAGTTGGTCGGGTCGACGGTGTATTCTAAGTTGGATCTTAAGTCCGGCTACTATCAGCTGAGAATAAGGAAGAGTGATATCCCTAAGACAACGTTGAGTACGAGATACGAGCATTACGAGTTTATGGTCATGTCATTTGGGCTGACGAATGCGCCGTCGGTGTTCATGGATTTGATGAACAGGACCTTCAGGGAGTACTTGGACCATTTTGTGATCGTCTTCATCGACGATATTTTGGTGTACTCGCAGAGTGAGGAAGATCACTTCAGGCATCTTCATTTGGTTTTGGAGACGCTAAGGAGGAATCAATTGTACGCCAAGTTCTCGAAATGCGAGTTTTGGTTATTATCAGTGGCATTCCTCGGTCATATAGTGAGTGGAGAGGGTATTGTAGTGGATCCGGCGAAGATTGTTGCGATATGAGAGTGGCCTGAGCTTTCTACGGTAGCGGAAGTCCGGAGCTTTCTGGGGCTTGCCGGCTATTATAGGCGATTCGTGGAGAACTTCTCGCGGATAGCGTTACCTCTCACTACTTTGACGAGGAAAGAGCAGAAGTTCGTTTGGATGCTGGAGTGTGCGCGAGCTATTGAGGATTTGAAGTGTCGGTTGACCACGACGCCAGTTCTTAGTTCGTCGTGTGGGACCGAAGGTTTTGAGATTATAGCGATGCTTTGGGCAGTGGTTTGAGTTGTGTGCTGTTACAGTATGAAAGCGTTATAGCATATGGCTCGAGACAGCTGAAGGTGCATGAGAGGAACTATCCGGCCCACGACTTGGAGTGCCAAAAGCCGGGAGGATTCTTGAAATCCTTGCCTATTCCGGAATGGAAGTTTGATGACATTACTATGGACTTTGTGCACGGGTTGCCAAGGTCACAAAAGGGGAATGACGCCACTTGGGTGGTCATTGATCATCTAACGAAGGTGTCACACTTCATTCCGCATAGGAAGGATGATCCGGTTGAGAAATTGGCAAAGCTGTATGTGGATAATATTGTGCGGCTTCATGGCGTGCCCCGCAGCATTGTGAGTGACTGAGAGGGGCGGTTCACGTCCAATGATTGGAGGCTGGTGCAGCAGATGTTGGGAACAAAATTGAGTTTTAGCACAGCCTTTCATCCGCAAACGGATGGGCAGACCGAGAGGGTCAATAGGACAATGGAAGACAAGCTTCGCATGTGTGTCCTGGACTTTGGAAAGCAATGGGAAGACCACCTATACTTGGTGGAGTTCGCGTACAACAATAGCTATCAGGCAAGCATACAAATGGCGCCCTTCGAGTCCCTTTATGGTAGAAGTTGTCGTACGCCGTTGTTTTGGTCAGAAACGGGCGAGACGAAGTTATACAAGCGACAAGAGGTGAAAGATGCTACTTCTTTGGTGAGAACCATTCAGGAGAGGTTGCTAATCGCTCAGGACCGCCAGGCTAAGTACTATAATGCCAAGCACAGGAACGTGGAGTTCGTTGTTGGCGATTGAGTGTATTTGAAGATCATGTCGTTCAAGGGTGTCTCGCGGGTGCGGCGCTTGAAGAAGCTAAGCCCGAGGTACCTTGGACCGTTTGAGGTTCTGGAGCGGATTGGTGAAGCAACGTATCGGTTGAAGCTGCCAGTGGAGCTTAGTGGTCTACATGATGTATTCCATATATCGGTGCTACGGAAGGCGGTGTAGAGCCTACGCAAGTGATCGCGGTCGATCAAGTGCCGGTGATAGTGGGTTGACGACGAAGGTCAAGCCCGTACATATTGAGGACTCGGAAGTCAAGCGACTACGTAATAAAGAGATCAGGATGGTCAAGGTCCGTTGGGATAATTGCGGTCGGGAGGAGCTCTATTGGGAGGAGCTCTATTGGGAGAGCAGACTATACTTGAGGAGTACCCGGAGTTGTTTTGCTCAGGTACCGTTTAAGTTTTATCCTTATCTTTCCTTTATGTAATTTCATGGACGAAATTCTTTTAAGAGGGGGAGAGTTGTAACGCCCCGAAACTCAAAAGAGCGACGGGAGGCGTTTTGCACCAAGTTTGGAATTTGGCAGGGGTCACACGGCCTGAGACACGGGCGTGTCATAGGCTGTGTCCTTGGCGGGTTGTGGTGTGTTTGACACAGTTTGCTGTGTCGACACATGGTGTAACGCCCCGAAACTCAAAGGAGCAAAGGGGGATGTTTTGGGCCAGTTTGAGTTCTGGTTGCAGGCACACGGCCTGGGACACGGGCGTGTCCCAGGGCGTGTCAAGCCTGTGTCGACACTAAGGCGGGAAGTCGACACCTTGGTGTCGACAATGTGTCGAGACTGGGCACACGGCCTGCGACACGGGCGTGTCGCAAGGCGTGTCGACCCGTGTCGACACTTAGCCGCGAAATCGACACTGTGCTTTGACATTGTGTCGAGACATGGCACACGGCCTGCGACACGGGCGTGTCGCAGGGCGTGTTAACCCGTGTCGACACTCGTCCCGCGAAGTCGACACTTTGGTGTCGACAATGTGTCGAGACATGGCACACGGCCTGCGACACGGGCGTGTCGCAGGGCGTGTCGACCCGTGTCGACACTTAGCCGCGAAGTGTCGAGACCGTGTACACGGCCTGGAGCCCAGGCGTATCAAGGTGACACGGGCAAGGACACGGGCGTGTCCTAGAACCCGTGCAGTGCTCGGGTTGAAAACGGGGAAAAATCATGGGGTACACGGCCGTGGCAGGTGGAACACGGGCGTGTCGGATCGAACACGGGCGTGTTCGATACCCGTGTGAGGTTCCAGGTGATTCGATTTTGACGGCAAATGCGGCACACGGCCCTGGACACGGGCGTGTGCCAGGCCGTGTTCGGTCCAGATTGGGCATTTCAGCCCCGAATCAAAGCCGTTCGTTTCCTTGTTTTGAGATCCAACGGCTGGGAGTTATTCCTGAAGGGATATACCCGAGTTTGGGCTTCCAAAACCCTTACTTTTCATAACTTGTTCTCTTTCTAAATCCTTAGAGAAAGTGGAGAACCAAGGGAAGAAGAAGAGCTAGATCCCGCCATTGGAGGAGCTTCGGAGCTCCGAATCGCAAGCCGACTCCGGATCCACGGAGGCAACGCAAGTGCGGTGATTTCCATCCGATTACTTTTCAATGGCGCCAAAGAGGAACTCAAGGGTAACGATCCTCATCTTGAGCATGAGTCGCTCTCTTTCTTAGCATAGGAAGCCCGCTCTCGCGAGTTTGCGGAGAGTTGGAGGCGTTCCTTCGGGTAGATATGTGAAGTCCCCGTTGTTTAGAGTCCGTATGCGAGAACGGACATAGGCATGATGTGTGAAGCCTACCCGGACATGGTGGTCTGGATCGGTGATGTTGCATTGCATAATGCCGGAGAAGACTCCGTGCTATTGGTTGTTTTTCGGGTTTTCTACGCGCTAGATTGCAGCAGGGAGCCTTGGGGACTAACCCAAAGGTGCACCCGGAAAACTGGGCGGATACGAGATCTTGCCAACTTGGTGGCCTGAGAGTCAGCTTGAACATAATTTGATTATGTGAAATGTGATGGAAATGGGACTCGAGAGAAGTTTGACCTGCGCATATGGTTTAAATTACCGTTGCGGGCGCATATGGTTTAAATTATCGTTGCGTTGTGAGCACGGGTTAGATGGAACCGTACCCATTCTATGTCGTTCGGATTAGAGCTGTTGGCATAGATGAGAGTCTTCGACGGTCTATGGTTTTAATTACCGTGACCCATGCCGGGAAGACAAACTGCTCATTGTTTGGCCGTCCAAAGGGGATGGTGGTGAGTCGGCAGACTTAGACTGCGTTCACCGAGAATGTGCCCTGAGTGCACGGGGCGTGTGGCCGTGCGAGCCAACGTCTGTGTTTGAAATGGCTATGGTTTTATACATTGCTCGTTTATGCTAATGAAATGCAGGGAAGGAGCATCGCCGCCCCGAGTTGGGGGCGGGATCGTTATAATTTGGTCAGCATTGCTGACCGTTGCCTTGTTTTGCCACCGTGCGGTGGTTTGTTGTTTGCAGGTGCAGCTGGACCAAGCGGTCAATAGCGGGCTAAAACCCTTTTTGCGAAGCTGGCCCTCGAAGGCCCAAATGGAAATGTTTTCTGTTTTATTCATGTATGACCGGCCTGCGTGCCGAGGTTTGTAAATCATGTAGTATCCAAGTGAAACATTCTGTAAGGCCTTAAGGCCGATTTTTGGGTATTTTGTATAACATTCCTAATTTTGTACTAGTGGACATTCGTACTTTGATGCTGGGTTCTTGTTTACAACTTATATAAACTGCTTCCGCTAGAATGCTCTGTGTAGGACGTTGAGATTGGTTGGATGGTTTCCATACGTAACCACCCGGTCTGTCTGTGGTATATGGCGTCGGGCCCCGGCCGGACCTACTGTTATATGCTATGCGACGGATAGGGGGTGTTACAATTTGGTATCAGACTACTGGTTTTGGTCGGGCTTAAAGTGAATTCGTGGGCGAATTCTTTTTAAGGGGTGGTGAGCACATTGTGTGCGTCATCGTAATAACAGTGAAAAGAACCCATGAATGTCCACTTAGGAATGAAAATACTCGTGTTTGAGGAACCTGCGTGTTCCTATAATTGCTGTTTGCAATTTATTTGGTCGCTTAACGGTGTTTTGTACCACTATAGGTGACCAGAAGTGGTGTTGGGCCGTCAGAACGCCGAGTTTCTGAGGCTAGTAGTGCACCGGATGTTGCTCCTGCAACACCTCTATCGGCGGAGAATATACGATTGGTGGCTGAAGCGGTGTTGGCCGTGATCAATGCGCAGCCTGGAAGGCAAGCGCAGCAGCCCGCTCCTGTGATGGAGCAAGTACCTCTTCAAGAGGCTGAGCCGAGGAGGGTGGAGCAAGTGGTTGTGGAACCAATAGTGCCAAGGAGGGCAACTGAGAGGCAGCTAAAGCATGTAATGAGCTTTAACCCTCTGTTATTCTCGGGGTTGGGAACCCCATCTCAGGCTGAAGATTGGCTCTCCAGGGTGAAGCGAGTCATGACAGCAACGGAGACGGAGGAGTGGCAAATGACCACCATCGCTACGTTCCTTTTGGACGACGAAGCAAGGATGTGGTGGGAAGGATTGGAGCTGCACTTACTGAGAGGTAGGCAACTTGGTGATGTCTCGATAGAGGAGTTCTCGAGATTGTTCTTGGCTAGATACCTTCCTTCGACGCAGAAGATAGCGTTGGAGAATAAGTTCCTGAAGTTGGTGCAGGGTGAGAGGAGCGTGGATGAATATCTCCACGAGTTTACGCGTTTGAGTCGTTATGCTAGCTCCACCATCATGGATGAGGAGCGCAAGACTAATCGCTTCTATGAAGGGCTGAGAGATGAGCTGAGATTATTGCTTTCGGGGCCGATGACGCAGGGTTTCTTAACCTTGGTCAATACTGCCCGGTCCTTGGAGAAGGACATGAAGAATGTGCAGGCAAAGAAAAGCTTGGGCGAGAAGAAATCTGGGTTCAAAGTGCCGACTACTTCAAAGTCTGGCTATCAAAGATTCTTTAAGAAGCATAGGACTTCGGGTCCAGCTCCTTCTGGTGCTTCTGGGGCGACTAAGAGTCGGACCCCGGGTGCGTGTTTTACTTGTGGCAAGACGGGGCATTTCGCCCGTGATTGTTGCAGCGGACGTCCTAAGTCCGAAAGGAGGCCAGGAGCTACTTATGAAGAGAAGGGTAAGGCGGTGGAGTCGACCGCATCCCATTATGCTCCGGCCCAACCAAGGGTCTACAATCTTGGCCAACAGGAGGCCATTAAACAAGCTGATGTGGTGACATGTATGATTTGATTTATAGCAAGTCAATTTCTTTATATGCTTGTTCTGCACATGTTACCTTACCACTACTTGTTTAGGATTTGTATTGATTTGTGAAAATCCGGCACGAGCACTCTTCGATACGGGAGCTTCACACTCCTTCTTGTCCGAAGGATTTATATCACGCATCGGAGTCCCTTCTTCGATGGCGAAGGATAAGTTGGATGTGTTGTTGCCCAATGGGTGTTCGATGCGAGCGGATAGGACCTGCGATGTTAAGATTCGTATTGGGGAGCAGGAGTTCGACCTGCGGGCGTCCTTACTTCCGTTGGTGGAGTTCGACGTCATATTTGGCATGGACTGGCTCTCGGAGCAGCAGGCCCATATAGATTGCGGTAGCAAGGAAGTCAAGCTGGGAGCAAGTCGTGAGACGACTTTTACGGGTTTAAAGGGGTCGAGCAAGACGTTGATGTCTGCTCTTCAGGTGGTAAAGGCGGTTCGTGCCGGAGCAGAACTGTTCTTTACACTAATGGAGGTTGCAAAGCCGAAGCCCGCGTTGGATTATATTTCAGTGGTATCGGAATACCCTGATGTGTTCCCCACAGATCTTCCTGGAGCCCCGCCTCAGCGGGAGATAGATTTTACGATCGAGCTAGTGCCAGGTGCAAAGCCTGTGTCACGATCTCCGTATCGGCTAGCGCCAAAGGAAATGACAGAGCTGAAAGTTCAACTGCAAGAGTTGTTGGAGCAAGGGTATGTGCGCCCGAGTTCTTCGCCTTGGAGCGCACCGGTCCTCTTTGTTAAGAAGAAGGACGGAAGCTTGAGGCTATGTATTGATTATCGGGAGCTCAACAAGCTGACTGAGAAGAACAAGTACCCGATCCCCCGGATTGATGATCTCTTCGATCAGTTAGTCGGGTCGACGGTGTACTCGAAGTTGGATCTCAAGGATGGGTACTATCAGCTGCGGATAAGGGAGAGTGATATCCCGAAGACAACGTTTAGTACGAGGTACGGACATTATGAGTTTACGGTCATGCCGTTTGGGCTGACTAATGCGCCGTCGGTGTTCATGGATTTGATGAACAGGACTTTCAGGGAGTACTTGGACCATTTCGTGATCGTCTTCATCGACGATATTTTGGTGTACTCGCAAAGTGAGGAGGATCACTTCAAGCATCTTCATTTGGTGTTGGAGACGCTAAGGAGAAATCAGTTGTATGACAAGTTCTCGAAGTGCGAGTTTTGGCTATCCTCAGTGGCGTTCCTCGGGCATATAGTGAGTGGAGAGGGTATTGCTGTGGATCCGACGAAGATTGTTGCGATACGGGAGTGGCCTGAGCTTGCTACGGTAGCAGAAGTCCGGAGCTTTTTGGGGCTTGCCGGCTATTATAGGCGCTTCGTAGAGAACTTCTCGCGGATAGCGTTACCTCTCACTACTTTGACGAGGAAGGAGCATAAGTTCGTTTGGACGCCGGAGTGCGCGCGAGCTTTTGAGGAGTTGAAGTGTCGGTTGACCACGGCGCCTGTGCTGAGTTCGCCGGTTGGGACCGAAGGCTATGAGATATATAGCGATGCTTCGGGCAGCGGTTTGGGTTGTGTGCTATTACAGCACGGAAGCGTGATAGCTTATGGCTCGAGACAGCTAAAAGTGCACGAGAGGAATTATCCGGTCCACGACTTGGAGTTAGCGGCCGTGATTTTTGCCTTGAAGCTGTGGAGACACTATTTGTACGGTGTGAAGATTGATATCTACACCGATCACAAGAGCCTGAAGTATCTTATTGATCAGAAGGATCTGAATATGCGGCAGCGTAGATGGATGGAGTTCTTGGGGGACTATACATTCAAGATCCACTACGTGCCTGTCAAAGGGAATGCGGTTGTGGACGCGTTGAGTCGCCGAGCCCCAGCTCAAGCCAATTGGCTATCGGTGCATGATGAGCGGTTGGTGCGGGAGTTGGAGGCGTTGGAGATTGTTTGTGTGGATAGACAATCAAGTGCTGAAGCAGTTCTGAATTGGACTGAAGTCCAATATGACCTGGCTGATCGGATTCGGCAGGCTTTGGATATGGATGCCCATATGAAGCAATTCATGATAGAGGCTCTGGATGGGTCAAATTCCCAATTCATCGTGGAGGACGGATTGCTTTGGAGAGACGGTCGTTTGTGTGTCCCAAGTGTGGGCAATTTACGGGTGGAGTTGTTGTACGAGGCGCACCATACTAAGTACTCGATTCACCCGGGGAGCACAAAGATGTACCGTGATGTGAAGAAACTGTTTTGGTGGCCGGGTCTAAAGAAAGATGTGGCGCTATACGTAGCGAAGTGCCAAACTTGCGCCTTGGTAAAGGCGGAGTGCCAAAAACCGGGAGGATTTCTTAAGTCCTTGCCTATTCCGGAGTGGAAATTTGACGACATCTCTATGGACTTTGTGCACGGTTTGCCAAGGTCGCAAAAGGGGAACGACGCCATTTGGGTGGTTGTTGATCGATTAACAAAGGTGTCGCATTTTATTCCGCATAGGAAGGATGATTCGGTGGAGAAGCTGACAAAGCTTTATGTGGATAACATAGTACGGCTTCATGGTGTGCCCCGCAGCATCGTGAGTGACCGAGATGGGCGGTTCACGTCCAATGATTGGAGGCTGGTGCAGCAAATGTTGGGAACAAAGCTGAAGTTTAGCACAGCCTTCCATCCGCAAACGGATGGGCAGACCGAAAGGGTCAATAGAACCATGGAAGACATGCTTCGCATGTGTGTCTTGGATTTTGGAAAGCAATGGGAAGACCACCTTTATTTGGTGGAGTTCGCATACAACAACAGCTACCAAGCGAGTATTCAGATGACGCCTTTCGAGGCCCTATATAGTAGGAAATGTCGCACGCCGTTGTCTTGGTTAGAAACGGGCGAGTCAAAGTTGTATAAGCGATCAGAAGTGGAGGGTGCTACTTCTTTGGTGAGAACCATTCGGGAGAGGTTGCTTATCGCTCAGGACCGGCAAGCAAAATACTATAATGCCAAGCACAGGAACGTGGAGTTCGCTGTGGGTGATTATGTGTACCTAAAGATCAAGCCGTTCAAGGGTGTCTCGCGGGTGCGACGATTGAAAAAGCTAAGCCCGAGGTACCTTGGACCGTTTGAGGTTCTGGAGCGAGTTGGTGAAGCGGCCTATAGGTTGAAGCTTTCGGTGGAGCTAAGTGGTTTACACGATGTATTCCACATTTCGGCGCTTCGGAAGGCGGTGCAAGAGCCTACGCAAGTGATCGCGGTTGATCAAGTGCCGGTGGATAGTGGGCTAACGACAAAGGTCAAGCCCGTGCGGATTGAGGACTCGGAGGTCAAGCGGCTACGCAATAAAGAGATCAGGATGGTCAAGGTCCGGTCGGACAATTGCGGTCGTGAGGAGCTCTCTTGGGAGCGAGAGCAGACTATTCTTGACGAGTATCCGGAGTTGTTCCGCTCAGGTACAAAATTTTGGTTTTGTACATGTTTTTCCTTTATGTAATTTCGTGGACGAAATCTTTTTAAGAGGGGGAGAGTTGTAACGCCCCGAAACTCAAAGGAGCAAAGGGGGATGTTTTGGGCCAGTTTGAGTTCTGGCTGCAGGCACACGGCCTGGGACACGGGCGTGTCCCAGTGCGTGTCAAGCCTGTGTCGACACTAAGGCGGGAAGTCGAAACCTTGGTGTCGACAATGTGTCGAGACTGGGCACACGGCCTGCGACACGGGCGTGTCGCAGGGCGTGTCAACCCGTGTCGACACTTAGCCGCGAAGTCGACACTGTGCTTTGACGTTGTGTCGAGACATGACACACGGCCCGCGACACGGGCGTGTCGCAGGGCGTGTCAACCCGTGTCGACACTCGTCCCGCGAAGTCGACACTTTGGTGTCGACAATGTGTCGAGACATGGCACACGGCCTGCGACACGGGCGTGTCGCAGGGCGTGTCGACCTGTGTCGACACTTAGCCGCGAAGTGTCGAGACCGTGTACACGGCCTGGAGCCCAGGCGTGTCAAGGTGACACGGGCAAGGACACGGGCGTGTCCTAGAACCCGTGCAGTGCTCGGGTTGAAAACGGGGAAAAATCATGGGGTACACGGCCGGCTACACGACCGTGGCAGGTGGAACACGGGCGTGTCGGATCGAACACGGGCGTGTTCGATACCCGTGTGAGGTTCCAGGTGATTCGATTTTGACGGCGAATGCGGCACACGGCCCTGGACACGGGCGTGTGCCAGGCCGTGTTCGGTCCAGATTGGGCATTTCAGCCCCGAATCAAAGCCGTTCGTTTCCTTGTTTTGAGATCCAACGGCTGGGGGTTATTCCTGAAGGGATATACCCGAGTTTGGGCTTCCAAAACCCTTACTTTTCATAACTTGTTCTCTTTCTAAATCCTTAGAGAAAGTGGAGAACCAAGGGAAGAAGAAGAGCTAGATCCCGCCATTGGAGGAGCTTCGGAGCTCCGAATCGCAAGCCGACTCCGGATCCACGGAGGCAACGCAAGTGCGGTGATTTCCATCCGATTACTTTTCAATGGCGCCAAAGAGGAACTCAAGGGTAACGATCCTCATCTTGAGCATGAGTCGCTCTCTTTCTTAGCATAGGAAGCCCGCTCTCGCGAGTTTGCGGAGAGTTGGAGGCGTTCCTTCGGGTAGATATGTGAAGTCCCCGTTGTTTAGAGTCCGTATGTGAGAACGGACATAGGCATGATGTGTGAAGCCTACCCGGACATGGTGGTCTGGATCGGTGATGTTGCATTGCATAATGCCGGAGAAGACTCCGTGCTATTGGTTGTTTTTCGGGTTTTCTATGCGCTAGATTGCAGCAGGGAGCCTTGGGGACTAACCCAAAGGTGCACACGGAAAACTGGGCGGATACGAGATCTTGCCAACTTGGTGGCCTGAGAGCCAGCTTGAACATAATTTGATTATGTGAAATGTGATGGAAATGGGACTCGGGAGAAGTTTGACCTGCGCATATGGTTTAAATTACCGTTGCGGGCGCATATGGTTTAAATTACCGTTGCGTTGTGAGCACGGGTTAGATGGAACCGTACCCATTCTATGTCGTTCGGATTAGAGCCATTGACATAGATGAGAGTCTTCGGCGGTCTATGGTTTTAATTACCGTGACCCATGCCGGGAAGACAAACTGCTCATTGTTTGGCCGTCCAAAGGGGATGGTGGTGAGTCGGCAGACTTAGACTGCGTTCACCGAGAATGTGCCCTGAGTGCACGGGGCGTGTGGCCGTGCGAGCCAACGTCTGTGTTTGAAATGACTATGGTTTTATACATTGCTCGCTTATGCTAATGAAATGCAGGGAAGGAGCATCGCCGCCCCGAGTTGGGGGCAGGATCGTTATAATTTGGTCAGCATTGCTGACCGTTGCCTTGTTTTGACACCGTGCGGTGGTTTGTTGTTTGCAGGTGCAGCTGGACCAAGCGGTCAATAGCGGGCTAAAACCCTTTTTGCGAAGCTGGCCCTCGAAGGCCCAAATGGAAATGTTTTCTGTTTTATTCATGTATGACCGGCCTGCGTGCCGAGGTTTGTAAATCATGTAGTATCCAAGTGAAACATTCTGTAAGGCCTTAAGGCCGATTTTTGGGTATTTTGTATAACATTCCTAATTTTGTACTAGTGGACATTCGTGCTTTGATGCTGGGTTCTTGTTTACAACTTATATAAACTGCTTCCGCTAGAATGCTCTGTGTAGGACGTTGAGATTGGTTGGATGGTTTCCATACGTAACCACCCGGTCTGTCTGTGGTATATGGCGTTGGGCCCCGGCCGGACCTACTGCTATATGCTATGCGACGGATAAGGGGTGTTACACATGGCCTGCTGTGACGACACAGGGTCTGCTGTGTCGACACAGGGCCTGCTGTGTCGACACAGGGTGCGTTGTGTCGACACAGAGTGTCGCCACAGAGTGTCGACGCAAAGTGTCGGCACAGAGTGACGACACAGGGGTCTTGGCAGGGTCTCGGCTAAATGTCTCGGCACAGTTTAAGTTTATCGCGGACGTGTCCTGCTCCGGTTTGTGAACCGTACGGTGTTCGGCCCAGTTTTTCCATGTCGGACCTGGATCGCAGTCGTACATTTCTTTATGTTGGGATCCGACGGCTGAAGGTTAATCCTATTAGGATATACCTGAGTGTAGGGTTTCAAAACCCTCATCTTCTATTCGCTGGTTCTCTGTCTAAGTTCTAGAGAGAGGGGAGAGCAACGAGGAAGAAAAAGTCTAGATCCGGTCACCGGCGGAGCTTCGGAGCTCCAAATCGCGAACCGACTTCGGATCTACGGAGGCAAGGAGAGTGCGGTGCTTTTCATCCGCGTACATTTTCATGGCGCTAAGGAAGAATGCTAGGGTAACGATTCTCTACTTGAACATGTGAAACTCTTCTTTTCTTTTGCATAGGAAGCCTGCTCTCGCGAGTTTGCGGTGAGTTGAGGCGTTCCTTCGGGTAGACATGAATAGTCCCCGTTGTGTACATGTAGAGTCCGTAATCGAGAACGGATATAAGCATGATTTGTGAAGCCTACCCGGACAAGTTGGTTTGGATCGGTGATGTTGCATTGCATAAATGTCCGGAGAAGGCTCCGTGCGAATGTTTGTTTTTCGGGTTTTCTACGGGGTATATTGCAACAGGGAGCCTTGAGGATTAACCCCAAGGTGCACCCGAAAAACTGGGCAGATGCGTGATTCTGCCAACTTGGTGGCCTGTGAGCCAACTTGAACATAACCGAGTTATGTGAAGTGTATAATGGAAACGGGACTCGGGAGAAGTTTGACCCGCGCATATGGCTTAAATTGTCGTTGCGATGTGAGCACGGGTTAGACGGAACCGTACCCGTTCTATGTCGTTCGGTGAGAGCCGTTGGCATAGATGAGGGTCTTCGGCGGTCTATGGCTTAAATTGACGTGACCCATGCCGGGAAGACAAAGTGCTCACAGTTTGGCCGTCAAAGTGGCGGTGGTGAGATCGGGGTGTCTATGACTTAAATTGACGTGACATTGACCGGTTCACCGAGAATGTGCCCTGAGTGCACGGGGCGTGTGGCCGTGCGTGCCAACGCCTGTGATGCAATGTATATATATACTGCTTGGTTATGCTTATAAAGTGCAGGGAAGGAGCATCGCCACCCCGATTTGGGGGCGAGATCGTTATAATTTGGTCAGCATTGCTGACCGTTGCTTTGGTTTGTCACCGCTGCGGTGGATTGTGCTTGCAGGTGCTGCGGAGCCGAGCGGTAAATAGCGGGCTAGAGCCCAAGTTGCTTAGCCGGCCCTCGAAGGCCTAATTTTAAGTGTTTTTTTATTCATGTATGGTCGGTCTGCGTGCCGACGTTTGAAAAACATGTAATTTGAGGAAAACAATTGTAATGTCATAAGGCCAGTACTTGTGTATTTGTACTTCATTCATGTTGTCTTTGTAGTGGATATTCATGCTAGTGTTGAGTTCTTTATTAGTGCAACAATTTTAATTGCTTCCGCTAGAATGCTCTGTGTAGGACATTGATATTAGTTGGATGGTTTCCATTGAGTAACCACTCGGTCTGTCTGCGGTATATGACGTCGGGCCCCGGCCGGACCTACTGCTATATGCTATGTTACGGATATGGGGTGTTACATTGGCGATGCCGACCAAGGCTGCCTTTGGCCTGCCCGGCCGTCCTCGCGGGGCAGGCCGTGGCCGAGACAGTCTATGCGAGGTCACCCTTTGCCGGGTGACCTAGGGCCGGCCACGGCCGAGGCCACAAGTGTCGGGCGGCCGCCCCTTGCGGGGCTGGACTCGACCAAGGCCGGTCGTGCCGAGCGGCAAAAGGGTTGGCCGACCCTTGTAGGGCCGACAGTGACCGAGGCTGCCTGTGCCAGGTGGCTAAACTTTGGCCGATCCTTGTGGGGTCGGCCGCGGCCCCGGCCGCCCATGTCAGGCGGCCAAAGGGGTGGCCGACCCTTGCGGGGCCGGCCGTGGGCAAGGTCGCCCGTGACCGGGCGGCCAAAGGGAGGCGGTTGGCTCTCCCAGGGCCGGGCGAGGACGCCGGACGGCGGCAGAGCGACCAACACACAAGATCCTGCGGGACGGTTGAGATCCCGTGCACGGTGGTTATCGTGAAGATCGGGCGTGCCGATCAGACGTACGATGGTTACCCCCAAAACTCTCCATTTAGTTCGTGGAGTGAGAGGGGAACCCGGTTATTTGCAGCCTAAATTTTTATAAATTGGGGATGAACCCATCAACCACTAAAATTTTACCTTTGGGATCTTCTCCATTTAAAGTGAAATTGATAACATCTATTTTGCGGTCTCAATCTATTTCGTGTTGATTTGACGGGTTCAATAATCTCATCCTTTTATAAATTATTTTAATAAAAAAATTCTCCATCATTAGGGCTTCGTTTGGCGCAGAGGGAGGAGACGCCCGACGGGTCTAAACACTGCCGCTCGAATTGGAGGTTTGCTCCGGCGGTTTGAAAGCTCCGTTTTTGGCTTCGTTTCTCACGCGGGCGGATGTAAATGCCACAATTGGGAACGAGATTCCATTTGTTTCCCCACCTCCTTGCTGCATTTCCCCTAAACGCCCCCCGCCACCACTGCGCCAAATGCAACCTAGATCAAATGAGCCTACATTCGCACCATTAAATAAATACTTCCCAAATAGAGAGAATCAACATCCATAGTCTAAAATGTCAAACTGCTGTATTTCTAAAATGCATATTATCAAAAGGTCCGGTTCATGCGTCCGTGACCGCTTGACCGGTGAAAATAAGTCCTCCCAAACGGAACCTAAGGCTTCGTTTGGGGGGGACTTATTTTCACCGGTCAAGCGGTCACGACCGCATGTACCGGATCTTAATTAAGGTCCGGTACATGCGCTCGTGACCGCGTGACCGGTGAAAATAAGTCCCCCCAAACGGAGCCTAAGGCTCCATTTGGTTCCGCGGTGGCGAGTCGATCCGGCGTGTGGAAACGAAGTGTTCGAACCGGAGGGGGGAGGTGGCTGCTCCAAACGGAGCTTTTTGGGGTGTTTCTCAAAGCGCGTGGGTGGAAACGAAGCAAACGCCGCCGGAAGTTCATTTGTCTATCCTCCTTCGGGTGGCGTTTATCCAAACCCAAGCAGCGAAACACCCAAAGAAATAGAGCATAAAAGACGGCCGTCGGATATAAAGTCTGAACTCGGTGCACGAAAGTTCCATAACGCTTCCGAAAACCGAAACCCTAGCCGAGGCGTCTTCTTCGGCCGAGTTGGATCGACGATCAAATCGCAGCCGCTTCTTCCTCCAGATTCTTCCCTTTCTTTCTTATGAAGTTCATTGAATTATCCCTACAATTCGAGCACATCCGGTTTATATATTATTTGTTTTTCTCTTCGTTTCGCTCAATTGATTGATGAAAACCCTAACCCTAGCTTCGTCTTTCTCTTTCCCGCAATTCCATGCGCCGATTATCAAATTGCAATCGCTTCTTCTTTAATGGGATGCATAGATTGAACTTGTTCCCTTGTGCTAATTTATTGCATGAATTGATAATAATTTTCACGACATTCTTGCTTCTTCTGTGAATATATCGACATTTTAATGTCATATTTCTATTTTCCGAAATTTTTTTTGTTAGTTTTTGGATTCATTTGAGAAGGGTTTGGTGAAGCAAAAGCAAAGGGATGATGCGAATTGATCTGAATATGATGCTGATAGTAATTTATCATGTCCTTCAAAGCTCTCTGATTGCTTTGCATACTATTTTTCCGCTATTTGATTCTTTTAATACTGATTTTAGCTCGGATTTTATTTATTCATCTTCTTCATCGCCGACTTTTCTTTATAATTCAAATTGGTTCTACTCGAATCAAATATGTTTCATTTCGTGCTTGCAATATTTTATTCAAACATTGGCTCCATTTGGTCAAGTTTACTGGGCACGAATTTGCCGGCACAGGTGTGCCGGCCGCAAATTCCGTGATTGTTTTGATGGTCTGCTCGTTTGGTCTCTTTTGGGAGTCTCTCCATTCCAATTCGTGAGTTCGTTACTCTTGTGGTAGAGACGGTAGGGCAATGTCCGGTGGCGTTAGCATTTGTTTACCGGCGGCGTTAGCATTTGTTTACCGGCGGCGTTTGCCCCAAACCGGCCGTCTAAAACGCCGAGCCAAAGAAAGCCTTAATTTAAACAATTATACAATTAATGGATGAAGATCTTTCTTTTGGGACTACCGGCTTAGATACTCTGCCACTTAGAACACCGACTCGCGATCCATCACGCGAGCTCAACCCAAACCTGGCACTCGTAGGAGCCGGTGTCGTTCACATTCCCACCCCTTCTTGCGCTCTGATATCCGGTCAGGAGTCTTCCCGCCCTGACCGCGGAAAGTCACTTGCGCTGCCTCTAGGCCCACCATTGCAAGAAAGGCCGAGTTCGTCTCGCCGACCCTGGCTCCGGTTTGCTAGAGCATTCGCTACCTCTACTTCTTATTTTTTTTCTCTTTCTTCCATTATTTTCGTACTTGAGTTTTAATGTTCTCTAATGTTTCAGATACTTGCGTGGTCTCGACAACTGATGAACCTTATGACGTAGGAGCTTACTCGCCTCCCCCTTCCCCCGACTCGATTGAGGACTTTTTGAGCTACCTGAACGACCCCGTTAAAATGAAGAGACGAATGACCAACATCCTCTGTAAATATGAGCTCATGTTTTGCGAGATTCAGGTGGAAAGGATGATTAATGAGCAGCGAGGGGCTTCACTCAAGCACGAGTGCATGCGGCTTGCTGATGAGTTGAGGCTAGGAGCGGGCAGCGAGACAACTTCCCCGGGCGTGCTCATTGAGCGGATCGAGGAGCACTTACGTCTTGTGCATCTCGATCTTGGAGCCGTCCGAGAGTACAATGATCCTCGCCGGCCGCCTAGGGATGGGTCGCGAGGCGGGGGATATTGAAGTGGCACAAGTTCTGAGCTCCCCAATACTTGCTACCTCACTCTGCCCTTTCATCACTGTTGTTCTGTATTATGATTCTCCAAGGACTCGGATATGCACTGATTAATGACTTGCCTCTTGCGATTGTGCTGCAACAAATCTTTCGCTTGCTATTTTCACTTGTTTAATTGTTGGGTACGTGTGTTCAACCCGCGTGTATGTGAGGTATCTGGTTCTCCTCTATATTTTCTCCGTAACTGAGATGTCCAGTCAGGCTAGTTGGCGAGCAAGGGGGATGGTGAGGGGTCAACTAGGAAGGCGTAGGCGAGATGGCTATCCGCACCCCTCAGGGTTGCAAGATTGCTATCTGTGCATCCCCTCCCACGCTTCCCAACGCTCCACCTATTTTTCTATAAATACCCCCTCCCCCTCACTCTTCTCCCACCAATCCCATTTATTACCTCGACGATTCGATACTCAGCTCTTCCTTGCACTTGATGTCCTGCTTTCGCACTCCCCGACTCGCTAGTCTGGGTAAGAAGAGATCAAATGTTGACGGTAGATCTAAGTGTGCCATGCAATTCATTGATCACCCTTTTTTTGACGGCAAACTGATCGAGGAGGATCATTTGAGCTTTGTGGTCGATTACGTCCCGCCCGAGTTCGAGTCGCGCCCTCCTAAGAAGGGCGAGACCCTCAATACTTTTTACGAGAACGAACTCGCCTTCCCCATCACGCACTTTGAGGGTTGCGCCTCCCCCTATGGCCGGAAGTGCATCAGACACTCAAGTATTTCAACGTCGTCCCGCGCAACTGAACACTAACGTAGACCCCATGTTGATAGCATTTACATGCTACTTGCGCAAGGAGTGAATCGAATTCAACCTTATTGTCTTTAGAAAGTTATTCATCTACAGAGCTCTACAGAGCTGCTAGCGACAACGTGGTCTTCCTCACTGGCTCGCACTTCAAGGTCCGCGAGACGGTCAACAAGAATCATCACTGGACTACAAAGTTTGTCTTCATCGCGGGGAACCTTGTCATCATCCTGACAGTGGTGAGTCATGACGCCGACCTCCACGTGTTCTTCCTTCAGAAAAACTTTGAGGTCCTTTTCTTAAAGAATGACTTCTACTCGCTCCTTCCAGTACTACCCGGGGAAGGTATGTTCATTTCTTCCATTCCTTTGATCTCGCTTCACTTGCGTGCTCGAAACTTGTTAACCACTTTTATACAGGGGAGCGATGGGTCCCGACGAGCCAACCATACTCAACAGCTGAAGAAACGAACCGCGTTCTCGCTTAGGCGAAGTCTGCTGCCGCAACGGCGAGGACAGAGCTCGGGTCCTCAGTATCAATCGGTCAGAAGCGACCCAGACCTGTCGACCTTGATCCTCTGAGATCTTCCTTGGCGCCAAAAGGCTAAAGAAGACGATGGCCCGAAAAGACAAGGGCAAAGAGAAATTCTTCCCAAAGGAGGGTCAGGTCGCGCGCGACCCTCCTGACTCACATGCCGAGTTGGGGCTGAAATCTTCCGGGAAAGAGGAGCTGCCCACTAAGCACCACAACTATGGCCTAGGCTCTAAAGCCAAAGATAGCGTCGACGATCCTCTGGTGCTGTGGGACGAAAATGCGTACATAATATCAGTCTCCTCACTCATTCCCTCCTGGTCGGAGCGAGATCCTCCCTGCATTTATGCCTTCACATTTGGCTTCAGACTCTATGGTCGGGAGGACGTGAAGGCCTACGACATGTCCAATCAAGAAGTCGTCTGAGAGAGCATGCGCGCCAGTCTTCACGCCTTTGAGCTCACCCATATGTCCGCGCGACGGTGCTTCACCCTCGCGCACGACGCAGCCAAAGTTGAAGAGCTCGTAGAGAGCAAAGTAAAGGATCTGGAGTAGAGGCTGGCGAGTGCCAAGAAGCTCATTGTGAGTAGCAACAGTGGGGTGGTAAGTGTGACTTTTTTCGAATTTTTGCCTCTCAAATTTCTTCCCATGATACTCATTGGTTGGCCCTCGCAGGATGCCAAGACTCTTGACCGTATGCGCTCGCGCATCACAGCTTTCGAGGAAGATAAAAAGACACTCACTGCCCCGGTGGACTCCTTACTCGCCAATGTCATCCCGCCGAGCCACGACGAGTCGTCCAGGGGAGCAGGCCAACCGAAGTAATTCTCCGAGCGGGAAGTCGACGAGATGTGCAGGCTCACTGCCATCAAAGCCGCGGAGCAGCTACTGAAAATGATGAAGGAGCTCAAAGTAGTGAAAGAAGGTTGCAAGTCCACCACCGCCAAAGAGCTGATTCCCGAGATGTACATGCCTCTTGATCTCTCTGATGATGACATCAACCACTTTCTTGACGATGAAGATGTCGATGCTGCCGACTCGCCAGAAGATTAGGCCTAGGTTTTTCCCTTCTTTTTGATCACCTTGTAATCTATTACTCATTTATTTTTTTCTTTTTTGATGTGGACTCGCCCGCGAAGTGAGACCATCTTTTTTCTAAGCATCTCACACTTTGATACTTTAATGAAGTTTATACTTTCTTATGCTACTTCACTTGCAAATTATTTGTCTTGCTCTGTGCCTTGCTCGCTCTACGTTTCATGTGTTTTCGCGCATTATGGTTAGGTCGGTCTCCACAGCGCGCAGCCTTGACCACTCGCATCCTCTATCGTGCATATTTCATGTTGTTAGGTAGATATGCGAGTGTTCCAGGGTCGCGAGTGGAGAGGGGGTAGATAACTCGCTTCTCACTTAATCATTTCTCCCCAAAGCTCTTTACTGTGGGATAGCGAGCGGTGAGGCGGCGAGTGTTAGTTCATCCTACCTCGTTTATTTGCATGCGTAATACACGCGAGTAGAACTATTAGAGCCCGACTCGCCCCTTCCCCCCTTTTTCCTCTCCTCCTTTCAGGCGATGGTTATTCTAGGGGATTGAGGCGGGAACTCAGCCGACGAGTGGGTGTCCTCAGCCTCACTCGTTTTTATTCATTTCCTTTCCAAACGATACTCGCAAGCCATCGAGTGACTTCTAGTGCCTCCAGCTAGTGAGAGCCTAGTCAGTGGGATCTGCTCGGAGCCAAACTTTCTTTCTGCCACCGAGTGTCTTCCAAATATGTCAGTTAGTGAGAGGCTGGTCAGCGGAATCTGCTCGGGGCCAAAGTTTCTTTCCGCCACCAAGTGACTTCCAGACTTGCCAGCTAGTGATAGTCCGGTCAGCGAGATCTGCTCAGGACCAAATTTTCCTTCTGACACCAAATGTCTTCCAAACTTGCGAGCTAGTGAGAGCCTGGTCAGCAAGATCTGCTCCGGGCCCAATTTTCCTTTCACCACCGAGTGACTTCCAGACCTACCAGCTAGTGAGAGCCTGAATAGTGGGATCTGCTCAAGCCCCAATTTTCCTTCCGTCACTGAGTGACTTCCAGACATGCCAACTAGTGAGAGCTTGGTTAGCGGGATTTGCTCGGAGATAAATTTTCCTTTTGCCACCGTGTGACTTCCAGACTTGCCAGTTAGTGAGAACCTGTTCAGCAGGATCTGCTCGGGGCCCAATTTTTCTCCTGCCATCAAGTGACTTACAGACCTACTAGCTAGTGAGAGTCTGGTTAGCGGGATCTACTTAGGGGCCCAATTTTCCTTTCGTCATCGAGTGACTTCCAGACTTGCCAGCTAGTGAGAGTCTGCTCAGCGGGATCTGCTCGGGGTCAAATTTTCCTAATTCACATACATTATACAACAGTAAAGAAAAATACTTTGAACAAAAGACAATAATAAACAAAGACATTTATTTATTTGTTAGAGTTCGTGGATAAAAGCGTCTCAAATCATCTCCACTCCAAGTGTGACCTGGGGACTCCCCTCCACATTCTTGAGATGGTACCCTCCCAACTTCAGTAGGGGTCCTCATAGTTGGGATTGAGTTTCCCAACAGCCGTCGACCTCCCTGCAACGTCTACTTTTTTTAGGACAAGATCTCCTTCCACGAATTACTTGACTCGATATGCTTGTCGAAGTACCTATCCATCCACCGCTTGACTTCCTCCTACCTAACTACGACCAAGTCGCGGAGCTCCTCTACCAAGTCCAATAAGAGTCGCAACTCACCTTCATTCTCTACTCTCCATTCTTCATCTCCCTCTTCGGCAGCTACCACCCGCGGTGACCTGACCTTGAACTCCACCGGAAGTACGACCTCGCAACCGTGGGAAAGCTTGAAGGGAGTCTCCCCTGTGGCTGTATTGGGGGTAGTCCTCAGGGCCCACAAGATCGAGGGAAGTTGTTCTACTCAGTTCCCCTTCATATTCTTTACCTTATTTTTTAATAAGTTCACGGTGATCTTGTTTGCCGCCTCCACCTGCCCGTTGCTCCTAGGGTGGTAGACAAACACAAACTTGAGGTCTATCCCCAACTGGGTGCAGAAGCTGACAAACTCCTCGCTGGCAAACTGCGGTCAGTTGTTTGTAACAATGGCTTGAGTAAGTCCGTGTCGGCAGATGATCTCTCCCCACATGAAGTTGCGGATCACTTGAGAGGTCACCTCAGCCAGTGCCTTGACTTCTAACCACTTCGAGAAGTAGTCGATCATGACCAGGAGGAGCTTTCTTTGCCCACTTGCCTGGGAGAAAGTTTCTACAAAGTCCATCCCCCAAATTGTGAAGGGACAGAGCGTCATGATGCTCAAGAGTCTTTGGGCTGGGAAGAGTTGGAGTGGAGCAAACAACTGACACTCTTGACATCTCCTTGCAAATTCCGCCGCATCCTTGCTCAAGGTCGGACAAAAATACCTTTGCCTTATCACCCTTGACTCCAAGATTGCTTCCCTAATGACTGCCGCACTCACCAGGGTGGACTTCTTCCAAGATCTTCGGGACATTCTCTTTAGCCATACACCGTGCTAGAAGCCCTGAAGGGTCTTTCGATACAGTCATCCATCATGCAGTAGGTAGTATGCCTATTTGTGTCTTAAGCGTTTTTAATCCTGGACCTCCTCCAGAAACCTACCTGTTGTTAAAAAAGTTATAAAAGAATCCATCTACGAGGGGTGTGATCTACCTCCATCAACTCGCCTTCCTCGATGGATGGGCGAAACAAATCTGCCAGGGTCCCTCCAGCCTGGGGTCCAAACTTTGCCAACAGATTAGCTGGAGCACTTTCTTACCATGGTATGTATTAAATGGAAAAGGTTCGAAATGCCTCGATGAGCCCCTTCACATTGGCCAAGTACTTTATGAGTGTGGGCTCTCTTGCCACAAATTCTCCCCTTATCTGTGACGCCACCACCATCGAGTCTGTAAGTACCTCCACATCTTATATCCCCTGCTCCCTGGCCAGTCATAGTTCTGCGATCACGGCCTCATACTCTGCCTGGTTTTTTGTGATGGGAAAATGTATCGCTATGACTTGTTCTATCCTGGTCCCGTGGGGCTTTCCAACACTACCTCGCCTCCCATGGAGTGTCTTCCTGAGGCTCCATCCACCAGTATTTTCCAGGCGGCATGTCGTGAGGATTCTTCGTCCTCTACCTCGATCGTATAGTCGGCCAATAAATCTACTACCGCCTGAGTCTTCATCGATAATCGGGGGGTGAAAAAGATATCAAACTCGCTCAACTCCACAGACCAGTTGGTCAGTCTTCCTGAATGTTCTACTCCTTCGAAGATCTTGCAGAGAGGGAGATCAGTCACTACTCCGATCAAATGCGCTAGAAAGTACCGTCTGAGCTTCCTGACTGAAATGACCAAGGAAAAAGCCAACTTCTCTATAATCGGGTATCAAAGCTCTGCCTTTTTTAAGACCCTACTCATGTAATAGATAAACAACTGCTTCTTACCCTCCTCCCGGACATGGACAGAGCTTACGACCTCCGCTCCGACTCCGAGGTACAAAATTAGATCCTCCCCCTCCTCGGGTCCCTGGAGAAGAGCAGCCTTGGTGAGTTGATTCTTCAAAGCTTGGAAAGCCTCCTCACATTCTTTCGACCATTCGAATGTTTGGCTGCTCGACATCACTTTGAAAAAAGGTGAGCACTCCTCTCTTGCCCGAGAGAGGAGCCTGCTCAACCCGGCGAGCTTCCCTGTTAAGCGCTGAACTTCCTCGGTGCTTCGCGGTGACTCCAATTCCATTATGGTTTTTACCTTATCAGGATTGGGCTTCACCCCCGCTGGAGTAAGTAGATGACTCGAGAACTTCTCATGTTATCCCCAAGGACGCACTTCAAGGTGTTCAGCTGCATCTTGAACTTTCACAGGGTGACAAATGCTTCCTTTACATCCCGAAGGTGGGAGCTCACATCCTTGCTCTTCACCATGTCAATACACCGATAATATGCCCTGAATGCCCGAGACGTGTGACCTTGTGTGCCAACGTCTGTAATGGTTGTGATATATATATATATATATATATATATATATATATATATATATATATATATATATATATATATATATATATATATATATATATGGACATATACATGTATATATATATTGTCATTCTGTTGTTTGCAGGGAAGAATCACTGCCACCACTAGTGAGAGGTGAGGTTGTTATAATTTGGTCAGCTAATGCTGACCGTTGCCTTGTTTTGCCATGTCTTGGTGGCTGTGTTTGTGCAGGTGCTGGAGATCCAAGTGGAAAGTAGCAGGTTGACGTCCCTTATGCTGTGTTGGCTAACCCTCAAAGGTCCAAAGACGAATCTTTTACTATTTTCATGTGTGGTCGGTCTGTGTGCCAATATTTGTAAAACACTTTTGATGAGAAAATAGTTTGTAAGACCTTAAGGCCAAACTCTTTGTGTATTTTGTATATCATTCCTACGTGTTGGTTAGTGAACATTACTGGTGTTGGGTTATTTTACTTAAAAAGCTTCCACTAGAATGCAACTTTGGGTTAGAATGTGTTAATGATTTGGAATCAATGCGTAACTCCGTTGACTGTTCGTGGAATATGACGTGGGATCTCGGTCAGACCTTGTATTATATTCTTCATGACGGAAGGAGGTATTACAAAAGTATCTCTGATTTTGTCATGCGACAAACTTGAAGCACATAACAACTAATTCTAAAACTCATAATTTTTCATAATCGACAAGGAAGCAACTCTATAAACTCCTTTCTTATCTCGAGACATAGGAGTGAACTAGTCGAGTCATTCCAAATCTGGTTACAATAACAATCTAACCATGACCTCTTCTATATAGGCCATACCCATAATTATATTCAACTATGCTAGAATAGAAATGTACACTTATACTACATATTCACACTCTAAAAGCTGACAACTACTGATAATGCCCACTTGCAAGAGAGTCGTTCAACGCCCAAACTCTCAGTACAAACACGATTAGGATGATTCTAAGATCGGTAAGTAAAAGATCCTATTGAACGAGGGCGATGAACTCATGCTCAAGAGAACGAAACATAATTCAGATCATGGCAAGAGATAAGATGAGGTAATAAATAATCCTACTGAATTTGTTTGAATATTACCTCAACTTATCTCTTGCCATGATCTGAATCATGTTTCGTTCTCTTGTAACACCCCAACTTAATTTTATAACAAATCAGCAGTCCGATCGGGCCCCGCGATAAGAAGTAAACTACACGACGGTATCAAGACAAGTATAAAACATACAAAGATTAAGGTACTGAAAAAAACTTACAATGAAAATAAACTATGCAGTTAAGGGGTTTTTCACGTAAAAACCGTCTTGTGCACTACTTTTTTTCTTTTGTGACTGTGTGCGCACTCATTCACTTCACGGGCTAAGACGACCAAGATTAATCTGACCCGCCTGGGGCATTGAGTAGGCCACAACAATCTGTTTGCTGCGATGGAGGTGCTGGACAGATGGATTGTCTTCCTCGACCTTTCAGTAGCCGAGAACCCTTGTTGATGGCTTCCTTTTGATGGAGTGGACAGAGAACCGAAGCCCTTACTGGCAATGGAGTAACAGATCTGAGAACCGACGATTTAGGAAGAAGATAACGGAGGCCAGCAGTTTCAGGAATGAGAATGAAGAGAGCTCGGGATTTTTCGCCCCATTGTTCACCGTGGCTTAGAATGAATTATTTAGGGGGTTTTTAAAATCAGGCTCTAATAGGGCAAATCACAAATTTTGATTACCAAATTTAATGGATACGTTTAATTCCATTAAACTCTAAAATCAATGAAAATTAATTCACCAAATAATTAATTAAATTCACAATTAAGCCAGAATTTGTGTCAAGTGTGAGACTGAGTTTGCGACCGAATTTACGAGGCGGTCTCACCCACCTATCACATATTTTGATCATTCGCGCGACTAAATTAACGCGCTCTCGTAGGAGTCCGAATGGACTGAATATTCGCGCATGACTTTTACGGGCCGTCTCGATGAATCGAGTCCGCCTCACGAGAAATTTCCAACATCATGTTCCTTTTTAATGTTTCGGCTAGATTGCACAAGCAAGTCTAGTTAATATGGCATATCATCATTGTCTATAATTGAAATGATTTCTATCAATCAAATACTTTTTTTCTTCATTGTCCTTCATGTCATATGAAGCAGAGCCCTCAGTTGAGGTGTTGTCGGTGACCTTGCGGTCAAAGGTTTGAGTTCTTGAAGCTGCCTCTTGCAAAAATGCAGGCTAAGATTTACCTACATTTCATCCATGTGATGGGATCCTTCCCTAGACTCTCGCTGCACGGGTATGCTTTCGTGCACCAGGCCGCGCCCTTATCATTTATGTCATTTGAGATTAAGATTAGCTACATATTGACACATAAATATTTCAAATCTATCCTTGATTCTAATTCTTTTCTAGCATTGCTTCTTGCACTTATAGACAACATATCAAATGATTTCCAGTTGTGGTTGGATGTATTTTGAACATGTAACTATGATTACCGTGTTAAATTTTGATTCGGTTTTCTTTGTGCCTCTGATTTAAGTTGTTGGGTAGTCTATTACTCAAGATTCTCATAGCTTTATCCTTCTACATTCCCGAGTCTTTCATACCAGAGCTTGCTCTTTCATCGAGAGGCCATCCCCGCATCAAGTGATAGGAATTTACTCACTGGAATCGACTTCTTCTAGATGTTCTAGATATGGACTTCTTTTAGGAGCATATGAACTTTTACATTTTCAGGTTAATCTAGGAGTTCTGAAACAAGAGATGTGTGTTTTTTGTGATTTATTTGATATATTTTAGCGGTCTTGATATAGATTCAATTTGAACTTATGCGCTTATTATTACTTTGAATTTGATTCATTGTGAACTTGATTTTATTTATTTTTTAAATTTTTAACAAGATGGTACTGAAGTTTCTGAGTAATAGAAGAGAGATCCTGTTGACGATGACTAATTTGCATATTTCTTTTGTGCTTAACGATGGTTGATACATTTATCTTGTTATTATTGTATGAATTAGAACAATGTTATAAGCACATAGTTTATGGCTATTAGATTAGCTATTGACCACAAAGTTATAATGACACACAAAATATGTTATTTTCACATTGACTTGTTAATAACACTCCAAAAATAAATTTGATTTTTTGAATTTTTAAATGTACGAGTGGATTGCTGAAAAAAATCAAGATTTTGATGAATAATTACATGAAATGAAAAGGAAAAAAACGTCATCTTCTTCATTGGTCGCACAAATTGTGGACCATCAAAACTTTGTTTCTATGTAACACCCTAAACTCTAGGTAGAAAGAAGTTTCTCTATGTAATGAGTTTGAGTAAGAGTGATGTTACTCTTATCCATTCTCACTTTCATACCTAATAGAGTATCAACAGGACCAAGGTCCTTCGTGTCGAATGCTTTTGCGAGAGTAGATTTAATATTCCTCACTGCAGTAAGATCTGACCCCAAAATCAAAGACATTTATCAGAGAGACTGAACTGAAATCCAAAACTCTTTACCATTTGATCAAATTTCATGTGTCACATCTTAGACGTCTGTTTAAGCTCATAAATTGACTTACCAAGTTTGTACACTTTATCTTTTAGATCTTTATGTACATAACTCTCATGTTATGTCATATAGATCTCTTCATCTAGCTCTTTTTTAAAAAGACTGTTTTTACACCTATAAAGTTTTTGATAAAAGCTAAAACAAGAAGAATTTTAATAGTTGATAGGTGACATACATGTGAATAAACTTCAAAGTTATCAATTCTTTCTTGTTTTTATAACCCGTAACTACTAACATGCTTTATATTTGGCTATAGACTCATCACTGTGCAATTTTTTCTTCAAAATCCTCTTGCATCCTAAGACTTTAGCTCTTTTTGGTAGGTCAGCTAGATGACAAGTGTTGTTTTGTAGCAACGAGTTCATCTTATTATCAATGATTTTTGTTCACATTTATGAATCTCTAAATCTCATTGCTTACTGATATGAGAATGATTCATTCTCTAAGTGGTAGGTGATAAATTCTCACCAAATTCTTTAGGGATTCTACCTCTTATAAATATTATAAGAGGAATAGGTTCCACCTCTAAAGGTTGAGAAGCAGTTCTAGAGGGGTCAGCTTTAGGTGCTATAGTAGATTCAAAAATCATGTTAGTAGACCCGAATATGATTAAACTATGATCTTTGATAAATTTTTCTTAAAAAAAATATCATCTCTAGACATTATCACTATATTAGTGAATATATCCAAAAATCTGTCTGCTGCACAATCTTCCGCACTACCTAGATAAACACGGGCTATCGTTCTGCAATACAGCCTCAAGTCTTTAAAGTATTATACCTACAAGGATGGCTGTGCCACAGCTCATACAGAGTAGAAGTGAGATGAGTATAAAACACTCTATTCAGAATATGAGTTTGCAGTTAGGACTGCTTCTTCCCAAAATGAATTAGGCATGCTAACTATAAGGAGCATAGAATTTAACATCTCTATTATCATGCTTAAAATTCTTACACTCTATTCTTACGCTTAACAACACCATTTGACTGAGGTGAGTAAGGACTAGTGGTTTCAAGGATTATACTCTAAGAGACAATATTTCTTGAACTCAGTCACAATGTATTCTCCTCCTCGATCACTTCTAGATCTCTTAATATTTAAATTTAATTAGTTTTCTACCTGAGATTTGAAGATTTTAAAGTATTAAATGCTTCATCTTCGATTTCAATAGCTACTCATGACAATATCTAAAATAATCATCTATGAAAGTAATGATATATTTTTTTCCCTCACTAGTGACATGACTTCAGAAATCACAGAGGTCAGAATGTATCAATTTCAGATGTTGTGTTCTTCTAAAAATTATCTTGTAAGGGTTTCAAGTGATTTTAGTTTGTGCACACACCTTTCACTTATCAAATCAAATAGATATATCTAACGAAATGTTGCGACTCATAGCTAGATCTCATATTTTATTATAGTTCACATGTTCAAATTTATTATATAATAAATTAGGATCAATTAGGGTTGAACTTATTTGATTAATGTTATCATTGTCTATGCTAAGTTTATACATACCATTGATTATGTATGCGTAATCAAAATAATATGAATTAACAGTTAAAGTTATTCTACCATTTGTGATTGTGAAGGACATTCCAACCTTATCTATCAAACTCATAGAAATTAAATTTTTAGTTAAATTTGATACTACTTTAACATGTTCTAAACCTGAAGTTTTATCTGAAAAGAGTACCAGCTCTGTTGTCTCATCATGTGTCACATCAGTCTCTCCTCCATTACAGTTCTTCACCTTTCGATTATCATAACCCCAGCCAGAAAATCCTTGTCATTAGTCACATGGCAGTTTGCATCGCTGTCCAGTCAACACTCAGAAGACGTACTTCGGTGACTACTCCCGACCATAGCCACAAAGGACTTGGGTTTGGAGTTGCCGACTAGTATATTTGCAACATTTTGTGGGGCCTCCTCCTTTTTCTTTGGAGCAGAGACATCGTCCTTAGGTGTCAGTGGCTTCTAATGAGACTTATCTAATGTGATCTTCTTTTTGAGAGAAGGCTTTTTGACCACTAACTATGCAGAGACATCACCCTTAGGTGTCAGTGGCCTCTAATGAGTCTTATCAGGTTGAGGAACGAAGTTAGCAGCCTGGAGGGTTGAGCATCTTGCTCAAAGCTTTTCCCAACAATGTTCTGATCCTCAATATGAATGAAACTTTTAAATTCATCTAGTGTGATCTTCCTTTTTCAGTCTGACTAAGGGTGATGCAACTCATGTCCATTCTCACAAGTTAGTCATGAACTATTGACATGAGAATAATCGCCTCTTCCTAGTTTGGCCATTATCTGTAAGAAGATCACCGAAACTTAGAAAACATAAACACATATTCAACTGTAAATGAAGTGGTCGTAGAACTAGAGAGATAGAAACCTGGAAAGTGCCAAAGTGAGCATTTTGAGTCCGGGCACTTCTCAAAATGCTCATTTTGGCACTTTTCACCCCGAACTATCTTATTTTGGCTATTTGCAAAGTGTCAAAATGAGCATTTTGAGTAGTGCCACATAAATACCCTTAAAATTCCAGCCATGTGGTGCAAAATGACAAAAAAATCTATAATATGCAGGTGCAATGTGCAAATTTAAAAAAATTGAGATGCAAAGTGTCAAAATAGAATAATTCGGAGGTGCAGATTGTCAACAAAACCATTATTTAACTATTATATGAAAAATAGAGAGCAAAAACTTTAAGCATGAATGCAAATATCTTAGGCGATCGTTAATCACAAACTAGGATTAGCTATTCACATCACATTGTTAATCGCAACACAAAAAATTTACTCGCAACCCAAAAAATTAAAGTTGCACCCAAGGGCTTGACGTGGGGCTTGGCAGAGGTGCTTGACGTGGAGCTTGGCTATGGTGCTTTGCGGCGGTTCGGGGGGGGGGTGCGGGCATTGGCGATGGTTCTGGCAGAGACGGGGTGCCATGTGGTCGCCTCAGTAGATCTCGATCTTCAAGCCGGCTGCGTCAGGTCGAAGTGTTAGTGGGGAGGGTTGCACCACCTGATGTCGTCGTTTGGGAGGGCTATGTGCGGGGGAAAAAATTAGTCGTCGTGATGGTCACCGACACCACCCTTCTACACCACCGTGGATCCGTCGTTGTATATGATCTTGTAGCACTGCCCCCACACCGCCTCGCCGTTGAATAAAGTTGTGTTCATTGCCGTTGTCTCCGTCTCGTACCCCTTCGAGTTGAGGTTGTCACAATGCGGCACGCTTTGCCTGAAACAAAGTATCACATCGCCGACAACGGTATATATAAAGTAATGCTTTTTTTAAGAACTGTAGATGCACGCTAATTATACCCTTGATGCATTTTTTTAAGAATGATTGATGCACGTTAATTATGTGAGGCCCCAATTCTGACCCCACAAAAATTCTACTTTTGTATCTATTTGTCAAGTATTCGATGCAACATATCTATGCATGAGTACAAATAATCACATAAAATATAACTCATACCTTCAAGCGTTCTGCAACGAGCCTTTGTCGTTCTTCCTCGATCAACCTAGTTTTTTGTTGCGCACCAGTGTCCCTTTGGCTACCTAAACAAAAGAGACGACAGACTTAGTCATAAAAATATGACTAAGTGAGGAACATACCTCTTTAACTGATATACAAGCAACCAAGAAACATTAGTAACATTAGGCATATATACTCAAGTGCAAGAGTAAATATAAAAGATGCATTGTATAAATAATCACTAAATTATCTTGTTCGTTGTTCATGAAAGTTTCAATATCTTTGCAATTTATTATCGTTCTTATACAGTTCCTTATTGTATTCATTTTAGTCTTTCTCAAGTCTTGTTCAAGTCTCCTTTGTCTTCTTATTATCGTTTCATATTCTTCTTAATTTTAAATTTAAAGCTAATTCACCTATATACAATCTTACACTCCCTTTTTTATTTATTTTCTTCCGATATCATAGGAAATCATAAGGGGTATGTTGAATCACTTCTGGGTCTCCAATGACCTCTAGGCCTTCAACAACTTCTGGCCTTCAACGGCTTCTGACATTTAATGGCCGCATATAATATCAAAATATTCCGTCATGGGTATTCGTACCCCCCTCACCCCCACAACACTGAATTGACCCTTATCAATTCATTTACATCGATATTCAACAATTTTCATTCTCTTTATCTTTAAGTTTTAATTTGATTATGTCGTCATCTAATTCGTAGATCTAAACATTTATACAGGGTTGATGGGGTTTCCTCCTAAGAGTGGTTCAGTCAAGCCTGAGGACCACCCCGCCCCGACCCGCACTAAGTTTCTGGCCAA